>JAVIAB010000126.1:69980993-70063592 GCA_032433765.1 Megaustenia siamemsis | reverse complement strand
GGTTAGGGTTCGGGTTAGGGGTAGGGGTAGGGTTAGGTTTTGGGTTAGGGGTAGGGTTAGGGTTAGGGTTAGGGTTAGGGGTAGTGGTAGGGTTAGGGTTAGGGTTAGGAGTAGGGGTAGTGGTAGGGTTAGGGTTAGGTTAGGGTTAGGGTTAGGGGTAGGGTTAGGGGGTAAGGGTAGGGTTAGGGTTAAGGTTAGTGTTAGGGTTAGGGGTAGGGTGAGGGTTAGGGTTAGGGGTAGGGTTAGGGTTAGGGTTAGAGTTAGGGTTATTTAGGGTTAGTTGGTAGGGTTAGGGTTAGGGTTAGGGTCAGGGTCAGGTTCAGGGTCAGGGTCAGGGTCAGTGTCAGGGTCAGGGTCAGGGTTAGGTTTAGGGTTAGGGTTAGGGTTAGGGTTAGCTACCAACCGAATGTTGGCTACTACGAAGTGTCATTCATTTATGGGTGCCGTCTCCACATCGAAGGTTGTTTACCACGAAGTGTCATTCTTTCCTTGCGTGCCGTCTCCACATGAAAAGTTGGTTACCACGAAGTGTCATTCATTCATTGAGTGCCGTCTCCACATCGAAGGTTGTTTACCACGAAGTCTCATTCATTTATCGAGTGCAGTCTCCACATCGAAGGTTGGTTACCACGAAGTGTCATTCATTTATCGAGTGCAGTCTCCACATCGAAGGTTGGTTACCACGAAATGTCATTCATTGTGTGCCGTCTCCACATCGAAGGTTGGCTACCATGATGTCCAGTCAGTGATACCATTGATAAATTTTCTTCCTTTTCTACTTTTCCATCATGTACCTCTCACTATTACTGGAAGGGAGTATGTGCCAGGCCGTTAAATCGTGTTGCATGCACATATCAGGAGAACTTTTTGTAGTGCTGGAAACATGTAATATGTAGCCAGGCAGAGCATATGTAACAAACCAGGCATTGAATATGTAACCCACCAAAATATGTAACCAAACAAGGAATATGTAAATAGACACGGAATATGTAACAAGACGTAGAATATATAACCTGATGGGGAATATGTAATCAGTTAGGGAATATGTAACCAAATTGGGAGTATGTAACCAGATATGGAATATGTAACCAGGTAGGGAATATGTAAATAGACAAGGAATATGAACTTCGATAAGGAATATGTAACCAGATTGAGAATATGTAATAAGTTACAGAATATGTAACCTGATATGGAATATGTAAGCACATAGGGGATATGAAATCAATTAGGGAATACGTAACAAGGAAAGGAATGTCTAACCAGGAAGAGAATATGTCACAAAATAAGAAATATGTAACCAGATTGGAAATATGTAATCAGTTAGGGAATATATAACCAGTCAGGGAATATGTAACCAGACAGGGATTATGTAATCAATTAAGGAATATATAATCAAGCAGGGAATATGTAATTAGACAGGGAATATCCCATCCGACTGGGAATATGTAAACAGACAAGGAATATGTGACTGATCTACATTATGGGACATATGTGATCCTCGACATAGTGTTACAAGTCAAATACTTACTGCAGGACAGGAACATCTGAATGGCCAGGGAGAAGAGGATGACGCACAGAATCACACCAGCAGCTATAACCGCCGGTTCCAGAAGCATCACTGAAAACAATTCATTCAACAATTGGTTGTAACTTAAAACAATGTGAAGAACTAATAAGTATAATTTTCATTCAACGTTTGGGTGTAACACTAGACGGAGTGAAGAACTAACAAGTATCAGTTTCATTAATCGTTTGGATATAACAATAGACAGTGAAGAACTAATAAGTATAATTTTCATTCATCGTTTGGGTGTAACACTAGACGGAGTGAAGAACTAACAAGTATCAGTTTCATTCATTGTTTGGATATAACAATAGACAGATTGAAGAACTAATAAGTATGACTTTCATTTATCGTTTGGGTATAACACTAGACAGAGTGAAGAACTATTAAGTATCACTTTCATTTATTGTTTGGATATAACAATAGACAGATTGAAGAACTAATAAGTATGACTTTAATTCATCCTTTGGATATAACAATAGACAAATTGAAGAACTAATAAGTATGACTTTCATTTATCGTTTGGATATAACACTAGACAGAGTGAAGAACTAATAAGTATGACTTTCATTTTTTGTTTGGATATAACACTAGACAGAGTGAAGAACTAATAAGTATGACTTTCATTCATCGATAGATCTTGTAGAGATACAATGCTGTTTCTAGTTCTCGTGTATTTCTTCATTGACCGAACAGTGTCCGTGAATAATCATTTTATGGAGAGCTAGTTCTTCAAGTGTTTTCATGCAATTAGGCTTACACCAGATATTTATACAATTCTACAACACATACACACATACGCGCACACACAAATACAAGTATCAGGTGATATTTACTCAATTAAACAAACACAAAACATATCTATACAGATGGATCCGTAATACGACACCAAGGAGTGCATGGGATTATACAGCACACAGAGTAGTCAAATATGACAGTGGTGCATACGTTATGACTAGGAATCAATTCAGAGGAAGAGGTATGTTTACAGCACTCGGATAAATTGACAAAAAATCAACAACAGAAAAAAATGGACCAAGCAGGATCGAACCCGTACTCAGTGGCACAGCGCCTTGCCACGAAAAGACAAACGCTAGGAAACACTGCCACTCAGCTAACTAAAAAATTAGCTTCGTAGGCAATGTCTTTTCGCGCAGGTTTTCTCATGACTATAGCAATAAGGCCGCGATCACAGCTCGGAAATTTTACTGGAAACTACTATTCGTGCTGTTTCGTCCTAAATGTTTGTCTGCAACGCAAGTATTCAGCCCTACCCTATCCGGGAGATACTTGTCTTAACAGGAAAAAATACAGATACACTATGTATTTCCGACCTGTGATCGCGGCCTTATGCTATAGTCATGAGAAAACCTGCGCGAAAAGACATTGCCTATGAAGTTAATTTTAATAGCTGAGTGGCAGTGTTCCCTAGCGTTTGGCTTTTTGTGGCAAGGCGCTGTGCCACTGAGTACGGGTTCGATCCTGCTTTGGTACATACTCTTTTCTGTTGTTGATTATTTGTCATTTTTTTCCGAGTGCTGTAACATACCTCTTCCTCTGAATTGATTCGCAGATTATCGCCTCGGAAAGTTTCCCTTTATAATAATATTATTTATTATTATTTGTCTCCTGTTATGACTACGAGTAGCATGACGATGGGGGTGATGGCAGTGACCAAGTCATTCATCTGGTTAGAGTCACAAGACTACACCCACGCGTGTATACTAAGTGATTCGTTGAGCATGCTAAGAAAAGTGGAGGCGGGTTCTGTACGATCTGCAATGGGTGGAGTCGTTGCAGAAGTCAAAAATACGTGGGGCCACCTTTGTTTACGTCCCAGAACATGCGGGAGTACGGGGAAATGAAAGAGCGGACAGGTTGGCTAGCTTTGCTGTCGTTTAAGACAGTCAACCAATAGATATGGCATCATGCCTCCGAGATGTGGGTAGGGCACAGGAATTCGACAACCATGAGTCCACGTCACTCCTTCGGATGATGGAAATGGGAGTTAAGGTGGGCACAGCCAGAAATGAGAAACTTAGTGGCCATGTAAGAAGACTTATCAACCAACATAGAACTGGAGTCGTCAGTCGCTGGACACTGCGGGACTTGCTGAGGAGGGGATCTGAGCACCTATGGGCATGTTCGGAGTGCAATGATGATGACCCGCAAATAACTCAATATCTCAAGAGACACATACACATATATACATACGCAATAAAATATTTGCACTGTTTGACCTGCTTACCTTCTCGTTCTATGCTAGAAATGATTTTATATGCGGAAACCGGTAACCATAGATGACCTGAGTAATCTGTCTCTGTCTTCTTGGGTTGTCTGCAGACAATATAAAATATGGTAAGAATTGTGGGATTGATAGTCATCGTCGTCATAGTTCTGGATGGGGTGAGTTTATATATATGAGGTTCTTCTTCTTTTTCTTCCTCTTCTTTCCTTCCTCATTTGTCGTTCAGCGTCGAGGGGAGATATAATTTGCGGTCTTTTGCTCTTCTGTTCTCCTCGGCTGCTGTTATGTTTCCTAGTGCTTCTAATATTCCATCGATCCATCTTTTTCGTGGTCGACCCTTGGGTCTGGTGTTCTCACAACGTTTGTTGAAGGCTCTTTATGTTGTGTTTTAATCTTTCTGCTATGTCACGTGGCAAACCATTTTATCTGTTGTTTCCTTATATATTCTATGGCGGGGGTTATTCCTAGCTTTTTTCTCAGTTCTTCATTTCTGATCTTATCTCTCAGACTGTTTCCTGTCATTCATCTAACACATTTCATCTCAGTAGAGGTTATTTTTCTTATTGTTCTTGCATCTAGGGTCCAGGTCTGCATTGGCAGCACGTTGGGATGAAGATTGTATTGTATAGTGCTCGTTTTGCCTCCAGAGTTATTTCCTTGTTGGACAATAGTGGTGATAACTGTCCGATGATTTGACAAGCATTGGTGCATCTTGATTCTATCTCTGCTGTTTGAGAATTATCGTTTGTCATTAGACTTCCTAGGTATTTGAATTCCTCTACTTGTTTTAGTTGTCTGCCTTCTATAGTTATGTTGATGTTCTATTTATTTTTGGCGACATTCATGACTTCTGTTTTGTTGATGTTGATTTTCATGTTGTATTTTGTGCCTGAGCTGTTGAGTTTTATTTATTTTCTTTTACTATTTTATTCATTTTATATGAGGTTCAGTGTGGATATTAGTGGATTTCTTCATAAAGAGGCAAATCGAGCACTCTACAACGTAATCTTCATACCAATCTGTGCTTTCATCTGTCTTCTTCAAGAATATTTGGTCTTCCTCTTAGTCTTTTTCTTTGAGGATTCCAAAACAAGGCTTGTTGTATAACACTCTCAATTGGCTTTCGCAGTGTGTATTCTTTTTAGCGGCATCGCCTCCGCCGTCGCTGTATCTTTTTATCCACTGGTATTTGACTGGTCTCCGTCTTCTACCTTTTTAGCTCCCAGTGGAGCATAGGTCTTCAACAAACACTTTCCAAGCCGTTCTGTTTTTTGTCATTCTTTTAAAATCATTCCATGTCTTCCCCATCATCTTCATATCTGCTTCTATCTGTCTTCTCCAAGAATTCCTTTGTCTTCCTCTTTGCCTTTTCCCCTGGGATTCAATAAAAGGGCCTGTTGTGTAATACTCTCAGTTGGCTTCCGTAGTGTGTGTCCTATCCAGCGCCATCGTTTTCGCTGTATCTCTTTATCCACTGGTGTTTGACTGGTACATTTCCATAATTCTATGATAATGATTTTTTCCTGCCATTTCCATCCTTTTATTCTGCGTAAGCATCCATTAATTAAAGTCTGTATCATCATGATTGTCAATTTTGTTCTTCTCCATGTTTCACAGCTATATAATAGGACCGCCTTAACATTTGAGTTGAACATTTTTATTTTTATATTTAACCTAATTTCTTTGAATTTCCATGTGTTTCCCAGTGCAATGAAAGCTCCTCTTGCTTTTGATATCCTTATTTTGGTATCATTTTCTGTTCCTCCCTCTTTATCTATATTACTGCCCAGATATATGTAAGATTGTACATCTAATAGAGGTATTTCTCCTAGTTTTATTTGTTTATTGCCAACTGTATTAATTCTCATAATGTTGGTCTTATCTCTATTAATCTTCAGTCCTAACTGTTGTGATCTCTCATCAAGTATGCTCATTTTATTCTGCATCTGTTGATGGCTGTGTGATAGGAGAGCTATGTCATCAGCAAAGTCTAAATCATCAAGTTGTTTGGTCAGTGACCACTGGATTCCATTTCTGTTGTTTTGAGTTATTTTCATAATCCAATCAATGGCCAGTAGAAAGAGAAATGGAGACAGAAGGCATCCCTACCTTACTCCTGTTCTTATTTCAAACGCTTCTGTAAGCTGTCCTTCATGCACCACACTACATGCCGTTCCTTCATACATTGTTTTTATCAGGTTAATAAACTTTATGGAGAGTCCGTAATGACTCAGCAACTTCCAAAGCATTCTTCTGTCTAAACTATCAGATGCCTTTTCGTAATCTATGAATCCAATATAAAGTGGGGATTTTAGTTCTAAACTTTGTTCAACTATTATACGTAGAGTAGTTATTTGATCAGCACATGATCTGTTCTTCCTAAAACCTGCTTATTCATCTCTCAAATGTTTCTCTATGGCCTCTTTTAGTCTCTCCAGAATGATTCTGCTTAATATTTTTCCTGGTATTTAACTGGTACTTTCCCATAATTCTATGTTAGTGATTTTGTCCTGCCATATCCATCCTTTTATTCTGCGCAATGATCCATTAATGAAGGTCTGTATCTTCATGATTGTTATTTTTGTTGTTCTCCATGTTTCACAGCCATATACTAGGGAGCCGACACAGTAACCAACATAAGTTGAACAAACAGTAGCCATTAAGTACCACACCTGCTGGCGTAGGAGATCGTGTCTCTCCACAACTTTCTGTCTCTACTGTTATCAATTTTGATTTTGTCCTTCCACTAGGACATTCTTTCTAGCTGTGTGATTGTTTGCTCTGTTTTACTATATTACATTTTCATAATAATAATAAGATATAAATCGAAATGATAGATTACCACATTTTTTCGACTGAATATAAAGAAATAAATTATTATAGTAATAAATAGATCATTGCTAAAGTCATGGTCATGAGCATGACAGAAGCTATAAATATGAATATTCAGTAGAGTTAGTAAGGTTACCTCCCGTGTCTTGCTAGACATAAGGGGAATATGGTGTTAGTGACCATATCTTTCTATGAACACGGCATATTTTAAAATTATATGGTCGGTATCATGCTTGGCCCTTTTACTTCCAAGAAAAATCTCTGGTACTCATTTTTAAAGCATGGGTGAACCCCAGAGCCTTGTCGGTCCGAAAAAAAAACCCGGGAACTTCTGGATAAAGACCGGAGCCTTCTGATCTGGAAGCGGGAGCATTAACAACTCGACCATGGAGATTCTAAAGTGGAATTGTACTGAAGGAATAAATGGAGACATATGATGTACGTGATAAATGGAGAAATGTGATGTAAATGATAAGTGGAGAAATGTGATGTACGTGATAAATGGAGAAATGTGATGTACGTGATAAATGGAGAAATGTGATGTAAATGATAAGTGGAGAAATGTGATGTACGTGATAAATGGAGAAATGTGATGTAATTGATAAATGAAGAAATGTGATGTAAGTGATAAATGGAGAAATATGATGTAAGTGATAAATGAAGAAATTTGATGAAAGTGATAAAAGAAGAAATATTATGTAAGTGATAAAAGAAGAAATATTATGTAAGTGATAAAAGAAGAAATATTATGTAAGTGATAAAAGAAGAAATATTATGTAAGTGATAAATGGAGAAATGTGATGTAATTGATAAATGGAGAAATGTGATGTAATGTGATAAATGGAGAAATATGATGTAATGTGATAAATTAAGAATTTTGATGCAAGTGATAAATGAAGAAATTTGATGTATGTGATAAATGGAGAAATATGATGTAAGTAATAAATGGAGAAATATGATGTAAGTGACAAATGGAGGAATATGATGTAAGTGATAAATTGAACATTTTTGCAGTAAATCGTGAAATTCTGATTAGAAGCAATTACCGGAAATACAAAAACAAAAACATAAATAATTACCCACAATAGTAGTCATGGATGTAAAAAGAGAAACAAAACAGAGATATAGAAATGTTAGAAATGTTCTACCTACCATATTGTTCTACCTACCATATTGTTCTACAGTGACAGCCCAAACTATTGATGCCGTCTGGTTGTGATCGTCCATTTTTGTGATGTTACATAGGAAAGTTTGGACCATTGTAGCGTCGAAATTTGTGATGAGAACTTTCAATGAGGTCGTCGATTTGATTCGTCTGAGAACAAATAGAAGACTAGAAGTGTTTATTATAGTCTATGGGATTTTAAAGACAGAAGTGTTTATTATAGTCTATGGGATTGTCGTAAAGACAGAAGTGTTTATTACAGTCTATGGGATTGTCGTAAAGACAGAAGTGTTTATTATAGTCTATGGGATTGTCATAAAGACAGAAGTGTTTATTATAGTCCATGGGATTGTCGTAAAGACAGAAGCGTTTATTATAGTCTATGGGATTGTCGTAAAGACAGAAGTGTTTATTATAGTCTATGGGATTGTCGTAAAGACAGAAGTGTTTATTATAGTCTATGGGGTTATAGTTAAGACAGAAGTGTTTATTATAGTCTATGTGGTTAATCATAAAGATAGAAGTGTTTATTATATAGTCTATGGGATTGTCGTAAAGACAGAAGTGTTTATTATAGTCTATGGGATTGTCGTAAAGACAGAAGTGTTTATTATAGTCTATGGGATTGTCGTAAAGACAGAAGTGTTTATTATAGTCTATGGGATTGTCGTAAAGACAGAAGTGTTTATTATAGTCTATGGGATTGTCGTAAAGACAGAAGTGTTTATTATAGTCTATGGGATTGTCGTAAAGACAGAAGTGTTTATTATAGTCTATGGGATTGTCGTAAAGACAGAAGTGTTTATTATAGTATATGGGGTTATAGTAAAGACAGAAGTGTTTATTATAGTCTATGTGGTTAGTCGTAAAGATAGAAGTGTTTATTATAGTCTATGGGATTGTCGTAGAGACAGAAGTGTTTATTATAGTCTATGGGGTTATAGTAAGGACAGAAGAGTTTATTATAGTCTATGGGATAGTCGTAAAGACAGAAGTGTTTATTATAGTCTATGGATTGTCGTAAATACAGAAGTGTTGCTTATAGTCAATGGGATTATTTCAATGCCAGAAGTGTTTATTATAGTCTATGAGATAATCATAAAGACAGAAGTGTTACTTATAGTCTAAGGGATAATCCTAATGCCAGAAGTGTTTATTATAGTATTTGGGATTATCGTAAAGACAGAAGTGTTGCTTATAGTCAATGGGATTATTGCAATGCCAGAAGTGTTTAGTATAGTCTATGAGATAGTCATAAAGACAGAAGTGTTACTTATAGTCTAAGAGATAATCCTAATGCCAGAAGTGTTTATTATAGTATTTGGGATTATCGTAAAGACAGAAGTGTTACTTATAGTCTATGGGATTATTGTAATGCCATAAGTGTACATTATAGTCTAATGGATAATCATAAAGACAGAAGTGTTTATTACAGTCTACGGATTATTGTAATGCCAGAAGTGTACATTACAGTCTACGGGATTATTGTAATGCCAGAAGTGTACATTATAGTCTACGGGATTATTGTAATGTCAGAAGTGTACATTACAGTCTACGGGATTATTGTAATGCCAGAAGTGTACATTACAGTCTATGGGATTATTGTAATGCCAAAAGTTTTTATTTCAATCTATGGGATAATCGTAATGCCAGAAGAGCGTATTATAATATTTTGGATTACCGTAAAGCCAGGAGTGTTAATTATAGTCCATGGACTATCGTAATGACATAAGTGTTTATTATAGTCAATGGGGATATCGTAGTGCCATAATTGTTTGTCATAGTCAATCGGTTTAACGTAATGCCAGAAGTGTTTAATTGCTTATTATAGTCAATAGGATTATCGTAATGCCAGAAGTGTTTATTATGCTCAATAGGATTAGCATAAAGCCAGAAGTGTTTATTATAGTCAACGAGATTATCGTAATGCCAGAAGTGTTTATAATAGTCAATGAATTACCGTTCTAAACTATTTATTATATAACTATAATAAATTATGTCCCCTGATGCTAATTATAGCCTTAATTGCTAACACATTATAATCAGTATGACGATAACTACCAAGCTAAAGTAAAATGTATTCAGCCCACGAATCTTCTATGATTTCATCATCTGAGATGGTTTTACTGATATCGTGTACACGTCTGAAGATAAGGTAATCAGTAATCAAATGAAAAAGTGTGTTGTAATGTTCCAAAATAAATAGTATGTATTTAAAAATGCATGAAATAATGGTCTCATTTTACTTACAGAGGAGAACAGCCTGACATTACTTACAGAGGAGAACAGCCTGACATTACTTACAGAGGAGAACAGCCTGACATTACTTACAGAGGAGAACAGCCTGACATTACTTACAGAGGAGAACAGCCTGACATTACTTACAGAGGAGAACAGCCTGACATTACTTACAGAGGAGAATAGCCTGGCATTACTTACAGAGGAGAATAGCCTGACATTACTTACAGAAGAGAATAGCCTGACATTACTTACAGAGGAGAATAGCCTGACATTACATACAGAGGAGAATAGCCTGACATTACTTACAGAGGAGAACAGCCTGACATTACTTACAGAGGAGAACAACCTGGCATCACTTACAGAGGATAACAACCTGACATCACTTACAGAGGATAACAACCTGGCATTACTTACAGAGGATAACAACCTGGCATTACTTACTGAGGAGAACAGCCTGACATCAATTACAAACGAGAACTGCTGACATCACTTACAGCGATATTACCTACAGAGTAGAACAATCCGATATCACATACAGATAAGAATATCCTGACATCACCTACAGAGGAGAACAAACCTGACGTCACTTAAAAAGAACACCCTGACATCACTTACAAAGACCATCCTGACAATACATACAAAGAACATCCTGACATCGCTTACAAAGAACATCCTGACATTACTTACAGAGAAGAACGCCCTGACATCGCTTAAAAAGAACATCCTGACATTACTTACAGAGGAGAACACCCTGACATCACTTACAAAGAACATCCTGACAATACTTACAAAGAACATCCTGACATCACTTACAAAGAACACCCTGAAATTACTCACAGAGGAGAACAGCCTGGTAGGTATAGATTGGCGTAATTAGAAGTGTCTTCAACAGTCGGGCATCTCCCAGCCAAAACCTCCGCCGTCTTCATCATGGATGTAGTGTTGTAGATAGTGATCTTGGCTATGCGGTTTTCTGAGAAGAACACAGGACTTTGACATCTCAGCTCGACCACGCTGTGTTCCGTCCCAGGTACGTGTATGTAAACCCTGAGGAAACAGGTGTGAAATATAACAATTGACTGATACCTCAACAATTGTCAGTGACCTTTTGCAATAGTTCTGATCTTAAATTCACTATGAAATCATCACTTGTTTGATAACGTCATAGTTACGTTACACTTAATATTCATGCGACGTGAGGTACTCTGCGTTATTTAGTTATTGAGCTATTTGTGGGCCATCATCATTGAGTTATTTGTGGGTCATCACTATTGAGTTATTTGTGGGTCATCATCATCGAGTTATTTGTGGGTCATCACTATTGAGTTATTTGTGGGCCATCATCATCGAGTTATTTGTGGGTCATCACTATTGAGTTATTTGTGGGTCATCATCATTGAGTTATTTGTGGGTCATCACTATTGAGTTATTTGTGGGTCATCATCATCGAGTTATTTGTGGGTCATCATCATTGAGTTATTTGTGGGTCATCATCATTGAGTTATTTGTGGGTCATCATCATTGAGTTATTTGTGGGTCATCACTATTGAGTTATTTGTGGGTCATCATCATCGAGTTATTTGTGGGTCATCATCATTGAGTTATTTGTGGGTCATCATCATTGAGTTATTTGTGGGTCATCATCATTGAGTTATTTGTGGGCCATCATCATTGAGTTATTTGTGGGCCATCATCATTGAGTTATTTGTGGGTCATCACTATTCAGTTATTTGTGGGTCATCATCATCGAGTTATTTGTGGGTCATCATCATTGAGTTATTTGCGGGTCATCCCATTGCACTCCGAACATGTCCATATGTGTTCAGATCCCCTCCTCAGCAACTGAGAGCAAACCTCTGTGTCCAGCGACTGACGACTCTAGTTCTATGTTGGTTGATTAGTCTTCTTATACGCCAACTAAATTTCGCGTGAATTCAATTATTGTGGCGATTTGTGATTGTACAGAGAAATTACAACTGTGGTTTTCTGTTGCCTTCCATCGGTTTGTTTACGGTTGCCTCCGCTAACTTTTGACTAAAAAGTCTCACCACAAGGCAGTGGGTCTGGTTTACTTTAGGGTACCCCACATTAGCCTTTTTTTCTCCCGAGCATACCTGCATGGCAGCAGGGCAACCACGGGTTGTACTGTTTACTGCATACAGTAGCAGGTAAAGTTACCTGACCTGACAGGAAACATATGGATAACATATGGATATGAATCATGGACAATAGGACAACAGACAAGAAAACCACTGGAGTCTGTAGAAATGTGGTTTTCCAAAGAATATTGAGAATACCATGGACAGCTAAGAAGAGTAATTAAGACGCTCTAAAGAGGTCAAAGCAAAAAGAGAGCTATTTAACAATATTGTGAAGAAACAATCATAATTTATTGGACATGTAATGAGAAGAGAACAGGTGTAATATATTTTAACAACTGGGAAAATTTAGGGACGAAGAGACAGAGGAAGCAAAGAGAAAAGATACTAGATAGCTTTAGAGAATGGTTTGACAGAAGGTTAGCAACAGAACTGATAAATAACTGTCCAGATTGAAAGTTATGGAGAGACATGATCACCTACGCCAGCAGGCCCGGTACTAAATAATGATGATGAGGATGTTTCTCGTTTCTGGCTGTGCCCAGCTCAACTCCCATCTCTTACATGGGAAGGTGTGACGTGGCCTCACGGCTGTGGAACACTATATAACCTAAACCACAGACATGATCTTCTACATTTTCTTCCTCTTCATTTGGACGTTAACATTAATCAGATTTGATGATGATGATGATGCGTTCGTCCGATGATTTGAGGTATTCTAGCGGATACGAACCGTAGACTTCCTCCTCGTCATCCGCCCTTAAAAGGACGTTAAGTGGACGTAGTTACGTTGTGTTGAAGTTTGCAGTGTAACACTGTGATATCTGCGCCTTTCGGCCCAACACATCCGACTTCAGCCGACATTTTTGAGTACCGGGTTTGTCTTCCCTCTTCGATCCCTGCTCGCTTGGCCAGACTAGACAGGTTAGTCTGTTTCTGAAGGCACCGCGGAGAGGTGTAGCAGGGTCTGGATGGTTCTGGTTCACCGATCCTGGCGCAAGCCATCAGTTGTGAGTCACTGACAGCTTCCAGCTTTGGTGCTGGGGAGGAGCGCCTTCGCCTCCAATCAGATTTGAAGGAACCTTTCATCAGCTAATCGGTTTATTCTATTAGACTGTGACGTTTCAATGTGGTTGTTACATTGGGCTGTTATTTTACACATGTGGCCCAGTGCATCATATTTCAAAATGTATGTGTCTGGCTTCGCCGGGTCCTGCTCGGATAACCTCTTGCTAGCATTGCCACCATTGGAACAACTCTAAGGAATATGAGCACACAGGCTTCTCTACCGCTAGAACAACTCTAAGGAATATGAGCACACAGGCTTCTCTACCGCTAGAACAACTCTATGGAATATGAGTACACAGGCTTCTCTACCGCTAGAACAACTCTATGGAATATGAGCACACAGGCTTCTCTACCGCTAGAACAACTCTATGGAATATGAGTACACAGGCTTCTCTACCGCTAGAACAACTCTAAGGAATATCAGCACACAGGCTTCTCTACCGCTAGAACAACTCTAAGGAATATGAGCACACAGGCTTCTCTACCGCTAGAACAACTGTAAGGAATATGAGCACACAGGCTTCTCTACCGCTAGAACAACTCTAAGGAATATCAGCATACAGGCTTCTCTACCGCTAGAACAACTCTAAGGAATATCAGCACACAGGCTTCTCTACCGCTAGAACAACTCTAAGGAATATCAGCACACAGGCTTCTCTACCGCTAGAACAACTCTAAGGAATATCAGCACACAGGCTTCTCTACCGCTAGAACAACTCTAAGGAATATCAGCACACAGGCTTCTGTACCGCTAGAACAACTCTATGGAATATGAGCACACAGGCTTCTCTACCGCTAGAACAACTCTAAGGAATATGAGCACACAGGCTTCTCTACCGCTAGAACAACTCTAAGGAATATGAGCACACAGGCTTCTCTACCGCTAGAACAACTCTAAGGAATATCAGCACACAGGCTTCTGTACCGCTAGAACAACTCTATGGAATATGAGCACACAGGCTTCTCTACCGCTAGAACAACTCTAAGGAATATCAGCACACAGGCTTCTGTACCGCTAGAACAACTCTATGGAATATGAGCACACCGGCTTCTCTACCGCTAGAACAACTCTAAGGAATATGAGCACACAGGCTTCTCTACCGCTAGAACAACTCTAAGGAATATGAGCACACAGGCTTCTCTACCGCTAGAACAACTCTAAGGAATATGAGCACACAGGCTTCTCTACCGCTAGAACAACTCTAAGGAATATGAGCACACAGGCTTCTCTACCGCTAGAACAACTCTAAGGAATATGAGCACACAGGCTTCTGTACCGCTAGAACAACTCTATGGAATATGCGCACACAGGCTTTTCTACCGCTAGAACAACTCTATGGAATATGCGCACACAGGCTTAGTTCATTAACGTTCCTATAGGTGATCCGATATCCCCTCCATAATCTCGAGAAAATCCGAGGACAATCCTGGCCCACGTACACTTACTCCGTAGCACGGCCAAGGATCCACGGTAATGGTAGATTAGAGCTGAAGATGTTGCCCGGGTAGCGGTCATATTTATGGTCAACTCTTTCAAATTTATCTTCTGAGGGTTTTTAACATGCGCAATAGCACACGAGACCTCTCCTTTTTTGCCGTTATCGATGAGGGTTAGACATAGGGATATCGCTACCCAAACGATCAGGGGAGGTTAACGTCATAAAGAAAACAAGGATTAATTTTTCCTGTTTTTGAAAATAAACACAACCGCTACTAATGGGCTTTGAGACCGAGTCATTTCTGTCCTGAGCCCGACCTTGTAGTCTACCCAGCCCACTAACGTGCTAACCGACAACTGTTCTGTCCTGAGCCCGACCTTGTAGTCTACCCAGCCCACTAACGTGCTAACCGACAACTGTTCTGTCCTGAGCCCGACATGTGTAGTCTACCCAGCCCACTAACGTGCTAACCGACAACTGTTCTGTCCTGAGCCCGACCTTGTAGTCTACCCAGCCCACTGACGTGCGAACCGACAACTGTTCTGTCCTGAGCTCGACGTTGTAGTCTACCCAGCCCACTAACGTGCTAACCGACAACTGTTCTGTCCTGAGCCCGACCTTGTAGTCTACCCAGCCCACTAACGTGCGAACCGACAACTGTTCTGTCCTGAGCACGACCTTGTAGTCTACCCAGCCCACTAACGTGCTAACCGACAACTGTTCTGCCCTGAGCTCGACGTTGTAGTCTACCCAGCCCACTAACGTGCTAACTGACAACTGTTCTGTCCTGAGCCCGACCTTGTAGTCTACCCAGCCCACTAACGTGCGAACCGACAACTGTTCTGTCCTGAGCACGACCTTGTAGTCTACCCAGCCCACTAACGTGCTAACCGACAACTGTTCTGTCCTGAGCTCGACGTTGTAGTCTACCCAGCCCACTAACGTGCTAACTGACAACTGTTCTGTCCTGAGCCCGACCTTGTAGTCTACCCAGCCCACTAACGTGCGAACCGACAACTGTTCTGTCCTGAGCACGACCTTGTAGTCTACCCAGCCCACTAACGTGCTAACCGACAACTGTTCTGTCCTGAGCTCGACGTTGTAGTCTACCCAGCCCACTAACGTGTTAACTGACAACTGTTCTGTCCTGAGCCCGACCTTGTAGTCTACCCAGCCCACTAACGTGCTAACCGACAACTGTGAATGTATGTTGCTGTTTACACATACACTGTTTTTTCTGTTCCCTACCTGCGTACGTTGGAAACCAGCAAACATTTTATGTTAATCTTTATTTGTTTTGTCTCTGAATACACAGTCAATGAAAATTAAAGTCAAAACATTGACTCACATTAGCTCACTTTACAGAGACGGATAGACAGATACGCAGTCAGGTATATAAACAAAGAGGTAATATATAGACACTGATTGATATATGATAGGGCAGGAAAGAAAATGATAGAACTGACGAGGATGATACAGGCGAGACAGACTGAATATATACAGAGGATGATACAGGTGAGACAGACTGAATATATACAGAGGATGATACAGGTGAGACAGACTGAATATATGCAGAGGATGATACAGGTGAGACAGACTGAATATATACAGAGGATGATACAGGAGAGACAGACTGAATATACAAAGAGGATGATACAGGTGAGACAGACTGAATATATACAGAGGATGATACAGGAGAGACAGACTGAATATATACAGAGGATGATACAGGAGAGACAGACTGAATATATACAGAGGATGATACAGGTGAGACAGACTGAATATATACAGAGGATGATACAGGAGAGACAGACTGAATATACAAAGA
This sequence comes from Megaustenia siamemsis, assembly GCA_032433765.1. NCBI lineage: Eukaryota > Metazoa > Mollusca > Gastropoda > Stylommatophora > Ariophantidae > Megaustenia > Megaustenia siamemsis. The sequence goes on along the minus strand of JAVIAB010000126.1, from coordinate 70,047,108 downwards.
GGATGATACAGGTGAGACAGACTGAATATATACAGAGGATGATACAGGAGAGACAGACTGAATATATACAGAGGATGATACAGGTGAGAGAGACTGAATATATACAGAGGATGATACAGGTGAGACAGACTGAATATATACAGAGGATGATACAGGTGAGACAGACTGAATATATACAGAGGATGATACAGGAGAGACAGACTGAATATATACAGAGGATGATACAGGAGAGACAGACTGAATATACAAAGAGGATGATACAGGTGAGACAGACTGAATATATAAAGAGGATGATACAGGTGAATCAGAAAGGACATGCATAGGACACGACAACTGACACAGAGAGAACGTGCTAAGAATACAGCACAATAGAGACATAATGAAATCATAGGCATAAAATGATAGAAGACACATAGTGACAGTACAGGTCAGACAGAAAGTCATGGTGACAGTATAGGTCACACAGAGAGGACATGGTGACAGTACAGGACACACAGAGAGGACATGGTGACACTACAGGACACACAGAGAGGACATGGTGACACTACAGGACACACAGAGAGGACATGGTGACCGTACAGGACACACAGAGAGGATATGGTGACAGTACAGGGCACACCGAGAGGATATGGTGACAGTACAGGGCACACCGAGAGGATATGGTGACACTACAGGACACACAGAGAGGACATGGTGACACTACAGGACACACAGAGAGGATATGGTGACAGTACAGGACACACAGAGAGGACATGGTGACACTACAGGACACACAGAGAGGATATGGTGACAGTACAGGACACACAGAGAGGATATGGTGACAGTACAGGGCACACCGAGAGGATATGGTGACAGTACAGGGCACACAGAGAGGACATGGTGACAGTACAGGACAGACAAAGAGGACATGGTGACACTACAGGACACACAGAGAGGACATGGTGACAGTACAGGACACACAGAGAGGATATGGTGACAGTACAGGACACACAGAGAGGATATGGTGACAGTACAGGACACACAGAGAGGACATGGTGACAGTACAGGACACACAGAGAGGATATGGTGACAGTACAGGGCACACCGAGAGGATATGGTGACAGTACAGGGCACACAGAGAGGACATGGTGACAGTACAGGACAGACAAAGAGGACATGGTGACACTACAGGACACACAGAGAGGACATGGTGACCGTACAGGACACACCGAGAGGATATGGTGACAGTACAGGGCACACAGAGAGAATGTGGTGACAGTACAGGGCACACCGAGAGGATATGGTGACAGTACAGGACACACAAAGAGGACATGGTGACAGTACAGGACAGACAAAGAGGACATGGTGACACTACAGGACACACAGAGAGGACATGGTGACACTACAGGACAGACAAAGAGGACATGGTGACACTACAGGACACACAGAGAGGACATGGTGACCGTACAGGACACACCGAGAGGATATGGTGACAGTACAGGGCACACAGAGAGAATGTGGTGACAGTACAGGACAGACAAAGAGGACATTGATTATTCACAACAGAACGGGAAAAGACATATTGACAGTACAGAACAGGTGATGAATATATCATGACAGACAGAAAGATATAGACGTACGGACACATTGGGAGATAAACAAGTAGGTATGTAAATGGGTGAGTAGCGAAGTAGGAAGTTAGGCAAAAAAACTTGCCATTAGTAAACACATATTCGTATACCTACATAAACACACTGTACCGGCACAGAAATAAATCCAGAAACACTGTTGCTATTTTGGTTCCATGTTTCGGTACAGTAGTACCATGTTAACGTATCAATATTTATAGAAACACGTCAAATAGTAAACAAAATAATATATAACAACGTTACCGGTACTGACCATGACTATCGTCAGTGGTAGATATAGAAGAAACTATGTGAATTATTCCAAGGAAAATAAACACAGCGGTCGGCATCTCTTAGAGTGTCACAGTTTCATTAGGTAAACTACCATCTATGGAGTGTTGAGCTCTCGAGCGGTTCTCAGAGGGTGTTTGAGATCAATATGGTTTTCGTGTTGAGGAGAGCGGTGTAAATGAGGGAAGGTGCATCGAAGAATCGTGATTCAGTGAGTGTGTTCAGAAAGATTACAACTGGCTAGGCTCGACGGCAGTGATTAAAGTCGTCGTCGAGGTCTAGTCTAACAAATGTATGCTTCAGTTTCATGCCAGGGCTGGTGGGTGTATGAGGTAATGAGAATGATAGACTTGCCACATTGGCTGATGTTGAAGGGCTATGGACGGCGATGATATTATGAATACTCTCAGTGACGATGGACGAGAAAAACGACTCGGAAAATGACTCTAATCCGGAGCCACAGAAAGATTTAACAAAAACCATGTCAAAGTGGGAGACGTCAGATGAGAGCGCTACGCAGGAATCCACAGAAGACAACTTGTCAACAAACACAACACGGGTGTCGTTAGTCTCTACACGTTGAGAGATAATTCGGTGGACATCTGAGCATTTATGGACTTGTCCGATGTGCATTGAGGATGCCCTGTGGACTAAACTAAACTAGACTAATATATATATTTACAATTGTATAAAAGAGCTTTATTAAACGGAAGATTCTACAAAATAACCTCTTCGAAACAGGGCATTGTCAGTATACCATGAGAAGAAATACAAACGTCCCAATGGTTACAAAGACATAATGCTGTTTAGCTTCAGTCCGAGCATTGGGAGACATAGCCACAAGGTCCATAAAGGAAGAATGAGTAAACCTTTGACCAGCATATGACCTGATCATATGTCACTATTAATCACGTGACTACAGAATACAGAAGAAAGTATAGCGATGTAATTTTGGGAGAAATCTTTGTAATTTTCTTACCCGTTTTTTTTGTTTGTTGTTTTTCTTTTAGTGACGATGGCCTGTTGCCGAAACGTTAATTTTGTATTATCCTCTCTTTATTACAACACATTATACAATGCTATATTTATTTCATTAAAACAAGACAAATGACATTTTTGGGGCATGTTAAAAGGTACAACAGCCTACTAAAAGTAATATTGGAAGGGAAAATACAAGGTAAAAGAGGCAGACCAAGACTAACATGGACGAGTAACATCAAAATATGAACGAGTCAACCTATGACAATCTGCACCATCAAAGCAAGAGACAGAGTGGAATGGCGCTCCATGATAGCCAACCTTCGATGCGGAGACGGCACTAAATGATGGTGATAATGAACGCTTCGCCCAGCTCTACATCAGCCAGAAGTTATATGTTTGTGACCACCTCCAAGAGTTCATGCTGGCCATAATGGTTGCTATGGTCGCTGAGGTCGGATGTCTATGGGCACAAGAAGTAAATGCTGGCCATAATGGTTGCTATGGTCGCTGAGGTCGGATGTCTATGGGCACAAGAAGTAAATGCTGGCCATAATGGTTGCTATGGTCGCTGAGGTCGGATGTCTATGGGCATAAGAAGTAAATGCTGGCCATAATGGTTGCTATGGTCGCTGAGGTCGGATGTCTATGGGCACAAGAAGTAAATGCTGGCCATAATGGTTGCTATGGTCGCTGAGGTCGGATGTCTATGGGCACAAGAAGTAAATGCTGGCCATAGTGGTTGCTATGGTCGCTGAGGTCGGATGTCTATGGGCACAAGAAGTAAATGTCGTAGCTCACTGTAAATTACATTCACAATAAATAAAACAGACCCAAAAAAACGTGAGTCGACCTGTGCTTGTGTCAACGGTCTGTCACCAGAGTCAACAAATTAACCAAACAAATGAGTTTATGGTAGATGGTGCTAGAGACAGCCATACTTTAGAATTTATAACGGATTGGCTTCACTGCAGGTGGGGCATTCCTATATTGGCTAGGGCACCCCCCCCCCTGTTCCTGCAACCAAAAGAGTGTCTATCCCGACCTTTCATACTGTTCCATAGAGCGCGTTGCGTTCTGTAAAAATGGCGCGCCTTTACATTCACACTGTTATAGTGAACGCGCTACATTGACGCATAGCTCATAACATTCATTTCCAGGTCGCCGTAAAAGTCGTCACGGACAGCTTTGGACGGCAGGGAAGTGACCATTTGGTTTTTTTTTTTTCCTTTTTTTCTTTCTTGTATATCTAACAATACGTCAAAGAAAGAAGAGAAGCGAAGAGAGCCATGACTAATGTAAAGACAGATCTTGGAAAGGTTCTGGCAAAAGCAACATACAAAGAATTAGACAACAAAGTGAAAAGTTCGGCAAGAAGAGATACAAGAGCTTATATAGACAACTTGGCAGAGAAAGCAGAGACAGCTGCAATTACAGGAGACAGCAGAACTCTTTATACTGTACAAAAGATGCTGACAAACACCTATACATCCATTGGAACACCAATTCTAGACAAATCTGGATTAATGCTAACAACAAGCGCAGACATAAAAGCCCGTTGGGCAGAACACTTCAAAGAAATTCTTAACCGTCCACTACCTCACAGTTTAATAGATTTTGAAGCTGAAACACCAGCAGCAGAATTATATGTAAATTTAGATGACTTCACCTTGAGTGAAATAGAAACCACCTTAAAGCTAATGACCAATAACAAGGCTGCTGGAGAGGATAAGTTAACAGCTGAGATCCTCAAGGCAATTGATAGCCATAATTTAATACATCTCCAAAAAATGTTCAACATCATTTGGAAAACAGAGAAGACGCCTCATAAATGGAAAAAAGGAATCATTGTTAAGATCCCAAAAAAGGGCAATCTTAGAGATTGTAACAACTGGAGAGGCGTGACACTTTTGTCAGTTGCCTCAAAGTTATTCTGTAAAATCATCCTAAATAGAATAAAGGATTCAATAGATACAGTAATGCGTGAAGAACAGGCTGGGTTTAGAAAAGGGAGAAGCTGTCTTGACCACATTTTCACTCTACGACTTATATTGGAGGAACACATTGAAAAGCAAAAACCTTTTGTACTTAACTTCATCGACTTCAAAAAGCATTTGATAGTATTCATAGAGATTCTTTGTGGAAAATTCTGAAGCAATATGGCTTACCATCAAAAATCATAAATATTATCAAAGACATGTATGATGGTTACACATGTGCAGTTCGAACAGAGGAAGGACTGAGCGAATGTTTCCCAATAGAAACTGGGGTTAAACAAGGATGTATTTTATCGCCCTTGTTATTTGGAATTGTTATGGACTTCATAATGAAGAAATGCTGCACTGGTAATAAAGGCATCGAATGGATACAAGGAGACCATTTGGAGGACCTCGACTTTGCTGATGACATAGTTCTCATCAGCAGTCAGATAAAAACGATGCAGGAAAACACAAATGAACTATCATCAATAGCCAGCAAAATTGGGCTTGAGGTCAATCATGAAAAGACTAAAGTCATGAAAAGTTTAATTCCAACAAGTGACAAAATATACATGGAAAACAAACCAGTAGAAGAGATCGATCACTTTATCTATCTTGGAAGTCACATTTATCGAGAAGGGGATACGAGCAAAGAAATTAGAATCAGACTGGCTAAAGCAGCAATGTCTTTCAGAAGCCTTGAAAAGTTGTGGAAATCAAAACTCATTAGCACAAACACAAAACTTAGGCTATTCAAATCAAATGTACTATCAACCCTTACGTATGCGTGTGAAAGCTGGAAAACAACAAGAGATATAGAAACAAAGTTGAACGCATTCGAAAATAAATGTCTAAGGAAAATACTTGGTATAGAATGGAACGAATTCAAAACAAACGAGGAAATTAGAGAAATCGCCAATCAACCACTAATATCTTCAGTAATAAAGAAAAGACGATGGTCATACGTTGGACATGTGATGAGAAGAGATAATAATCGAATAGCAAAGCAAGCCCTCATATGGAAAACAACAGGTAAAAGAAAAAGAGGAAGACCCAGGGAGACACTGAGAAGAACATTGATGAGAGAGGCAAGAGCAGCAGGAATCGGCTCCATCAATGAGATAGAACTGCTTGCACAGAACAGAGACAGATGGCGAGATTTGATAAAATATCTTTAAAAGAAAACTGCTAGAACAAAAATTCATATAGGAGAAGGTGTATCTTGGTCTACGCCCTATGGGCCGGTTACGGCTCGAAAGGACAATAGATATCTAACATATTATCGCCATGTGGTTAGATTTGTGTATATATCTTTATATATATTTATGTGTTGTTGTTTGTTGTTACAGCTCAAGGCCTACTTAGCCAAAACATCTACTTTTGTTTTGTTACTCACCTACGTAAAGCTGTTGCCATACTACTTCTTTCTCCTTTTTTCAATATGTCATCATTATCATCAGCTTTACAGCAGCTTCGCATCTCTTTACGTCTTTATTTCTTTACTCCTCCACGAACAACATAATTTCTATGCTCCCGCGTCAAATCCACGTGGACTTTATGGTCAGTAAGCGCGCCACAACAATAAATCCTATCGCAACAAATAAGTCAAGTCTCCACTTTGGTTATAAACTCGATCCGACCGCAGTCAAGCGACCAAGTACCGTTCTACTAAACTCCACGACCAGTCGCCTGCAGCACTATCTCAGCGCGCGAGCACCAAAACCATGTTGAGTTTATGATCAAGTGAATGCGAGCGAACTAAGACTATTCCAAGAAACGAAAATCCAAATTAAAAACAAATCTTTTGAATTCTCACTGCAACAAAAATACCACTAGTCCTAATCCCGAATCGGCTAAACGGCCATCTTGACCTGGTGCACCAACCTACTGGCACAGAATATCTCTTAACATATAAATCGTGGGTAGTAAAGTCTTACATGTTGCCGTACGAGGCATAGGATGTGGGATAATGGTTGTTTATACTGAGCCAGATCACAGAGGCATCTCTAGATTTACCACAGACATCAATAGATGTACCACAGACATCTATAGATGTACCGCAGACATCTATACATTCACCGCAGATATCTATAAATTTAGCACAGACATCTATAGATGTACCACAGACATCTATAGATGTACCGCAGACATCTATACATTCACCACAGACATCTATAGATTTACCGCAGATATCTATAAATTTACCACAGACATCTATAGATTTACCGCAGATATCTATAAATTCACCACATACATCTATAGATTTACCGCAGATATCTATAAATTCACCACAGACATCTATAGATTTACCGCAGATATCTATAAATTTACCACAGACATCTACATTTTTACCACAGACGTCTATAAATTTGCCGCAGGCGTCTATAGTTTTTACCTCAGTCATCTATAGATTTACCACAGACATCTGTAGTTTTACCACACATCTATAGATTTACCACAGACATCTGTAGTTTTACCACACATCTACAGATTTACCACAGACATCTATAGATTTATGACAGACATCTATCTACATTTACCACAGCTTCCATAGACCCAAATAAGTTTAGTTTAGTTTGGCTATGGATCCAACGGCATGTGAGCTGAGGCTTTCTGGCCCTAAAATTAGTTTAGTTTAGTTTAGTTTAGTTTGAGTTATTGAGTTATTTGCGGGTCATCATCATTGCACTTCAAACACGTCCATAGGTGCTCAGATCCCTTCCTCAGCAAGTCCGCAGTGTCCAGCGACTGACGACTCCAGTTCTGTGTTGGTTGATAAGTCTTCTTACACGCCCACTAAGTTTCTCATTTCTAGTTTAGTTTAGTTTAGTTTAGTTTAGTTTAGTTTAGTTTAGTTTAGTTTAGTTTAGTTTAGTTTAGTTTAGTTTAGATTAGTTTAGTTTAGTTTAGTTTAGTTTAGTTTAGTTTAGTTTAATTTAGTTTAGTTGAGTCCACAAATCATTAACTTCATTAAACAAGGGACTACCCCATAGTACTCAGATCCTCTTCTCGGCACATTCCCCAGTACCCAGCACGCCGGCCATACTCTAGCGAAAGCACTGATGATGGCTTCACCTCAGATGCACGAACTCCGTTGCACCGACTAAGACCTTGTCCCCAACCTTCTCAATCCCCTCTTACTACATACGTTGCAGATGATAGTGGTTCTAATCTTCTCTCCCCTGACCACGATCAGGCCAGTAGCCACATTGACGAGACCACAGTTAATGCACCTCTAAGAACCCCTGGCACATCCTTCAATACAACCCATTAAAAGGCATGTGGGAACACATGTTCAAATATTTCTCAAACTACACACAAGCAAACACTCCCAGTCTTCACAAACACACTAAAGCCCATTACTACCACGTTCCAGTAACATCCAGTCTCTATTAAACCATTAAAGTACATGCCATTCAGCCCTACAAGCCGCCACGAATGCCTTATTGCGTACTCCGATCCGCGCTTTACAATATCTGTGTTGCGTAAAGACATTTGCAAGATTATCCACCGTTTATTACAAAGCTGGTTGCTGATATCTGGTGTGTATTTATCAATTTTATAGTCAACATAAATTTAGAATAAATTATATTTGCTGATGTATATCTTTATTCGTGAAATAGGATCGCTTGAATGATTTCATCGCAGACTGTACAAGTGTTTTTCCTTCAGCGCGATTTCTTCTCTATATATAGTGTTCTTGTTGTTTTTAGAGTCAATGTCACAGCACACCGGACGAGCCCATAGGTGAGCAAGTTATTTCAGAGGAGGAGGTTAATTTTAACAAGAGGAGGAGAATTACAGCACTGGGAAAAATAATACATAATCAACAACAGACAAAAAACAAAGAAGAATATATGGCCCGAAGCAGGATGGAACCCAAACTCCTTGGCACAGTGCCTTGCCACGAGAAACCAAACGCTAGCGCACACGACCGACTGTGGCAAAATAACAAAAAAAAATAGAAGAATATATGAAGCAGGATCGAACCCGTATTCCTTAACACAGTCGGCCGTGCGCCCTGGCATTTGGTTAAGGTTATAATTATAATTATGGTTATGGTTATGGTTATGATTATGGTTATGGTTATGATTGTGGTTATGGTTATGGTTATGATATGGTTATGATTATGGTTATGATTATGGTTATGATTATGGTAATGGTTGTTGATATGACTATTGTTATGGTTGTGATTATGATTATGGTTATGGTTATGATTATAGTTATGGTTATGATTATGATTATGGTTATGGTTATGGTAATGATTATGGTTATGATTATGATTATGATTATGGTTATGGTTATGTTTATGGTTATGGTTATGATTATTATTATGTTTATGATTATGGTTATGATTATGATTATTATTATGTTTATGATTATGGTTATGATTATGGTTATGATTATGATTATGGTTATGGTTGTGGTTATGGTTATTATTATAATTATGGTTATGGTTGTGGTTATGATTATGATTTTTGTTATGGCTATGATTTTGGTTATGGAAGACCCCGGTATCACTAGAAACGAATTAAAATCCATAATTGCTCATCCGCCCGTGCTAGTGGAATCATCCGAATTAATATTTCATCTCCCAAACAAAGAAAGGTAGCTGTAGTCCCCATCATAGCAGTCTCAGCACACGCCAAAAGACATAAGGCGAAACGGTACAGAAAGAAAGTGAACACAACCATCTGTTTTCCATCATACGATATCATCATTCATCGTAAACAATCGGAATATCGAAACACGATCAAACAGATGAAACGCACAGCTCACGGTGTGCACAGAGCACTTAACTCAGTAGCTCCTGCAACAAGCCGGACTTGGAATATGAGGAAACTGCAACAAGGAACACTTTTCAGACATAGCCTTCAATGATTCCTGCCGTCTATCCACCATATTGACCGGAAGTTCATGTCCTCCTGAAAATGATGATCGGCATATTTTTTTTTAAAATGCATAGCGCGTTGGATGATGCTGGGACATCGTTTTTAATAACAGTTGGTTTCTCGTGGCAAGGCGCTGTGCCAAGGAGTACGGGTTCGGTCCTGCTTCAAACTATATATTCTTCTTAGTTTTTTTTTCTGCTGTTGATTATCTGCCATTTGTTTCCGAGTGCTGTAAACATACCTCAACCACTGAAATGATTCCCTCATCTTCGCCTCGGAAGTTTCCCTCTATAAAAATATTAATTTATTACTTGTCTCCAATCCCATAGGTGCTTCGATAACCCCGTCGAGAATCTCGAGAGAATCCGATAAGAACCTTGCTCTACGTGAACGAACTCCATAACACGGCCTGGAATCAACGGTGTGTGTAAATTTTTTTTTATTTTGGCTTACAATTTTGTCCATATTTATCTTTTTTTTTCACTCTTTTCAATTTCAACTGCCAAGAGATCTTTAACGTGCGAGAGTGCACACGGGACCTCCTTCTTATTGCTGTTATCCGAGAGGGCTAGACATCAGAACTTCCAACCCAAGAGATCAGGTGAGGGAAACGTCATAAAAACACCACGGATTAATTAATTAATTACTTTTAATCACTATCGGCTGTAGGAAGCAGCAATAGCTCAGTGGTTAGTGAACTGGACTACAAAGGACAAGAGGTAGGGTTCGATCCCAACCGCCGGCTTCCGGGTTCACCCAGGTCTAAATGAGTACCGGATTTTTTCTGGGAAAGTAAAGCAGCATAGGCGTAATGTCGACCACATTACCCCAAAAATCATGTGCCGAAGGTCTGTAAAATTTATGGTCAACACCATATTCCCTATATGCCACTTGGCGTGACAAGGGTACTTTACTTTTTTTTTTTTTACTACCATCGCCTGTAGTGGGATATGAACCTGGATCTATCATGTGCATGGACTAACGCCGTACCTCTAGACCACCCAACACTCCCAGACTTGTGCTACACATTCAATTAAAAAGTATCCATCGATCATTAATCAGTCCAGTAAGACCCAACTACAGATTTGATTTAAAAAAAAAAAGATTAGATTAATATATTGTCCGTAGCAGGATCCAACCCGTACTCTTTGGCACAGCGCCTTACCACGAGAAACCAAACGCTAGCGCACAACAGGCCTGCGGGCTGCGAAGGGATTCCAAGAAAACCACCAATAAGAGTGACGTTTTCAGCTTTGCTGGAAGGGGCAGGCGCGGGTAGTGTTGTCAGTTGTCTATAGCTAACAACGTCACGCTAGTGGAATAGTTTTCCGGTTTTATTTTTTGTCAGTGGCGTAGTTGACTGTGATTGTAACCATCGCGCCCCCGAATATCTTTGAGCCTGCCCGCTGAGGGGAAAGCGACCAATAGTTGTGACGTTATAATCATTGTGAACTGGGGCGGTTGTAGGTAAAATGAGGTCAGTTGCCCTACAGTCGAAACGTCGTCACAGTAGGGTATTTTCGGGAAAACCCACTCAGCGAGTAGGCTGACAGATATCGGTGGTAACGTAACGATCCAAAACAAACCTGTTGTAATCATACTTCTGCTTTCTCTTCACCGTCCCACATAATGTCTGGTGTTTGTTGCATTTTGTCGCAGTTACAACATGTTGATGGCGACATATGCACATATTCAGTCGGTCAGAGACCAACAGGACAACGCTGGGACACAGGTTTCTGATCCTTGTCAATAACATCTCACTTTATAACATCGCTGGGACACAGGTTTGCGGTCCTTGTCAATAACATCTCACTTTATAACATCGCTGGGACACAGGTTTGCGGTCCTTGTCAATAACATCTCACTTTATAACATCGCTGGGACACAGGTTTGTGGTCCTTGTCAATAACATCTCACTTTATAACATCGCTGGGACACAGGTTTCTGATCCTTGTCAATAACATCTCACTTTATAACAACGCTGGCACACGGGTTTGTGGTCCTTATCAATAACATCTCACTTTATAACAACGCTGGCACACGGTTTGTGGTCCTTATCAATAACATCTCACTTTATAACAACGCTGGCACACGGGTCTGTGGTCCTTATCAATAACATCTCACTTTATAACAACGCTGGGACACAGGTTTCCGATCCTTGTCAATAACATCTCACTTTATAACAACGCTGGCACACGGGTTTGCGGTCCTTGTCAATAACATCTCACTTTATAACAACGCTGGCACACAGGTTTGCGATCCTTGTCAATAACATCTCACTTTATAACAACGCTGGCACACGGGTTTGTGGTCCTTGTCAATAACATCTCACTTTATAACAACGCTGGGACACAGGTTTCCGATCCTTGTCAATAACACCTCACTTTATAACAACGCTGGCACACGGGTTTGTGGTCCTTATCAATAACATCTCACTTTATAACAACGCTGGGACACAGGTTTCCGATCCTTGTCAATAACATCTCACTTTATAACAACGCTGGGACACGGGTTTGCGGTCCTTGTCAATAACATCTCACTTTATAACAACGCTGGACACAGGTTTGCGGTCCTTGTCGATGACATCTCACTTTATAACAACGCTGGGACACAGGTTTGCGGTCCTTGTCAATAACATCTCACTTTATAACAACGCTGGGACACAGGTTTGCGGTCCTTGTCGATGACATCTCACTTTATAACAACGCTGGGACACAGGTTTGCGGTCCTTGTCAATAACATCTCACTTTATAACAACGCTGGGACACAGGTTTGCGGTCCTTGTCGATGACATCTCACTTTATAACAACGCTGGGACACAGGTTTGCGGTCCTTGTCGATGACATCTCACTTTATAACAACGCTGGGACACAGGTTTGCGGTCCTTGTCGATTACATCTCATTTTATCAAAGTAAGATTCTGGTTTCTGGAAGAATCTGTATTTTTAGTAGGTGATTGCATTAGTGATTTGTGATTGTAATTGTGTTGTATTATTGTGTTTGTGCTATATGATTGTGTTTATGATTGTAATTGTGTTGTATTATTGTGTTTGTGCTATATGACATTATTTGTCATTTTACGTTTGCTCTGTCATTATATAGGGTGTCTCACTCTGTACCAAACCCGTCGTTTCTTCAATAGTTTTATAGAAAAAATTCATTCCCCTCCAGAGCAAATCAGTGCCAGCTATCCTGTGTGAACTGACGCGTCGTACTGCACACGTACTGTACACGTACTGTACACGTACTGTACACGTACTGTACACGTACTGTACACGTACTGTACACGAACAGTCACGAACAACAGCCGTATTTTGTAGGAACCATCAGCCAATAGAAAGAGATCAGCAGAGAGGCGTGCTAGACAGGCAATGCTACTCAGTGTCGCAACAGTTTGACGTCATACACACTACGGATACATTTACTTTCATTTCCAGGAGGCGCGCCTCACAGCACCAGAGCAGGAGGTTGTCAGCGCCTCACAGCACCAGAGCTGGAAGTTGTCAGCGACTCACAGCACCAGAGCAGGAGGTTGTCAGCGCCTCACAGCACCAGAGCTGGAAGTTGTCAGCGACTCACAGCACCAGAGCTGGAAGTTGTCAGTGACTCACAGCACCAGAGCTGGAAGTTGTCAGCGCCTCACAGCACCAGAGCTGGAAGTTGTCAGCGACTCACATCACCACAGAGCTGGAAGTTGTCAGCGACTCACAGCACCAGAGCTGGAAGTTGTCAGCGACTCACAGCACCAGAGCTGGAAGTTGTCAGCGACTCACATCACCACAGAGCTGGAAGTTGTCAGCGACTCACAGCACCAGAGCTGGAAGTTGTCAGCGATTCACATCACCACAGAGCTGGAAGTTGTCAGCGACTCACAGCACCAGAGCTGGAAGTTGTCAGCGACTCACTGCACCAGAGCTGGAAGTTGTCAGCGACTCACAGCACCAGAGCTGGAAGTTGTCAGCGATTCACATCACCACAGAGCTGGAAGTTGTCAGCGACCCACAGCACCATAGCTGGAAGTTGTCAGAGACTCACAGCACCAGAGCTGGAAGTTGTCAGAGACTCACAGCACCAGAGCTGGAAGTTGTCAGCGACTCACATCACCACAGAGCTGGAAGTTGTCAGCGACTCACAGCACCACAGAGCTGGAAGTTGTCAGCGACTCACAGCACCAGAGCTGGAAGTTGTCAGCGACTCACAGCACCAGAGCTGGAAGTTGTCTGCGACTCACAGCACCAGAGCGGAAATTTTTAAGGGCCTCACATCACCACAGAGCTGGAAGTTGTCAGAGCCTCACAGCACCAGAGCTGGAAGTTGTCAGAGACTCACAGCACCAGAGCTGGAAGTTGTCAGAGCCTCACAGCACCAGAGCTGGAAGTTGTCAGAGACTCACAGCACCAGAGCTGGAAGTTGTCAGCGACTCACATCACCACAGAGCTGGAAGTTGTCAGCGCCTCACAACACCAGAGCTGTAAGTTGTCAGCGCCTCACAGCACCAGAGCTGGAAGTTGTCAGCGCCTCACAGCACCAGAGCTGGAAGTTGTCAGAGCCTCACAGCACCAGAGCTGGAAGCTGTCAGCGACTCACAGCACCAGAGCTGGAAGTTGTCAGAGCCTCACAGCACCAGACCTGGAAGTTGTCAGCGACTCACAGCACCAGAGCTGGAAGTTGTCAGAGCCTCACAGCACCAGACCTGGAAGTTGTCAGCGACTCACAGCTGATGGCTTGCGTCAGGATCGGTGAACCAGAACCATCGAGGTCCTGCTCCACCTCTCCGTGGTGCCTCTAGTAACAGATTAACCTGTCTAATCTCGCCAAGCGAGTAGGGATCGGAGAGGGAAGACATACTCAAAAATGTCGTGCTGAAGTCGGATGTGTTGGGCTGAAAGGCGCAAATATCACAGTTACACTGCAAACCACAACACAACACAGGATACAAATAATAATTAATGCATATAGAGGAAAACTTCCGAGGCGATAATTCAGCGAATCATAAGAGGAAGAGATATTACAGCACTCAGAAAAAATGACAAATAAACAACAACAGAAACAAAAAACAAAGAACAGCATATTGTCCGAAGCAGGATCGAACCCGTACTCCCTGGCACTGTGCCTTGCAGACAAGCCCACTTAACGTCCTTTTAAGGGCGGATGACGAAGAGGTACACTCCTTTAGTCATCGGGCGAACGCAAGCAATCACTTTTATTTCCTAGACAAGGAATGCACACATGTTCCCATTTCATTGCAGCACCTTTATTTGTGTCTGAATTATTTCATTAATTTCGACGAGTGGAACACTCTATACTTGTAATATAATATTAGATTTGTGCTTACATTTGTATGTATGACATATGACTCTATTATTGTAATCTGATTGCATTTTTTTTGTATGCGATTATGTTCCGATCTACGTGATTCCACTTGCACGTAAAATCAGAAACAACCAAGAGAGTGCCGGACCAGAAAACAACCGCCAAGAGTGGAACTTGTAAAGGGAGATAATCATAAGCAACGTTAATGAAAGGGGAGACAATAGTTGCATTATGTCCCCTCGCAAGGACATACATTTTTATCTTAGAGAAGAGGACAGGTAGAATATATCGTGTTAACTTGAAAAATCATGGGTCAAAAAAGAGAGAGTGAAAACAAAGAGAAATATTCTAAGGTAGGTTAGGGACATGGCAGAGTAAGAAGTATCATCACCATCATTGAGTGCCGTGTCGCATCGAAGGTTGGCTACCATGGAGCGCCATTCCACTCTGTCTCTTGCTTTGATAGTGCAGCTTGTCATAGGTTGACTTGTCCATCTTTTGATTTTACTCGTCCATGTTAGTCTTGGTCTGCCTCTGCCTCTTTTGCCTTGTATTTTCCCCGCCAGGATTACTTTTAGTAGGCTGTTGTGTCTTTTAACAAGTCCCAAAAATCGCATTTGTCTTGTTTGAATTGTGTTTAGTAGTTCTCTTTTCATTTTTTGTTGTTTTAAAACTTCATCTTTTGTTTTCTTTTCTTCCATCCAATTCTACCTATTCTTCTATATATCCACATTTCAAAGACTTCAATTATCTGTTCTGTTTTCTTGTCTAATGTCCATGTTTCTGCACCATATAGGAATATTGTGAAGATGTAACATTTTGCTATTCTTAGTTTTAGCCCTGGTGTTATTTGTTTTGATGTTAGCTGTTCTTCATGACAGTACAATTACTTTTTGCCATTCCTATTCTCTTGTTTATTTCAGTTGTACATTTTCCATCACTGGTTATAGTATGTCCAAGGTAGTTGTAGTTCTGAACTGTCTCCAGGTCTATTCCTTCAATTTTGATATCCACTTGTGGGTTTTGAGTATTTTCTTTGTTTATGATCATAGTTTTAGTCTTTTTGATATTCATATCTAGTCCATATTTTTTGCTTGTCGTGTTTATTTCATTAAGTAATTGTTGTAGATCTTTAGGATTTTCTGCTAGTAGTACAGTATCATCAGCATATCTTAGGTTATTGATTATCTATCTATATGATGTTCTTTAAAGATTTGCTCAGTGTATAGATTGAACAAGCTTGGTGATAGGATGCATCCCTGTCTTACTCCTCTTTTATATCAATGGGTGTCGAGTTCTCTTTGTTATATTTTATTATTGCTGTTTGCTCCCAGTATAGATTACATATTAGTCGTATGACCATGTCATCTGAGATGTATCTCTTTCAGGCATTCTATAAGTTGTTTGTGGTGTACTCTATCAAACGCTTTGGTGTAGTCTATGAAGTAGGCATACATTGGTTTGTTCACTTCTGTGTATTTTTCGACTAATGTTCTCATGAAAGAATATGGCTTCTTTTGTCCCACTATTTATCCTAAATCCAAATTGCTGCTCATCTAATTCAGTATTGATTTTATTCTGGATCCTTCCTTGTATAACTTTTAGCAAGATTTTTGTAACATGGCTCATTAGGTTTATTGTTCTAAAGTCACTGCATTCAACTGCACCATTCTTTTTAGGCAATGCAACGAAAGTTGATGTTTTTAGTTCTTTTGGTATGTATCCTGTATGGTATATGTCGTTGCATATGTCTGTAATCACTTCAATGCCAAAATCTTCTAGTGCCTGTATCATCTCTATTTGTATGGCGTCAGGTCCTGCTGCTTTTCCCTTTTTCATTATTTTTATAGCTTTTTCCACCTCAGATTTTAAGATTTTATAGCCTGATGTACCTTTTATAACTGGTTTCTTGTCCCTTTGATCCTGAAATAGTTCTGTTATATATTTCTGCCATCTATCTGTAATATCTTTATTGTCTGTTAGCATTTTTCCCTTTTTGTCTGCAATACATCCACCTTCTGTGGCTTTTTTATTTTTAGTAGTCATTCTCTTTATTTCTGTGTGCATTCCTCTTAAGTCTTGTTTGCTTTCCATAGTTTCTATTTCTATTCATTTTTGGGTCAGCCAATCTTCTCTTGCCTTTTTGCACATTTTGCGTATTTCATTATCTATTTTATTGTATTGGGCAGTGTTCTTCGCTTGTCTCCTTTCTTTCATTTTTGCTAAGATTGTGTTAGTTATCCATTTTTGTTTTTTGTTCTTTTCTCTTTTGGGTAAGGTGTCGCAGGCTTCTTGTATGCTTTTCTTTATGCATTGCCATTTGGTTGTTACGTTTTCATCAGGATTTTCTCTTCTGTATTGTTCAATTCCTTCTTCTTGCAGCTTCTGCTATGTGTTATTTACTTGTATTGTATAGGTATCTTTAATATCTTTTTGATTTAAAGCTGTTATATCTAGTGGATTTGTTGATGAATTAGACTTTTGCTTGTTTCTCTTTAGTTTGGTTTTCATTTTAATCATTGCTACAGGCCCCAATTATTAAAAAAAAATTCTTTTTTAAATTTATTAATTTCCACTTTTACTGTTTCTAGTAGCCAGTGATGCTATTACATTTCTCAATCTTGTGCCACCATCTCCCATGATAAAGTGATGTTGATGCAGACTTTTAATGAAGGTAACACTCCATCTTATTCTAAATCCTTCACTTCCTCTTATTCTGAAATCGCCTCTCCGTCTTATCCGGACTCCTCATCTCTATAATACCCTGAACCCTCCGCCCCATCTTATTCTGAATTCTTCTTCCCATTTTATTTTGAACCCTCCTTCCCATCTTATTTTGAATATTTCTCACCATCTTATTTTGAACCATCCTCTCTAGCATAGCCTGAACCCTCCTCCCAATCTTATTTTGACCCAATATCTTCATCTTATTCTGAACCCTCCTCCCCATCTTATTCTGAATCCTTCTCACATTCTTATCTTGAACCCTTCTTCCCATCTTATCCTGAACCCTTCTCATATCTTATCCTGAACCCTCCTTCCCATCTTATCCTCAACCCTTCGCCCATCTTATTCTGAACCCTCCTTCCCATCTTATCCTGAACCCGTTTCCATCTTATCCTGAGCCCTCCTTCCCATCTTATCCTGAACCCTTCGCCCATCTTATCCTGAACCCTCCTTCCCATCTTATCCTCAACCCTTCACCCATCTTATCCTGAGCCCTCCTTCACATCTTATCCTGAACCCTCCTTCCCATCTTATCCTGAACCCTTCGCCCATCTTATCCTGAACCCTCCTTCCCATCTTATCCTCAACCCTTCACCCATCTTATCCTGAGCCCTCCTTCACATCTTATCCTGAACCCTCCTTCCCATCTTATCCTGAACCCTTCGCCCATCTTATCCTGAACCCTCCTTCCCATCTTATCCTCAACCCTTCACCCATCTTATCCTGAGCCCTCCTTCACATCTTATCCTGAACCCTCCTTCCCATCTTATCCTCAACCCTTCACCCATCTTATCCTGAGCCCTCCTTCACATCTTATCCTGAACTCTTCACCCATCTTATCCTGAGCCCTCCTTCACATCTTATCCTGAACTCTTCACCCATCTTATCCTGAACCCTCCTTCACATCTTATCCTGAACTCTTCACCCATCTTATCCTTAGCCCTCCTTCACATCTTATCCTGAACCCTTCGCCCATCTTATCCTGTACCCTCCTTCCCATCTTATCCTCAACCCTTCACCCATCTTATCCTGAGCCCTCCTTCACATCTTATCCTGAACCCTCCTTCCCATCTTATCCTCAACCCTTCACCCATCTTATCCTGAACCCTCCTTCCCATCTTATCCTCAACCCTTCACCCATCTTATCATGAACCCTCCTTCCCATCTTATCCTCAACCCTTCACCCATCTTATCCTGAACCCTCCTTCACATCTTATCCTCAACCCTTCACCCATCTTATCGTGAACCCTCCTTCCCATCTTATCCTCAACCCTTCATCCATCTTATCCTGAACCCTCCTTCACATCTTATCCTCAACCCTTCACCCATCTTATCGTGAACCCTCCTTCCCATCTTATCCTCAACCCTTCACCCATCTTATCCTGAACCCTCCTTCACATCTTATCCTGAACCCTTCGCCCATCTTATCCTGAACCCTCCTTCCCATCTTATCCTCAACCCTTCACCCATCTTATCCTGAGCCCTCCTTCACATCTTATCCTGAACCCTCCTTCCCATCTTATCCTCAACCCTTCGCCCATCTTATCCTGAACCCTCCTTCCCATCTTATCCTCAACCCTTCACCCATCTTATCGTGAACCCTCCTTCCCATCTAATTATCAACCAATCTCCCTATCACAGTCTGAACCTTCCTACATAATTTATACTGGACCACCCCGCCCCCATCCCAATCTTATACCGAACCCTCTTCACTATCTAATCCTGAACCCTCCCCCCTTACACATGCCTGACTTTATAGGTACGGAATCCCCAGTCATGTCCTAGAAGTGACCACGCTGTTGTATTTGCTTTCTCCGAAAGTCTGAAGACCGGCCATGTTCAAAATACAACCTGTCTAAAACACTAACAATTTCATTTACAGACATCTGTTTATGTTCGTATGTGTGATTTCAAATCTGAACAAATGATACATTTATCTTACTAAACATTCATCATCATCATCTGGTCGCACGCCTTTGAACGTTGTATTCACTACAGCCAGTCTGAAAAAATATGTCTCTAACCAGATCTTCCACAGAACGTTGCATTCACCACAGCCCGTCTGAAAGAATATCTCTCTAACCAGATCTCCCACAGAACGTTGCATTCACCACAGCCCGTCTGAAAGAATATCTCTCTAACCAGATCTCCCACAGAACGTTGCATTCACCACAGCCCGTCTGAAAGAATATCGCTTTAACCAGATCTCCAAACAGAACGTTGCATTCACCACAGCCCGTCTGAAAGAATCTCTGTCTCTAGCCAGATCTCCCACAGAACGTTGCATTCACCACAGCTCGTCTGAAAGAATCTCTGTCTCTAACCAGATCTCCCACAGAACGTTGCATTCACCACTGCCCGTCTGAAAGAATCTCTGTCTCTAGCCAGATCTCCCACAGAACGTTGCATTCACCACAGCTCGTCTGAAAGAATCTATCTCTATCCAGATCTTCCACTTCTTCTTTCGTAATGTTCAAGGTCTCCTTGATATCATGAAACCACCTTCTTCTTGGTCTGCCCCTGATGCGTCACCCAAGAACCATACCTTCCATTATTGTTCTTTCCAGTCTGCTGTGTCTTTTGACGTGTACATAGTATTTTAATTTCCTCTGTAGAATGGTGTTTATAAGCTATTTCTTTTCAATGTTTAAAACTCGTAATATGTCTCCATTGCTCTTTTTCCTTATCCAAGGTATCTTAAGGATTTTTCTTCAGCATTTTGTTCCTTTTTAATCGATTTTCTTCATTACTGTTTATGTGATTTTCCATGATTTATAACCGAATGTTTGTATCGGGAAGATACAAGCCCTCAGTAATTCTCATTGTAATGCCCTGCTGGTATTGTATCACTTGTTCAGCATGGCGTAGCACTCTACTTTAACATGAACATATAACTACTAATATAGAACAACGACAGCATCATCATAATCATCATCATCATCATTATCATCATCATCATCATGTGTCATACCGATTGGCGTAGACGATCATGTGCTTCCACAACCTTCTATACACTGAACATCGTATCAGTTCTGCTGTTGACTGTTTCCCATGCCATGACACCAAGCTATCCAGTATTTTCCCACTTTGTAGAACGGCGATATCTCTTTCCTTCTATTTTGCCAGTTGTAACCAAGTATTCCAACTTTTCTCTTCTCATGATGTACCAGAAAAATGTTGATTGTCTCTTTCTGATGCTTCTTATGAACTCCCTTTTTGTGTTGGCCTCCTTAAGAATTTCCTTACTTGTTTTTTTTTTTTTATCTGTCCAGGGAACTCTCAACATTCTTCTGAGAAATCCCATCTCTGTGGCCTCTAATCGTCTTTTCATTTGTTTGTCTATTGCCCATGATTCGCTTCCGTAGGACAGAATTGGTTCTATATAGCACAGATGAACTCTCTTTCTCACTTCCATTGACATAGAATTATTGCATAAAACGTTTTTTTTTTTCGTTTTCTGAAATGCTATTTTGGCCTGAACTATTTTACTTTTTATTTCTTGTACATCTCCCATCCGATGTTATTATTGTGCCCAAGTATTTGACGCGCTCCACTTGTTTCAGATTTGTCCTGTTTATTTTCATGCTGCATGATGGTATTGATTGTTTCTTCGATATAACCATTACTTCTATTTTCCTACTATTCAGACTGAGACCTTTCTTGTTGCTTTTCTTTACTATTATGTCTATCATTTCTTGTAGTTCATTCTCTGTCTCTGCTATTGAGACTGTGTGATTAGCATATCGCAAATTATGTATGATATGACCTGTTGACATCAATTCCTTTTATATCTACTATTGATCTCATAATATGTTCGTTATATAGGGAACAACGACATGCATTAAACAATTAAAATTAAAAGTGTCCAAAAGTGAATTTGCATTTGTATTTTAATTTGAGTATAAGTACAAGAATCCCCAACGTCATTATGTTTGTCTCATTTTTACAATCATTGAAAATAGGGTTGTGAGTGCTTTCACAATCATTCAAACCACAAGTTTAAAAATACTTACAAAGTGTATGGAACAATGTTTGATACATGCATGTTTTAATACACAACCGAGTTACAACTATTCTTAGAAAACAGACACAACCATGTTGAGAACTATATTAAGAAACATCACAAATTGTCTTACACATCACACATCACAAAGTGTGATACAGTTATTCACATATCACAAAATTGTGACACAAACATTCACAAATTCCAAACTGTGATATAAATATTCACAAATCACAAAAAAACTGTACAAATTATTACCAAAACTCAAGATAAATCTATCAAGGCTTCCTATATAATGTTGTAGTGATATAGAGAATGTGAATTTTTTCCACATTCGAAAGTTGTGGTTGGCTAAGATACATTGGTTCTGTAACCTTCAGGGTTTCCACACAAACACTCCATGATTTAAGTTGTTGTAAAATCATAACTTATAAGAATGTTCTTATACATCGATAGGTATAGTCGCATCATATCTTGATGCTTCATGTGGTAGCGGTTGGTAATATTCACACACTCGATGTGCGCCTCAACCGTTACTCGGCAAACATCGACTAGCGCCTCAGCCGTTACTCGGTAAATATCAATGTGCGCCTCAGCCGTTACTTGACAAATATTGATGTGCGTCTCAACCGTTACTCGGCAAACATCGATATGCACCTCACCCGTTACTGCGCAAACATCGAATGGCGCCTCAACCGTTACTCGGCAAACTTCGATGTGCGCCACAGCCGTTACTCGACAAACAACGATGTGATAATCTAGCTCAGACGCGATCAACAACATGCTCCGACACGGATGGTAGGAGATAGTTTTCTTTCCTCTTATCAATCACAGTTACATCTTTTCTCAATCGTTTATTTGTTTGTTGTTTGTTGTTTATTTATTGTTTGTGTGTTTGCATGCTTTAGCTAGATTTATGCCCCTAGCGATATTCCGAGGGACTGAATTTTACGTGAAAATTACTTTTTCCTACTTTTCACACCGGTCGCCGTGTACTCCAGTATTCCTCGCCATAGAGGCAGATATTCTCCTACATCAGAGTACCGACGAGAGCATTAACGGTTTGGGTAGATATATTTTCTATTGGTTTTTCACTGGAAGCTGCCGTTGTTTGGTCTACTCATTTCGATTTGCATTTGCCAATGGTTTTTTAACGTGTGCGGATTGCACATGGGTCCTCTGGTATTTCTCAGCTATCCGAAAGGGCTAGGCATTGGAGCTCAATAACCAGAAACAAGGGGAGGGTAAACCTGGGAAGAAACCCTGAATTAAATGGGATTTTTTGAAAATTAATTTTCCTCAACTTACGGTGAGACTCAAACTGGAACCTTTTTGCCCGGAGGGCGACGCCTTATTACTGGGACCCCCACCTCCGCTCCCCCCCCCTTCCCCATAGTTTTAATTAAACCACTTCAGAAATGACTTGTTAGTATGCGGATCACCATTAAATTCGCCTCTGAGAGCTGCGCAGTCACCAGATCACTTTTTATTTTAGCAAATTCCAACACGCTTGATCTGTGTTGACGAGGTGTGACCGCCATCTTAGATTTCACTGTTCTCTGGCGTGGGAGTAGTTTCATCGAGATTTTGTGGGACAGGAAAGGACATTTTGTGGGACAGGAAAGGATATTTTGTGGGACAGGAAAGGACATTTTGTGGGATAGGAAGGGACATTTTATATGACAGGTAAGGACATTTTGTGGGATAGAAAGGGACATTTTGTGGGATAGGAAAGGACATTTTGAAGGATAGGCAAGGACATTTCGACTAAACTAAACTAAACTAAACTAAACTAAACTAAACTAAACTAAACTAAACTAAACTAAACTAAACTAAACTAAACTAAACTGAACTAAACTAAACTTAACTAAACTAATCTAAATAAAACGAAAACTAAACTAAACTAAGCTAAATTAAACGAAAACTAAACTAAACTAAATAAACTAAACTAGACTGAACTAAATTAAACTAAACTAAACTAATCTAAATAAAACGAAAGCTAAACTAAACTAAACTAAACTAAATAAACTAAACTAGACTGAAATAAATTAAAATAAAACTAAACTAAACTAAACTAAATAAACTAAACTAGACTAAACTAAATTAAACGAAATCTAAACTAAACTAACTAAACTAACTAAACTAAACTAAATAAACTAAACTAGACTAAACTAAACTAAATAAACTAAACTAGACTAAACTAAACTAAATAAACTAAACTAGACTAAACTAAACTAAATAATCTAAACTAGATTAAACTAAATTCAACAAAAATTACACTAAACTAAATAAACTAAACTAGACTAGACTAAATTAAACTAAAACTAAACTAGTAGTGAAAGCACTAAAGATGGGCTGGGTTCACCTGCCAGTGAGACAGCCTATATATCAAAGAGGAAAATTGGAGAGAAAAAAACGTAATAAACCGCGACAGGAATGATAAATGTAGCATCAATCAGGGACAGATTAAACATATATAGGCTTCAAACTTGTGCTCCAGCTGGGGCTGTTTGATAATAATGACATTTATGGTACAAGAAAGGTAAATGTCAATCTATAGCTCGTTTCAAATCACGTGCCCAACTTCAAAACGCTATTACTCAGTAACCGTTTGTTAAAAACTGTTGAAATTTTCCAAATGTTATTAGAATGCAAAAGACCCTTTAAATGTATATTTAACAAATATCTTGCAGCTGCAGTTTTCTTAAAGCGGCGAATTTCTTTGATGTTTGTCAAAATTATAAATTGTGAACCCCCAATTAATAGAAATTACCGTAGTTGCTGGTCTATGATTAATTTTCACTAGGTAAAGGCGTGGCCGTAATGGGGAAATAACCTAATAAGACAAAACACCAGGAGAATTATTGTCTTCTCAGTTCTAGGACGGACCATAATATCAAGGTATACCTGTATGTCCAATTTTCATAGTTGTGTGGTCCTGATAAGGACCGTTTGTTGAACTAATTTAAGGTAATATAGGGGTCAACATTGTGGGGGCTAAATACTTTCATTCTGAATCAGACGAGTCTAAAAGATTAATAACTGTTTGGGGTTGAACATTCCACAAACCATCATTTTCCAATATTCCTCTTCCTGTTTTAAGACGTGGTCTTCACATTTAGCCCAATAATCTTTGTCTATATTTAATAAAGCGAGATTAGCAAGAGTCTTTACATCGCATATTTTGAATGTTGTATTTTCATCTGCCACTTGTCCTTTTAATTTTGCCCAGATTAGTTCTATTGGATTTAAATGAGCATGGTAAGGTGGCAGCCTCAAACTTATATGACCGTGCTCTTGGATAATCTTATCTATTTGAAAAATCTTTGTCCTTTGTTTTTGCTTTACTAGAGATAGTAATTCAGGTTTTAAGTACATGTTATTAAATTGTATGTGCTCTTTTGTGAACCATATCTTAATAGCATCTTTTGTACTGGATGACGTCGGGACTTTATCTTTAAGTGCAACAATGTTGTGGTACGCTGCATTGTCCATTATTAGGCAAGATGGTCGATCTAGTGATGGGAGAACAGAATTTTCAATCCAATGTCTAAATATGTGACCATCATCTCAGAGTGATAATCCCGATTGTCTATGGATTTTGAAAGAAAAATGAGCTCTGCATTCTGTATTAGTCCATGTTGTCGACTACCCGCATGAGCAATTATCAAGCGCTGTCCTTTGCTGCTAGGTATTAATCTCTTAATCTTTCCATCTGATGACTGCCATTCCCTTTGGTTAGTGTGGTGAGCATTGATCCATGTTTCATCCAAGTACACAATATCATAACCTTGCTTGCGCACCTCTTTTACTTCACGTAAGTACTTGCTTCTCATGACTACTGTATGTGGCTTCTCACAGATGATGTTTCGTCTATTGGAATACTTTCTGAATGTAAAGCCTGCAGCTCTCACATTCCTCCATAATGTAGACTTTGATATTTCAATACTGTTGTTCTTTTTCAGCGAAATTTTTAATTTTCTTATTGTAACAGTTTCATTCATACCCAACATTTTGCGAATTTCACTTCTAATAAGTTCACTGTCGAAATTATCCAACATTTTTGCTCTTCCTTGTGATTTTGTATATTTTGAACATTGACGGTCACGTGCTTGAATCCAGCGATTAAATGACCGTTTAGATAAATCCAAAATGTGTCTTGTCCTATTCTCAGGGTTTTCTAAAGAATGAAATAATCTTCCTCGTTTAGCCTCTTTGCAAAAATAGTCATACATTTTTATTGCGATGTTTTGTAAACTGTAGAATTTCATTTTAAGACTCATGATAAATGTTATCTTTCCACGTCTGCACCTATGAATGAACGGAAATGGAACACACAATTTCTCGTGTTATTTACAAGTGTCTAATTGTGTCAAAAAACCACGGTAAAAGCATGCAAACACGTAAATTTTACCGTGTATGGATTTTTACTCGCTATTTTTAACTTAAAATACTGTAAACATTAAGTTTTGACTACATCAATGGGTCGTTATAAATTTATATAAATCAAATAAGCAACAATAATAATCAAATGGTTTTTTTTTAATGAAATTAATTCCCTGTTGGGTTCTAATCATTATAACTTTACATGCAAATTTTGAACAACTTACAACAAGCGGTTAAAAAGCTATCGATTTTAAAAGTTGGGCACGAGTTATGAAGCAACCTATAGCGTGTAAAGCTAATATGTATTTACACATTTACAGAACGATGACAAAATCATGCAATTGTAAATGGATGACGTTTGACAGACACCTAATCTCGGTCATCGTTATGACTTCACATATGACTGTGGTTATTTATGGCGTACAAATAAACCGAAAGATCTGGTTAAAATACCTTTTATTAAAGGATGGTTAAAATACCTTTTAATAAAGGATGGTTAAAATACTTTTTCTATAATGGATGGTTAAAATACCTTTTAATAAAGGATGGTTAAAATGCATTACATTAAAGGATGGTTAAAATACCTTTTAATAAAGGATGGTTAAATTGCGTTTCAATAATGGATGGTTAAAATACCTTTCAATAATGGATGGTTAAAATGCATTTCATTAAAGGAAGGTTAAAATACGTTTCAGTAATGGATAATAGAGTAACTTTATTATAGTTAAAATACAATAGTGTGGATACGAGTATTGACATTGGCAAAACATTCGATAAACAGGATTATAATTGAAGAGATAAACTTGTAACTCATAAATACGTTATTGAAGAGCATGTTGTGATTATGTATCACAGATCTGGTGAGAGTGAGAGAGAGAGAGAGAGAGAGAGAGAGAGAGAGAGAGAGAGAGAGAAAGAGATGGAGAATAATAAATTCCTTTTCCTCTTCTTTATCCCTTAAACCTAGAAGTCGTTGGGGCACCACCGAGAGGCGTAGTCAAACTTCTCCATTTCTTTTTGTCCTCAGTGATTTTTTCAGGACTCAGCAAAAATCCAGGCCTGTCCATTCTTTTATGTTATCTTCCCATCTCTTCTTCTGCCTACCACTGTTCGCTTCTTTCACAGTTCCTTGCAGAATGGTCCTTGCTATGCTAGACGATCGAGATATGTGACCAAACCATTTCATTTTGCGTTTCTCCACAATAGTCAAAAGCCCATCATGAAAGCCGATTGCTTGTTGTATTCTTTCGCGAACTTTTTCACTTGTGATACGATTTAAGTCAGAAATATTCAAAATATTACGATAACAAGGTTTTTGTTAGTCGAAGGCCCCGTATCACTACAAACGAATTAAAATCCTTAATTGCTCAACCGCCCGTGCCAGTGGAATCATCCGAATTAAAAGTCATCTCATTGAAGGATCCACACAAAGAAAGGTAGTTGCAATCTCTATCATAGCAGTTAGCACACGCCATAAGACATAAGATCAAGCGGAACTGAAAGTGAATACAGCTGAACCGTCCTCCGGCATACGATATCATCATTTCAACGTAAGCAATCGGAATACCGAAACACGATCCGGATGAAAAAACACGGCTCACGGGATGCACAGAGCGCTAAACTCAGTAGCTCAAGCCGGACTTGGAATATGAGGAAACTGCAACAAAGAACACTTTTCAGACACAACCTCAATGGTTCCTGCCACCTATCCGCCATATTGACCGGAAGTCATCTACGATAACTTTCCAAACCCCCCCCCCCCCCACCCAAGCTTGAATTTTCTTCATTACTCCAAGCTTGTAGAAAAACTACTATAACAAGAATGCGCATTAGCCTCTTTTAGCGCTCGTACCATTCCAAACATGTGTTATTCTTGCAAGAGCAGCTGTATCGCAGTTCTGATATTTCATGTTTGTAGCGGTCAGCACTGACAACTGATCCTAGGTAATTAAATGTTCTCATTGTTTCTTGTTCTTGTCTACTTAAAATATAAATATATATATTGTTGCAACAATTCCCCGAAGACTAATGATTAAATTCGTGATTAGTTAATGTTTGCAACTGTCCTACAGCAGCTCGATGCTGCTCGAATATGTCAGAAAGTGTCTTCCTCAACTTCTTGTGTTCACATTTTACTGTTATCTGTGAAACATGTTTAAAATAAACTTGTCTATAACCCGAAGCTCTCTTAGCTCCATACATTTGTCTATAGCCCGAAGCTCTCTTAGATCCATACATTTGTCTATAGCTCAAAGTTCTCTTAGCTCCATATATTTGTCTATAGCTCGAAGTTCTCTTAGCTTCATACATTTGTCTATAGCCCGAAGCTCTCTTAGCTCCATACATTTGTCTATAGCCCGAAGCTCTCTTAGCTCCATACATTTGTCAATAGCCCGAGGCTCTCTTAGCTCCATACATTTGTCAATAGCCCGAGGCTCTCTTAGCTCCATACATTTCTCTAATGCTCTGAGGTCTCTTTAGTTCCATAAAAAAAAGTAAAGTACCCCCGTCACGCCAAGTGGCGTATAGGGAAATATGGTGTTAGTGACCATACATTTTACAGACCTTCGGCACATGATTTTTGGAGTAATGTGGTCAGTATTACGCCCGTATCGCTTTACTTTCCCAGAAAAAAAATCCGGTACCCATTACAGGCTGGGTGAAACCGGAAGCCGTCGGTTGGGATCGAACCCTACCTCTTGGCCTTTGCAGTCCAGTTCACTAACCACTGAGCTAGCGCGGTTCCTTCTTTAGCTTCATAACTTTATATAATGCCCAGAGCTCTCTTTAGTTCCATAAAATTATCTGATGCCCATAGCTCTCTTTAGTTCCATAAAATTATCTAATGCCCATAGCTCTCTTTAGTTCCATAAACTTATATAATGTGCAGAGCTCTCTTTAGTTCCATAACCTTATCTAATGCCCAGAGCTCTCTTTAGTTCCATAGATTTATCTAATGTCCAGAGCTCTTTTTAGTTCCACAAACTTGTCTAATGCCCAGAGCTCTCTTTAGTTCCATAGATTTATCTAATGCCCATAGCTCTCTTTAGCTCCATATTTTATATATAATTTTAAAATGAACTGTTGAAATATGTGTAAAATATGAACATGAGGCAACACAATCTCAAAGCCGTGTTAAACTGTCCGAATCTGCATTTGGCTACATGCAAATCGGTACCGCTGACAAACATGGTCAAGAACTGTAAACAAATAACAGAACATTTTGAAGCACATAGAGGACTAGTTGGCCTCGAGACAGAGAGGTTGTGGGTTCAAATCTCGGCTGTACCAGCTGGGATTTTTATTTATGATTTCTCTCTGCGGCAACCACTGCTGGTTCAACAGTGAGGTCCTGCTTGAGACGTCAATTACTCATCGACGGAAAAAAAAATATATAAGTACCTCCGAAGACGAAGTTATCTGTCTGTGCGGCGAGGGCTGGCAAGGAAAAACCGATTAACACACACAATTTAGTTCCTAGTCTCTAGGGACCGCGTCAGGTGAAAGCTGGCAACAACAACAAAAAACACATTCAAGAACTACAGAACAGCTTCAAGAACAGCGAAGAACAATAGTAAAGCGTTTATAATTGAGTAAAAAATAACTTGTGAAAGAAGTCTGCATCTCTCAAAAGTTGTCGCGTTTCTGGACTTTCTACTGAGAACTGTAAAGATCAAGCCAGGTGTACAAAGTACAGTGCTGGATTAAAAAAATGTAGGATAGTCTAAGGCTTGTGTTATAGGGAAGTGATAATATCTAGCAAGGTATGCATCAGTTTGTCAAGTGTTTTCAACGTTTACCATAAACTATGAAAGTTTACTAAGTGTTTTCAACCTTGCCAAGAACTATGAAAGTTTATTACTTTTTTTCAACGTTTGCTAAGAACTATAAAAGATTGTCAATCATTTTCAACGTTTACCAAACACTATGAAAGTTTATCAAGTGTTTTTAACATTTGTCAAACCAATATAAAGTTTCGCCAAGTTATCTCACTAAGAACTAACAGTTAACCAAGTGCTCCACTTGTTTGCTAGGATATATCGATGTTTTTCTACATGCTCTCAACGTTTGACAAGAAATTTTGGACTGCTGAGAGGTACCAGAGTCTGACAAGAAGTATCAAAGTCTGCTAAGTGTCTGTCAAGAACTATCAAAGTCTGCTAAGTGTCTGACAAGAAGTATCAAAGTCTGCTAAGTGTCTGTCAAGAAATATCAAAGTCTGCTAAGTGTCTGACAAAAAACTATCAAAGTCTGCTAAGTGTCTGTCAAGAAATATCAAAGTCTGCTAAGTGTCTGACAAAAACTATCAAAGTCTGCTAAGTGTCTGTCAAGAAATATCAAAGTCTGCTAAGAGATACCGGTGCCTGACACAAACTATCAAAGTCTGCTAAGTGTCTGTCAAGAAGTATCAAAGTCTGCTAAGTGTCTGACAAGAACTATCAAAGTCTGTTAAGAGATACCGGTGCCTGACACGAACTATCAAAGTCTGCTAAGAGATACCGGTGCCTGACAAGAACTATCAAAGTCTGCTAAGAGATACCAGTGCCTGACAAGAACTATCAAAGTCTGCTAAGAGATACCAGTACCTGACAAGAACTATCAATGTCTGCTAAGAGATACCAGTGCCTGACAAGAACTATCAAAGTCTGATAAGAGATACCAGTGCCTGACAAGAACTATCAAAGTCTGCTAAGTGTCTGACAAGTAACTATCAAAGTCTGCTAAGAGATACCAGTGCCTGACAAGAACTATCAAAGTCTGCTAAGAGATACCAGTGCCTGACAAGAACTATCAAAGTCTGCTAAGAGATACCAGTGCCTGACAAAAACTATCAAAGTCTGCTAAGTGTCTGACAAGTTGAGGACAAGAACTATCAAAGTCTGCTAAGAGATACCAATGCCTGAAAAGAACTATCAAAGTCTACTAAGAGATACCAATGCCTGAAAAGAACTATCAAAGTCTACTAAGAGATACAAATGCCTGAAAGGAACTATCAAAGTCTACTAAGAGATACCAATGTCTGAAAGGAACTATCAAAGTCTACTAAGAGATACCAATGCCTGAAAAGAACTATCAAAGTCTACTAAGAGATACCAATGCCTGAAAGGAACTATCAAAGTCTACTAAGAGATACCAATGCCTGAAAGGAACTATCAAAGTCTACTAAGAGATACCAATGCCTGAAAGGAACTATCAAAGTCTACTAAGAGATACCAATGCCTGACAAGAACTATAAAAGTCTGCCAAGAAATACAATGTCTGCCTACAACTCTCATAAACTCTGCGAAGTACATCGTAGACTGTGAATAGCTCTCAAAGTCTCTAATGAGCTATGTACAATTATCCACAGTTGCACGTTATGTAAAAATGCACTCAAATGTTTTAATAATGCACACAAATGGACGAAAATCTCATAGATTGGCCGAATCTGTCCTAAATTGGTCGAATCTTCCATAAAATGTTCATGTATTCACGAGACCAAATTGAGGACCAAGATATGAGCTCTATATCCAGAAGAATGAAAGAGCTTCCAGTTAATTATTCATCCGTTGAGCTGACAGGTACGCAAGCATAGAGGGGACTATTTTGTCTACTTGGTCGATCACGCGGAGATTTATACTGGACCTTGGGACTTCCAGAACTGAGCGCAGTAATCTCTCCATCCTCACTGCTTTCTTGACCAATCGCGTCCTGAGGCTGAACGTATGGCACTTTGACACTACTGCCCACAGATGGAGGCCGTCTGTATTCTGTGAAACATGAAAATATAATGTCAATGAAGCTGTTGTCTATGATTATTTATTGACATGGTTCTTCACGTTAGGGCTGAGAAATTAGGTACAAGGTCAATTACAGTAAAAATGTTCAACTCCAATGTTAAGTCAGTCCTATTATATGGCTGTGAAACATGGAGAATAAGAAAAGTGACAATTATGAAGATACAGGCTTTCATTAATGGATGCTTACGCAGAATAAAAGGATAGACATGGCAAGAGAAAATCACTAACATAGAATTATGGAAATGTACCAGTCAAATACCAGTGGATAAAGAGATACAGCGAAGACGATAGCCCTGATAGGACACACACTACGGAAGCCAACTGAGAGTATTACACAATAGGCCCTTTTTTGGAATCCCCAGGGGAAAAGACAAAGAGGAAGACCAAGGTATTCTTGGAGAAGACAGATAGAAGCAGAGATTTAGATGATGGGGAAAACATTGAATGATCTTAAAAGTGTGGCAGGAAACAGAACGGCTTGGAAAATGTTTGTTGAAGACCTAACATTTTCAAAAGATATGCTCCACGTGGAGCTGAAAGGTAGAAGCAGAAGAAGAAATTGCAGTATTTTACACACAAATTGTGAAAACATGTGAAGTTACTTATCAAATAAAGTGTTGATTTGAGAAGAAACAATTGAAATAGACAGATACTAATTTTAAAATAATAAGCGATGTAGAAATTGCAATAATAAATTATGTAAAAAGCTACTAATACATTGTAGAAAAAATATTCAAATTAAAAACTGTGAAAAATTAAATAATGAACTGGAAAAATTCCAATAATAAACTATCAAAATTAAATAATGAACTGGAAAAATTCCAATAATAAACTGCAAAAATTAAATAATGAACTGGAAAAATTCCAATAATAAACTGCAAAAATTAAATAATGAACTGAAAAATTCCAATAATAAACTGCAAAAATTAAATAATGAACTGGAAAAATTCCAATAATAAACTGCAAAATTAAATAATGAACTGGAAAAATTCCAATAATAAACTATAAAAATTAAACAACAAAACTATATAAAATCCAATAATAAACTGCAAAAATTCATCATCATCATCAAGTACCGGGCCTACTGGCGAAGGTGATCATGTCTCTCCACAACTTTCGATCTTGGCAGCTATTTATCATTTCTGTTGTTGACCTTCTGCCAAGCCATTCTCTTAAGCTGTCTGTTATTTTTTCTCTTTGCTTCCCTCTATCTCTTCGTCCCTCAATTTTTCCAGTTGTTACAATATATTCCAGTTGTTCTCTTCTCATTACGTGGCCAAAAAATGAAGATTAAAAAATACAATAATGAATTGTAAAAATTTCAAAAATAAACTTCAAAAATTATATTAATAAAAGGTAAAATTTTTAAAAATAAAATATTAAATTTCTAATAATAATTTGGACAAATTCCAATTTAAAAAAACTGTAAAATTCCAGAAATAGACTGAAAAAATTCCATTATAAAAATATTCCAATAATAAACTGATAATAAACTGCAAAAATTTCAAAAAAATAAACTGTAAAAATTTCAATAACGTAATGTAAGAATTCTAGTACTGAGTTGTTAAAAATACGTTAATAAAATGTAAAATATACCAATAATAACCTGCAAAAAATGTCAATAATAAAATATAGAAACTCCAGTAATATATTGTAAAAATTCCAATAATAAGGTATAGAAATTCCAATAATAAAGTATAGAAATTCCAGTAATATTTTGTAAAAATTCCAATAATTAAGTGTTACATTTGCAGAAATGACTGCCAAACGCTTACTCACTCCATTCACGTAGAATTTGAGAAGGAATAATGATAATTAATATAAAGGAGAAATTCTAAAAACAGGACTGGAATTACTTTCGCCACGTCTTGGAACGTTGGACCTTGGTAGCGGGGGCAGGGGCATATGTAGGTGATGGGCAGCGATGCTGTAGTGGCTCCTGGAGTTTAGTGTCCTGGCGGAGCCTTTGCTCTTTCCGCTGGAGCTATTGTCCACCCAGTCTAAGTGATGATCCGGGGCGAGACAATAGGCCGGGGGTCGGTACAAATCTTCATCTCGACTCTGGCACCGACCTGGTGGGACAAAGACACATTGGAAATATTATCTAGAGGGGCAAAAACAGGTTGAAGATATGTTTATCTGGAGGGGCAAAAACAAGTTGAAAGTATTATGTAGACGGTCAAATCGGGTTGAAAATATTATTTAGAGGGGCAAAAACAGGTTGAAAATATTTTCTTGAGGAACAAAAACAAGTTGAAAATATTTTCTTGAGGAACAAAAACAAGTTGAAAATATTTTCTTGAGGAACAAAAACAAGTTGAAAATATTTTCTTGAGGAACAAAAACAAGTTGAAAATATTTTCTTGAGGAACAAAAACAAGTTGAAAATATTTTCTTGAGGAACAAAAACAAGTTGAAAATATTTTCTTGAGGAACAAAAACAGGTTGAAAATTTTATTTAGGGACAAAACAGCTTGAAAATTCTATCTCAAGAGGCAAAATCAAGATGAAAATAGTATCTAGA
The DNA here is from genome assembly GCA_032433765.1 of Megaustenia siamemsis. Classification (NCBI taxonomy): domain Eukaryota; kingdom Metazoa; phylum Mollusca; class Gastropoda; order Stylommatophora; family Ariophantidae; genus Megaustenia; species Megaustenia siamemsis. The sequence goes on along the minus strand of JAVIAB010000126.1, from coordinate 70,012,628 downwards.
GGGGTAAAAGCAGGTTGAAAATATTATCTACATGGGTAAAACAGGTTGAAAATATTATCTAGAAAGACAAAAACAGGTTGAAAATTTTATCATAATGGACAAATAAGGTTAAAAATATTATTTAGAGGGGAAAAAGAGGTTCAAAGTATTAGACGGACAAAAAGAGTTGAAAATATTAACAATAGTGGCAGAAACAGATCTGTAATATTATCTAGATGGACATTAGATAGAAATTATTATAATAAAGAGAGATAAAACTGTTTTGAAATTATTATAATAAGAATGATAAAACATGTTAGGATTAATGTTACTATCTAGATGGATACAATGGATTAATGTTATTGTAACCTGAAAGGGTCTTGTGAGTTACCGGGGCCTCGTTATGAGTAAAGAATAGTGACACTGTGACCTTCCAAGCATGTCGTAAGAGGCGACTAAGGAGGTTGATCGATGGCTTGACAAGCTGTAAAAAGTATTGTTATGGAAACAGAGCCATAGATTTTAGAGTAGTGATCTCTGCAATATGTACCATTTTGGCACGCAAGGTTTCTGTTTTTGAGATTGTGGTTCTGCCCTATGTGCCGTCTTCGGCTCGAAAGGACAATAGATAGATAGATAGAGAACCTGAAAGGGTTAAAACACGACGTAGCGTAGAATGAGAGAAATTCAGACACTTTAGTTCACTTGTGACGATATGTTGTATCTAACACACAGGGCAGGATAGTAAAAAAAAACTAGGAGTGAGTCCTGTCACGCCAAGTGGCGTATAGGGAATATGGTGTTAGTGACTATACATTTTACAGACCTTCGGCACACGATTGTTGGGTAATATGGTCGTTATTACGCCCATGCCGCTTTACTTTCCCAGAAAAAATTCAGGTACCTATTTAAGGCTGGGTGAACCCGGAAGCCATCGGTTGGGATAAGGCTGGATAGAGTACCTGTTAAATGCAGGTCACCTAGAGGACTCCTGGTCAAAATGGAGGAAACCTTTTTCCTAGTAAATACGGTAAAAGCATAAATAATGCACATCTGCTGTAAAGCTGATTATGAAAGGAAACAAAAAAAAACGGTTAAATGGTTACTGCTTTACGTAGGTGAAGGACAATACAAACTCAAACGATGTTGCGGCTCAGTAGACCTTCAGCAGGATGAAGGCTGGTGGAGTTATAATTGAGGGAACTAATGCTGTTCATAATCTGATGGCTGTCTATCTTTCCACATAATTGTAGAACATTCCAATAATTTTACACGTGCCCCCTGTCCGGCCCCAACGCCTAGCCACGGCCCCTACGCCTAGCCACGGCCCCTACTCCTAGCCATGCACAGCGAGACCCGTTTACTTTGCTGACTGGGTCACACGTTCTTTTCACTCATTTTTAATATTATTTTCTTGTTCATGTATTTTATTATTACTTGGCTACATATTTGCTTACATATTTGCTTACATTATCTGCGTGTGTAATTGTTGTTGTCTATTGTTTCTGCTGAAGGTCTACTGAGCCGAAACGGAGTTTAATTTTGTTCCCTTCACCTCCGTAAAGCTGTCACCATGTCACGTTTTTCTTCTTTCTTGTTCCCCTTTCACCTTTACAACGGGGCGTTCAGCTTGTATGTGCCAGATCTGAACTGTATGAACAATCAGACTGGGTGCTTTCATGATTGTAAGCAAAGTATGACATTCTTTCTTTCTCTTCTTCTTTTCTCTTTCTCACTGATACTTAAAAGGTGTTGTGGTTATATCATTTGTCGTTCTTGAGCTGCTCGAACTGTCGGGGATTAGTGATTTTCCTTTGTTGTTACATGTCTCTGTCACTGCATCTATCCATCTTCTTCTGGGTCTTTTGGTATTCTATCTCTTCTTGTGTTGTTTGTTAATTTTCTCAAGCATCGCATCTCACATGTATTGATCTTTCTTAAATGTGATTTAGAAAGGGTCCATGTTTGACTTTCATAGCACAAAGTTGGTATTACACCACACAAATAATAAACAGAATAGCTCAGGTCAAAATAACATTTCAGAAATTGAACAACACTTTGTGCGAACAATCCTATGTCAATGGAAATGAGAACGAGAGTTCATCAGTGCTATGTAGAGCCAGCTCTGGTCTATGGAAGCGAATCATGGACAGTAAACAAATAGATGAAACGACGATTAAAAGCCACAGAGATGAGATTTCTCAGAATAATATTGAAAGTTCCCTGGACAGCTAAAAGATAGACCAGGGCATTCTGAAAGAGATGAACACAAAAATCGAGCTCATAAAAAACATCAGAATGGAGAAATCAACATCTTTCGTGAACATCATGAGAAGAGGAAAGCTGGAATACTTGGTTACAGCTGGCAAAATACAGGGAAAAAGAGACCAAGGACGACGAAGAGAGAAAATACTAGATAGTTTGGTGTCATGGCACGGACAACAGTCGACAACAGAATTGATGCGACTGACTGTGGATAGAGTATTGTGGACGAACATGATCACCAAGGCCAACCGATATGGCACATGATGATGATCATGATGGTACTATCGAAATTAGGTACCTGACATGACTTGTAAAGTGTGTTTAATAGGCGAGGTAATGAACACTTCAATTTGAATTATTTCTCTTTTCTTCTTTCTTTTTCTTCTTTCTTTTTCTTCTTTCTTTTTCTTCTTCTTTCCTTCCCCATTTGCCCGTCAGCGTCGAGGGAGGAAATATCTGACCGACTTTTGCTCTTCTGTTGGCCTCTGCTACTGTTTTGTTTCCTTGTGTTTCTAATATTCCATCAATCCATCTTTTGCTCTTCTGTTGGCCTCCCTCTGCTACTGTTTTGTTTCCTTGTGTTTCTAATATTCCATCAATCCATCTTTTGCTCTTCTGTTGGCCTCTGCTACTGTTTTGTTTCCTTGTGTTTTTAATATTCCATCAATCCATCTTTTGCTCTTCTGTTGGCCTCTGCTACTGTTTTGTTTCCTTGTGTTTCTACTATTCCATCAATCCATCTTTTGCTCTTCTGTTGGCCTCTGCTACTGTTTTGTTTCCTTGTGTTTCTAATATTCCATCAATCCATCTTTTGCTCTTCTGTTGGCTTCGCTACTGTTTTGTTTCCTTGTGTTTCTAATATTCCATCAATCCATCTTTTTTTCATGGTCTGAGTCTGGTGTTCCCGTAAGGTTTATTGAAGGCTCGTTGTGTTGTGTTTTGGTCTTTCTGCCTTATCTTCTCCTTCTTTCCTTCCTCATCTGCCTTTCAGCGTCTAGAGGAGATATAATTTGCGGTCTTTTGCTCTTCTGTTCGCCTCTGCTGTTGTTATGTTTACTAGTCCTTCTAATATTCGATCCATCCATCTTTTTCGTGGTCCACCCTTGAGTCTGGTGTTCTCACAACGTTTGTTGAAGGCTCGTTGTGTTGTGTTTTGATCTTTCTGCCTTGTCACGTGGCCAAACGATTTTATCTGTTGTTTCTTTATATATTTTATTGCGGGGGCTATTCCTACCTTTTTTTCTCAGTTCTTCATTTCTGATCTTATCTCTCTGTTTCCTGTCATTCGTCTAACACATTTCATCTCAGTAGAGGTTATTTTTCTTATTGTTCTTGCATCTAGGGTCCAGGTCTGGCATTGGTAGCACAACGTTGGGATGAAGATTGTGTTCCACAGATCCCGCTTTGCCTCTATTGTCTCACAGTTTATAAAATCTAACCCACCTTTCGGCCTGTTTGAAGCAGATTAATGCTAATTGATTTATCCACACAGGGACCAGCTACTTACTGCGATAGCGGTGTAACAGCAAAAAGACAGCCAGAAAAAGTAGCACCGATATAAGTACCAGCATAACAATAAGCACTGTCATTGGTAGACTGCCAGTGTCGACTGAAATTTAGTAATTGACAACATATGTAGGTACATTAACTATTCTATTTCATGATGAAACAACATTTTATTGTAAGCGTTGTTAATGCCAAACATATTATGTTAGAGAAGACTTCTAGATATGCAATCAGGCGTTGACGTCACTGGGTCCTTTGTTTTGTATTTAAGGAGAAGGAGAGGAAAGAGAGAAAGAAGGAGGACATATAAATCAACGAAATATGTTTGCATTAATGACATACAAATGCAAAAAAAAAAATGAATGACCTTAAATGCAAATAAATTAAGGACATAAAAATTAAATTACACCGGAAAATGACATTTAAATTAATAACACTTTCGCTATAGCAAAAATGACGTAAATTAAACACTAAAAGTGTCTATATATCCTTTGTGTCGGGCTCTGCTACCATGTTTTTAACTTTGTTAACGACTAATTTCGGAGGAGGCGTATCTCTCTGACTTGATTTATTCTGTCTTTTTTAATACATTTATTCTCGATCAGTGTCTGTAATTACTTCCACATCCAGGTTGTGTCTGACTGGGTTGTCGCTATATCCAGGTTGTGCCTGACTGGGTTGTCCCCACATTCAGGTTGTGTCTGACTGGGTTGTCCCCACATCCAGGTTGTGTCAGACTGGGTTGTCCCCACATTCAGGTTATGTCTGACTGGGTTGTCACCACATCCAGGTTGTGTCAGACTGGGTTGTCCCCACATCCAGGTTGTGTCTAACTGGGTTGTCGCCACATCCATGTTGTTGGTTACTGGGTTGTCCCCATATTCAGGTTTTGTCTGACTGGGTTGTCCCAACATGCAGGTTGTGTCTGACTGTGTTGTCCCAACATGCAGATTGTGTCTGACTGGAATGTCCCCATATTCAGGTTGTGTCTTACTGGGTTGTCCCCACATTCAGTTGTGTCTGACTGGGTTGTCCCCACATCCAGGTTGTGTCTAACTGGGTTGTCGCCACATCCATGTTGTTGGTTACTGGGTTGTCCCCATATTCAGGTTTTGTCTGACTGGGTTGTCCCAACATGCAGGTTGTGTCTGACTGTGTTGTCCCAACATGCAGATTGTGTCTGACTGGAATGTCCCCATATTCAGGTTGTGTCTTACTGGGTTGTCCCCACATTCAGGTTGTGTCTGACTGGGTTGTCCCCACATCCAGGTTGTGTATAACTGGTTGTCGCCACATCCATGTTATTGGTTACTGGGTTGTCCCCATATTCAGGTTTTGTCTGACTGGGTTGTCCCAACATGCAGGTTGTGTCTGACTGGGTTGTCCCAACATGCAGGTTGTGTCTGACTGGAATGTCCCCATATTCAGGTTGTGTCTGACTGGGTTGTCCCAACATGCAGGTTGTGTCTGACTGGGTTGTCCCAACATGCAGGTTGTGTTTGACTGGGTTGTCCCCATATTCAGGTTGTGTCTGACTGAGTTGTCTCCACATCCAGGTTGTGTCTGACAGTGTTTTCGCCACATTCAGGTTGTGTCTGACTGAGTTTTCGCCACATTCAGGTTGTGTCTGACTGGGTTGTCCCCATATTCAGGTTGTGTCTGACTGGGTTGTCCGCACATCCAGGTTGTGTCTGTCAGGGTTTTCGCCACATTCAGGTTGTGTCTGACTGGGTTGTCCCCATATTCAGGTTGTGTCTGACTGGGTTGTCCCCATATCCAGGTTATGTCTGAGTGGGTTGTCCCCACCTCAAACAGTGAAGCCACATGTGATAGTATCACTGTTTGAAGTCTCACTTCAGAACAAACTTTCTTGACAGTACTGTCACTCTTGTACACTGCTGCTCGGTGCGGTGTTTTAGCCATAGGTTTCTTTCACATTTGAACTTCAGACCTTCACCCTGAAATACGGTAAATCAATTAAAAGCGGTCTTTAATTTTCCATCGAAATATTTATTTTGAATTACGTTGTCTGTGTTATAGACACGTTATCTGATTTATAGACACATTGTCTGAGTTATAGACACGTTGTGTGATTTATAGACACGTTGTGTGATTTATAGACACGTTGTATTTATTCAGGCAAAGTTACGTGTTTCCTGACAATAAAATTACAAAGCCACATTTTTTTCCGCTTAATAAGGGTCATATATATGACAGTTTGATTGTAATTGAAATGACGGCAGATATGAACAAATATAACCAAAAGTATGCATTCATTTGAGCAATAAAAACAGCATCAGAGTGTTTAGAAATGTAAGAAACATGTTGGGATTTAAAATGCATGTCTTGTCAAATAACAAAATACGAGATGTCATACAGATTCGATTACTAATGATGATTGTAAGGTTGGCGATAATGATGGTGACGCTGATGTTGATAGTAATGATGATCATGCTAATGATGAGGAAAAGGATGGTGATAAAAAAATATGATGACGATGGTGATAATAATGAAGACGATGAGAATGATACTAATGGCGATGGCAATGATGATAATCATGACAACGGTGATAATGGTGCCAACGATGATAATGATGACAGCGATGACAATGATGACAATGATGATAATGATGATGATGGTGATGATGATGATGATGACAAAAATGATGGTGATGATGATGATGATGATGATGATGGTGATGATGATGATGATGATAATGATGATGATGGTGATGATGATGATGATAATGTTGATGATGATGGTGATGATGATGATAATGATGATGATGATGATGATGATGATAATGATGATGATGGTGATGATGATGATAATGATGATGATGATGATAATGATGATGATGGTGATGATGATGATGATGATGATGGTGATGATGATGATAATGATGCTGATGATGATGATGATGATGATGACGGTGATGATGATAATGATGATCGTGATGATGATGATGATAATAATGATGATAATGATGATAATGATGCTGATAATAATGCTGATGATGGTGATGATGATGATGTTAATGATGATGATGACAATGATGATGTTGGTAATGATTATGACGATGATAATGATGATAATGATGATAATGATGATGATAATAATGATGATAATGATGATGATAATGATGATAATGATGATAATGATGATAATGATGATGATGATGACAACGATGATGATTATGATGATGATGATGATGATGATGATAACGATCGTGACCATTGTGATAATGAAACTGATGACAAATAATATCCACATCTTTTACTCCTTATCACACACCTCGCTCACATCAACTTACTCTCCTTCTCTTTCACAGCTCCTATCCGGTACGGGGCGTCCGTGAATGTACTCAACGTCGTGGTAGATACCTCTGTCGTTGCACTCACTTCATGAAAAAAAGAGACAGTACACATTTTCAGCTACCTAGTATTTCATAGCAGAACCAGATAATAACTGTCATAGCCCTGACAACAAGTAACTAGCTCTTCTATATTCGGATCTGTTGAATAAGCTTCAACTGGGTGTTATCTGTCAGCTTATATTCTTCTTCTTCTTTCCTTCCTCATTTGCCTTTCAGCGTCGAGGGGAGATATAATTTGCCGTTTTTTGCTCTTCTGTTCGCCTCTGCTACTGTTATGTTTCCCAGTGCTTCTAATATTCCATTGATCTATCTTTTCCGTGGTCGACCCTTGGGTCTAGTGTTCTCGCAAAGTTTATCGAAGGCTCGTTGTGTTGTGTTTTGATCTTTCTGCCTTGTCACGTGGCCAAACGATTTTATCTGTTGTTTCCTTATATATTCTATGGCGGGGGGCTATTCCTAGATTTGTTCTCAGTTCTTCATTTCTGATCTTATCTCTCGGACTGTTTCCTGTCATTCGTCTAACACATTTCATCTCTGTAGAGGTTATTTATCTTATTGTTCTTGTATCTAGGGTCCAGGTCTGGCATTGGTAGCACAACGTTGGGATGAAGATTGTATGATCAGCTTATCACATGGTTGTAATTGGTCTGTCTTATAACGTACTTCTAGAGTTGTTGAAGGGGCGGGTAGGTAGTTTAGAAGTATGACGTCAACTTTAGAACATGAAAGAACCGGATTCAAAGCCTGCTAGAAACGGAAGTGATTTGTTTAAAAATTCTTGGACGAAAATTATTCCTAGCTTTTTTCTCAGTTCTTCATTTCTGATCTTATCTCTCAGGCTATTTCCTGCCATTCGTCTGACACATTCCATCTCAGTTGGTGTTATTTTCCTTATTGTTTTTGCCTCTAGGGGCCAGGTCTGGGAGTGGTAGCACAACGTTGGGATGAAGGTTAGATTCACTGCATGGGATAAGAGAGAAAGTTGAGCCTGATGGAGAGACATTCTCCGTTGCTGAGACTCCAAGAACACTGATAACCTGCTGCTATAATATCCATACTGTTAACTGATCAAAACCTCACGTAGGTAAATGATATCATACCCTCTATGATAAGTGCTACCGTTGATAACTGGTGGGCCAAAACTTTCATTCAAGATAAGGTTATCTTATTAAGCAAATATCTTGTATGACGGGGAACAGATGGCTGTATTCACTTTCTGTGCGGTTTCGCCTTGTGTCTTTTGGCGTGTGCTGAGACTGCTATGATGGGGACTACAACTACCTTTCTTTGTTTAGGAGATGATATATTAATTCGGATGATTCCACTGGCACTGGCGGTTGAGAAATTATGGATCTTAATTCGTTTGCAGTGATACCGGGGCCTTCCATAACCATAACCATATCACGTACAGATCTCATTTAAAGTTGAGTATAAACTTGAGTTGAAGAAACGTCTCTTATAATTGACATTTAAATACATTAATTGCTTCCGGGTGCACACAAAATTAATTAAATATATAATGGGATGTAATCGCACTTTCTTTCAAATTTAATATAAATGGTTATTACTTCCCTTTAGGAATGGAAGCTGTTATACTCGAAAAGATGGCTTGAGAAATGTGTAGCAACATGAGATTGTGTGTCTGCTAGTTTGTGTTGATTTAAGGCATAAAATACAAACGAGGGTCCGGTGGAACTGTTAGTGCACTTGCCTGTTGACCTGGAGGGTCAGGGTTGAAACACCATTTGAGACAAAAATTGTTTCTGATCGAACAGGCTATCTGGGTCCACCCAGCCACTTTAAATGCGTACCATATTTATTTGTGGGAAGGGAAGGCACTGACCACCTCACCTAGTGAAGCTAAGATTGTGTACAGACAATATAGTCTGTCACAAAACTGAGAAACTGAGGGTGTGTACAATCACTATAGTCAGTTACAAAACTGAGAAACGGAGGGTGCATACAGTCACTATAGTCCGTCATAAAACTGAGAAACTGATGGTTTATACAGTCACTATTGTCCGTCACAAAACTGAATAACAGAGGGTGTGTACAGTCACTATAGTCCGTCACAAAACTGAATAACTGAGGGTGTGTACAGTCACTATAGTCCGTCACAAAACTGAATAACAGAGGGTGCATACAGTCACTATAGTCCGTCATAAAACTGAGAAACTGATGGTTTATACAGTCACTATTGTCCGTCACAAAACTGAATAACAGAGGGTGCATACAGTCACTATAGTCCGTCATAAAACTGAGAAACTGATGGTTTATACAGTCACTATTGTCCGTCACAAAACTGAATAACTGAGGATGTGTGCAGTCACTATAGTCCGTCACAAAACTGAATAACTGAGGGTGCATACAGTCACTATAGTCCGTCATAAAACTGAGAAACTGATGGTTTATACAGTCACTATTGTCCGTCACAAAACTGAATAACAGAGGGTGTGTACAGTCACTATAGTCCGTCACAGAACTGAATAACTGAGGGTGTGTACAGGCGCTATAGTCCGTCACAAAACTGAATAACTAAGGGTGTGTACAGTCACTATAGTCCGTCACAAAACTGAATAACAGAGGGTGTGTACAGTCACTATAGTCGGTCACAAAACTGAATAACTGAGGGTGTGTACAGGCACTATAGTCCGTCACAAAGCTGAGAAACTATGGGTGTGTACAGTCACTATCTATCTATTGTCCTTTCGAGCCGAAGACGCCACATAGGGCAGAACCACAATCTCAAAAACAGAAACCTTGCGTGCCAAAATGGCACATATTGCGGAGATCACTGCTTCTAAAATCTATGGCTCTGTTTCCATAACAACACTTTTTACAATGACAGCTTGTCAATCCATCGATCAACCTCCTTAGTCGCCTCTTACGACATACCTGGAAGGTCACAGTGTCACTATTCTTTACTTCCCTCATAAAGAAGCCCTGGAAACACACGGGAACTGTGTACAGTCACTATAGTCAGTCACAAAACTGAGAAACTGAGGGCGTGTACAGTCACTATAGTCAGTCACAAAACTGAGAAACTGAGGGCGTGTACAGTCACTATAGTCAGTCACAAAACTGAGAAACTGAGGATGTGTACAGTCACTATAGTCAGTCACAAAACTGAGAAACTGAAGGTGTGTACAGTCACTATAGTCAGTCACAAAACTGAGAAACTGAGGGCGTGTACAGTCACTATAGTCAGTCACAAAACTGAGAAACTGAGGGTGTGTACAGTCACTATAGTCAGTCACAAAACTGAGAAACTGAGGGCGTGTACAGTCACTATAGTAAGTCACAAAACTGAGAAACTGAGGGTATGTACAGTCACTATAGTCATTCACAAAACCCATGCCCATCTTCAGAAAGCTATAACTTCAAACCCGTTTTGTCTTAATTGTTGACATTGTGTATATAGGAAGATGGGCCACAGAAATAAAAAGCAGAATAGCTCAGGCCAAAATAACATTTCTGAAAATGAAAAATGTCTTATGCAACAAATCTATGTCAATAGAGGTGAGAAAGAGAGCTCAAAGGTGCTATATAGAACCAATTCTGTTCTATGGAAGCGAATCATGAACAGTAAACAACAAATGAAAAGACGATTAGAGGCCACAGAGATGGGATTTCTCAAAAGAATGCTGAAAGTTCTCTGGACAGCTAATATGACCAGTTAGGAAATTCTCAAAGAGGCCAACACTAAAAGGGAGTTCCTAAAAAACATCAGAAAGAAACAATCAACATTTTTCGGGCACAACATGCGAAAATTAAAGTTGTAATACTTGGTTACAACTGGCAAAATACAAGGAAAGAGAAATCGTGGACGACAACGAGAGAAAGTACTAGATAGCTTGGTGTCATGGCACGGAAAACAGTCAACAACAGAACTGATACGATGAACTGTAGATAGAAGATTGTGGGGGGACATGATCGTCTATGCCAACCGGTATGGCACATGATGATGATGATGATTGTGTGTGTGAACTGTTTATTATCATGACATTAATTTACATTCAAAATATTATTGCAAACAAAACAGATGTTTTTAAATGGGTCCTATCTGCCATATATAAAACTAAATCGACATAATGCTACTAGTCAAATAGAATGTTTACAGTTTCTACTGGTCAACACTACAAGCGAAATTACAGCAACGAAACATGTGTTCATCTTTGAGATGAACCAGAACCAGCAGGGAATTTTCAATATAAGCGTGTAGGTGGTTAGGTAGCACGAATCCGTGCGAGAAATTGGTGTAAATTAAGTTTTTATTTTTCTTCAAATTTTAATTGTGCGTGTAATGTTGACCAATAGGAACTGTCAACATTACATTTGACTAGTTTCGTTATATATATATTTGTTTTTATAGACCGCAAATAAGATCAAATAACAATGATTTATTTGCTTCCAATGATATTGTACAAATATATAACGTCATTTCCAAAAAAATGTGAGGACGATACTGAGCAATCTATTTTTAACAATAGAAACAAGAAAAAGAGTTCTTAAATGTTGTGTAGAGCCAGTCTTAACATATGGATGTGAATCATGGAAAATAGGTCAATATACAAGAAAATCACTGGAGTCTGTAGAAATGTGCTTTTACAGAAGAATGTTGAGAATACCATGGACAGCTCAGAAGAGTAATAAAAACGTTCTGAAAGAGGTCAAAGCAAAGAGAGAGAGCTAACTTCCAAAATGATGAACGAACAATCATCATTTTTTTGGCCATGTAATGAGAAGAGAACAACTGGAACATATTATAACAACTGGGAAAATTGAGGGACGAAGAGATAGAGGGAAGCAAAGAGAAAAGATACCAGACAGCTTAAGAGAATGGCTTGGCAGATAAATGATAATAATCAATAACAGAAATAATAAATAACTGTCGAAATCGAAAGTTGTGGAGAGACATGATCGCCTACGTCAGCATACATGGTACATGATGATGATGGTTATGACAATAAAGAGTTGACATACGAAATGTCAACAATGACAACCAAACGGTTATTAAGTTACAGCATTTTGAGGGGTTGCAGTTTTAGGACTGACTTTAACGCTTCATTATCAAACAGTAATTGCTATTGGACTACCTGTTCCTTATGTCGTTGTAGTTTGAACTAATATCATTTCATATAAGTGATTTTTTTTGCTGGAGTGATACTTTTCTTTTTTATAACAAAGTGACATGGTGATAAGTGATAGCCGCTGATAAAGTGACATACTTGCTAAAGTGATAGCTGTTGATAAAGTGATAAGTGCTGTTAAAGTGACATGATAACGTGATAGATGTTGATAAAATGACAGCTGTTGAAAAATGGCATATTAATAAAGTGATAACTATTGATAATGTAATAAGTTAATTAAAGTGACATGACAGATGTTAATAAAGTGACAGATGTTGAAAAATAAATAGATCTTGAAAAATAAATAGATGTTGATAAAGTGACATATTGATAAAAGTGATAAATGTTGAAAAAGCGATAGATGCTGAAAAAGTGACATATGATAAGTGATAAGTGTTGAAAAAGTGATAGATGTTGAAAGAGTGACATATTGATAAAGTGATAAATGTTGAAAAAGCGATAGATGTTGAAAAAGTGACATATTGATTAGTGGTAAGTATTGAAAAAGTGATAGATATTGAAAGAGTGACATATTGATAAAGTGATAAATGTTGAAATAGTGACATATTGATAAAGTGATAGTGTTGATAAAGTGATAATTGTTGTTAAATCACTGTCAAGAAAGTATCACAATCCAGCGCTCCGGATCAGTGATGAAGTGCGGTATGGGTCTAACCACAGATCGGCGTTCTTCACACCAACCAGGGCAACAAAAGGCATGGGTTACATCCACCAAGTTGTTGGGGGAAAGAAACTATAACAGCTGGGACTAGCATTGGCCTCCTCATATATAAGTGCTATCCTCTAGTATAATTAAATGTTATTTCACTCACAAACGGAAAGATATACCATTTGGCGTTACCTGTTGATAAAACAATATACGGTAATGCAGTGATGGACTTTGGTGAAAGTTTAACATTTTCATGTGTTGATCCGTTGATATACGTTGATAAAGTGATATAAGAACCTTATGTGATCAATGTTGATAAAAGGATAAATCTTGGAGAAAAAAAAACATGTTTTAAGAGACAGGTAAAATTAAAGTTATGGTTATGGATATGGAAGGCCACGGTATCACAGCAAACGAAGTAAAATCCATAATTGCTCAACCACCCGTGCCAGTAGAATTATCCGAATTACTATCTTCTCTCCCAAACAAAGAAAAGTAGATGTAGTCCCCATCATAGCAGTCTCAGCACACGCCAAAAGACATAAGGCGAAACCGCACAGAAAGTGAACACAACCGTCTGTTCCCTGTCATACGATATCATCATTCATCGTAAAGGACAACAGACAAGAACATCACTGGAGGTTGTAGAAATGTTTTACAGAAGAATGTTGAGAATGCCATGGACATTCATCATTGTATGATTCTATGATTGTATCTTGTAACATCTAGAGAGGAGGAAAGGTCAAGAACAAGACTTGATTCGGCGTCTTAGCACGTGAGTTTTCACCCATATGTGCTATCCCGAAGAGTTCGGAGACTTCAGGACAGTGTCGCTTCAAGTATCGAAACTTACGATGTGAGGCGGCATTCCTCACGTTCTCAGAGTACTACCCAAGTACCCATTTCTGCCAGTAGCTGGCTCGACCGCGGGGGTATTTGTTTTCCAACCACTAGTACAACTCACACTACTTCTAGCATGAATCGAACACTGGTTGTCCGAACGTCGGTTGCCCAGTCGGGTGGTGGTACACTGGTTGTCCGAACGTCGGTAGCCCAGTCGGGTGGTGGTACACTGGTTGTCCGAACGTCGGTTGCCCAGTCGGGTGGTGGTACACTGGTTGTCCGAACGTCGGTAGCCCAGTCGGGTGGTGGTACACTGGTTGTCCGAACGTCGGTAGCCCAGTCGGGTGGTGGTACACTGGTTGTCCGAACGTCGGTTGCCCAGTCGGGTGGTGGTACACTGGTTGTCCGAACGTCGGTTGCCCAGTCGGGTGGTGGTACACTGGTTGTCCGAACGTCGGTAGCCCAGTCGGGTGGTGGTACACTGGTTGTCCGAACGTCGGTTGCCCAGTCGGGTGGTGGTACACTGGTTGTCCGAACGTCGGTTGCCCAGTCGGGTGGTGGTACACTGGTTCTCCGAACGTCGGTTGCCCAGTCGGGTGGTTTCGCAACTAAGCTACCGAGGTCACCAAAAAAAGAGATATCATCACCATCATGTGCCTTGCAGGATAACGTAGACGATCATATCATTTCAAAACGCTCAGTCCATAGTGCTTTCCTATCAATTCTGTTGTTGATTGTTTGCCATGCCATGACACCAAGATAACTAGTATCTTCTCTCTTTGTCATTCGTGATCTCTTTTTTCCTGTATTTTTCAGTTGTAGACAGGCATTTTAACTTCCATCTTCTCATATGATGTGCCCGAAAAATGTCGATTGTTTCTTTCCGATGTTTGTAGGAGCTCTCTTTTTGCTTAGGCCTAGTTGAGGACTGTCTCATTGGTCCGTTGAGGACTGTCTCATTTGTCCGTTGAGGACTGTCTCATTTGTCCGTTGAGGACTGTCTCATTTGTCCGTTGAGGACTGTCTCATTGGTCCGTTGAGGACTGTCTCATTGGTCCGTTGAGGACTGTCTCATTTGTCTGTTGAGGACTGTCTCATTGGTCCGTTGAGGACTGTCTCATTGGTCCGTTGAGGACTGTCTCATTTGTCCGTTGAGGACTGTCTCATTTGTCCGTTGAGGACTGTCTCATTGGTCCGTTGAGGACTGTCTCATTTGTCCGTTGAGGACTGTCTCATTTGTCCGTTGAGGACTGTCTCATTGGTCCGTTGAGGACTGTCTCATTGGTCCGTTGAGGACTGTCTCATTGGTCTTGCTGGCTGTCCAAGAATGTCTCATTATTGTTCTGAGGAAAGTAAGATATGTTGATGTAATGACATATAATCATGTTGATATAATGACATATAATCATGTTGATGTAATGACATATAATCATGTTGATGTAATGACATATAATCATGTTGATGTAATGACATATAATCATGTTGATGTAATGACACATTATCATGTTGATGTAATGACATATAATCATGTTGATGTAATGACATATAATCATGTTGATGTAATGACATATAATCATGTTGATGTAATGACATATAATCATGTTGATGTAATGACATATAATCATGTGATGTAATGACATATAATCATGTTGATGTAATGACATATAATCATGTTGATGTAATGACATATAATCATGTTGATGTAATGACATATAATCATACATTGATACATAATATTGGACACATCTTGAGAAGAGGAAAGTTAGAATACTTTGTTAGAACAGGCATAATACAGGGAATGAGAGATCGATTAAAAAATGAGGTAGATACTATGCAATCCATTTTTGACAATCGAAACAAGAAAAAGCGTTCTTAAATGTTATGTAGAGCCAGTCTTAACATATTGATGTGAATCATGGACAATAGGACAACTAACAAGAACATTACTGGAGTCTGTAGAAATGTGGTTTTACAAAAGAATGTTGAGAATACCATGGACAGCTAAGAAGAGTAATGAAAACGTTCTGAAAGAGGCCAAAGCAAAAAGAGAGCTAATTTCCAATATTAAGAAAAAACAATCATAATTTTTTGGCCATGTAATGAGAAGAGAACAGCTGGAATATATTGTTACAACTGAGAACATTGAGGGACGAATATATAGAGGAAAGTAAAGAGATAAGGTACCAAACAGCTTAAGAGAATGGTTTGGCAGAAGGTCAACAACAGAAATGATAAATAACTGTCGAGATCGAAAGTTGTGGAGAGACATGATCACCTACGCCAGCATGCCCGGTACTTGAGAGATCGCGGACGACAAAGGGAGAAGCCACTAGATAGTTTCAGTGTCATGGCACGGGAACCAGTCAACAACAGAATCCATACGACACGCTGTAGTCAGAGAACAGTGGAAGAACACGATCGCCTACGTCAACGTGTATGGCACATGATGATGTCGATGATATGCGATGATAACAAGATTAAGAAGATGAACATTTCAATGAAACATAATTACTAATTGTTGAGCTCATACAAAAACCATCCCGATGTCCAAAATTTGACAATCCTAAACTAATCGAATTAATTGGATAACATGGCCGACAAGTAGGGGTCAAGGACACAGTGGCACAGCTAAAAGGCTAACGCGCAAGGCACTATGGGTATGGACATTAATTATGCACGGGGTGGACACGCTGACAATAAAAATTGATTGACAGCTCAAAGAGAACACACGAGTGACACACAAGCCATGGAGGCGCTCGCAATGGCCTCGAGCTGAGGGCTAAATTCATGAAGGCGAGTCATCTCTTTGGGAGAGATGCCGAGCATAGAAAACTGACCAATGACGAAGAAGGAGAAATGGGAAAAAAAATAGAGAGCAAAAAAACAAAAGAGAGAGAGAGAGAGAAAAACAGTATGTTTTATGCTTTACGTGACATATGGACGACACAAATTAGAACAACGTTTCGTCTCAATAGGCCTTCAGCAGGAACAAACATACAACACACGTACACTTGTATGTATTTATAACAAAAAATGAATGAGCAATTTAAACCAAAATGAGCAATTTAAAATAAAAAAAATAAAGTGCCCCGTCACGCCAAGTGGCGTATAGGGAATATGGTGTTAGTGACCATTGAGGTAATGTGGTCGGTATTACGCCAGTGCCGCCGCTTTACTTTCACAGAAAAAATCCGGTACCAATTTTAGGCTGGGTGAATCCGGAAGCCGTCGGTTGGGATAGAACCCTACCTCTTGTCCTTTGTAGTCCAGTTCACTAACCACTGAATAATGAGCAATTAAATATAAGAATAAAAGGTGTTTTTTTTATTTCCCCTTACAATTAGCTTTACCGCAGTTTCTCATTTCTATGCATTTCCCTGCTCTGACCCTGCAGTGACGAAGCAGCCGGAGATTAAAAAGAACAAAATGCACGGCTGCTCACTTGAGTCTAAAAGTGGCATTTTCGTTACAACCCTCGAAAGTTTTCAGCACTTTTTGATAAAAGTAAACTAAGTCTACCACATTCCCCTCAATATTTTTATTGGAGTTTCTTTGTGGGGGTGGTTCTAATTCGTTGCGCCCCAAAATAGAACAAATGTTCTGGCTTAATTAACTGATGAGCTAATGAGAGTAATTGTTGCAGCATTTTTTGCAGTTTACACTTTCATGTGCAAAAATTAAATTATTTATTTTTGCAAAAGTATTATTGTGACTGAAAGATATATTTTGTGACAGGCAGAAAGAGATTGGCACTAAACGTGAGAGAAACAAAGAGAAAAGTTAGTGAATGGTTTTATTGGAAGTTAACGAAATATCTGACGGACGGGTGAAGAAATAAGAAAGTTGTAAAGAGACATGATCACCAACGCCAGTAGTCACAGTGCGTGATAAGCATGATGATGTTGATGAAGATGGTGATGATAATAATGATGATGTTGATGATGATGATGATAATGATGATGTTGATGGTGTTGATGATGGTGATTGTTGATGATGATGATGATGATGTTGATGATGATGATGTTGATGATGATGGTGATGATGATAATGATGTTGATGATGATGTTGATGATGACGATGTTGACAATGATGATGATAATGATGATGTTGATGATGATGATGTTGATGATGATGATGTTGATGATGATGATAATGATGCTGATGATGATGTTGATGATGATGATGATGATGATGTTGACAATGATGATGTTGATGATGATGTTGATGATGATGTTGATAATGATGTTGATGATGATGATGTTGATGATAATGATGATGATGTTGATGACAATGACGATGCTGATGATAATGTTGATGAAGATGGTGGTGATAATGATGATGTTGATAATGATGTTGATGTTGATAATGATAAATGTTTTCACATAATGTATGTTGTCTAACATGTACACTGTTCGACATCCTTCGGGTGTTGTGAACTGAACCACCGCTCGCTGATCGACCTCGGACAGACTCCCTACCACACCGGCCATTTTACCAACAGAATGCAGTAAAACCAATGAACACCACGTGGAGAACGAGCACATACACAGCTGCACACTTGTGTGTGCTTACTACGTCAGACGTCACGTCATAATGCCTGCTACGTATGTCTACTTGTCACAGCTCGGGACGGGTTTCATTTGAACATGCCACTTCCATCAATCACTGTTTCCAAGAATTTACACACATTTATATATTAATGTTGGGAGCCGCGATAGCTCAGTGGTTAGTGAACTGGACTACAAAGGACAAGAGATAGGGTTCGATCCCAACCTACGGCTTTCGGGTTCACCCAGCCTTTAATGGGTACCGGATTTTTTTCTGGGAAAGTAAAGCGACACGGGCTTAATACCGACCACATTACCCCAAAAATCATATGTCGAAGGTCTGTAAAATTTATCGTCACTAACACCATATTCCCTATACGCCACTTGGCGTGACGGGGGTACTTTACTTTTTTCTATTAATGTTCCTAAAACAACCAAAATACATTTTCTCTTTTTCTTCTTCCCATCCTCATTTGCCTTTCAGCGACGAGGGGAGATATAATTTGATGTCTTTTGCTCCTCTGTTGGCCTCTTCTGCCGGTATGTTTCTTAGTGTTTCTAGTATTTCATCAATCCATATTTTTGGTAGTCGGCCCTTGAGTCTGGTATTCTCGCAACGTTTATTGGAGGCTCGTTGTGTTTGTTTTGATTTTTCTGCCTTAGCACGTGCCAAAACCATTTTATTTGTTGTTTCTTTATGTAGGCGGGCATTATTCCCAGCTTTTTTCTCAGATCTTCATTTCTGATCTCATCTCTCATGCTGTTTCATGCCATTCGTCTAACACATTTCATCTCGGTAGTAGTTATTTTGCTAAACTACTCTCGATTCTACAGTCTAGGACTGACATAGGCAGTACAATGTTGGGATGAAGATTGTATTATAAAGTGCCCGTTTTGCCTCTAGAGTTATTTCCCTGTTGGACAATAGTGGTGAGAACTGTCCAATGATTTGACAAGCTTTGTTGCATCTTGAGTCTATTTCTTCTTCTTCTTCTACCTTTCAGCTCCCTGTGGAGCATAGGTCTTCAACAAACACTTTCCAAGTCGTTCTGTTTTTTGCCATTCTTTTAAGATCATTCCATGTCTTCCCCATCATCTTCATCTCTGCTTCTATCTGTCTTCTGCAAGAATTCCTTGGTCTTCCTCTTTGTCTTTTCCCCTGGGGATTCCAAAAAAGGGCCTGTTGTGTAATAATCTCAGTTGGCTGAGCCTATTTCTTCTGTTTGTGAATTGTCGTTTGATACTAGACTTCCTAGATATTTAAATTCCACTACCGGAATAAATTTGGAAATATAATAAAGCATCAGAGAAATTCCCCATAAATATGTGGGTCAGACATATGTCGAAACAATTGGTTATTGGAAACTGATGGGAATGTCCGTATAGACCTAAGAGCAAATATACTAATGGGCGGTAGCTAGAAATTGGTTAGACAAAGATAATCAACGATTGGATAAACTGGTCATGAAGTGCCGCATGTGTGAAATTGGATTGGGTGGATTCTGGTCACGTGGTTTCATTATGATTTTTACACACAGACCTGAAGTAGACCTCTTATTGTACGCTAAAGTGGTCTTAGAACCTTCGGGTATGCCCTGAGTGCAATGGTCTTAATTCGACGTCATAATTGATATATTAATTTATTAATCTAGCAATCATACAGGGCATTGGAGAGATTTATTTGATTTGCAGGAATGAGAGAGTGATGTCTTCAACTGTACGTGACAGGTTATTGTGACGGAAGGCGTCTTATCTGTATATATAATATACTAAACATTAATTATGAATGGCAAACCATGACATTTAGGAAAGAAATAAGAGATTCTATAAACAGCTTTAAAGATAGAAGGTTACGCAGAGACATGGTCACTCATGTCAACAGGCATGCACTTCATGATGATGAATGTTTCCATAAACGTGACGGTGTTGTTCTACCACCTACACTGGAGCAGCGGCAGCTCAGTGGTTAGAGAACTGGCCCGCTAAAGACAAGACGTCGGGTTCAATCCTGATCAACGGCACCTTGATTCATCCAGGTTTACATGGCAAGCATAGCTTGTATTAGGAATATAGGGCGGCTTGGATTAGTGCTGACCACTTCACTCATAAAATGTACCACTGATCATTACAATTATAGACACTAACACCACATTCCCTAGGGAGAACATTCCCCCCCCCCCCCCCCCCCCCCGTTACCATTAGGTTTACGGTAACTTAAAATGGTTCTGAAAATTCGAACCTCTCCCCCTTCACAGCAACAGCATAAAGAGATTAAAACCTCCAAAAGTCTCCACTTTGACCTGACTGGAGGGGTTGTACGCCGATGGGATCCAAGGGGCACTTAACTCCTGGCAGGGTCACCCAAGTTGGACAGGTCCTGGGTGAGGGTCCAGACAAAGGAGCCAGGAGTAGATGGAACCCTTTAAGTGAAGACGTAGAACCCACCAGCGAGTGGTACACGCTCTGGTCTGAACTAATCCATCCCCACTTCATGGGTTCAATGCTTCTCTGTCTGAACTAATCCATCCCCACTTCATGGGTTCAATGCTTCTCTGTCTGAACTAATCCATCCCCACTTCATGGGTTCAATGCTTCTCTGTCTGAACTAATCCATCCCCACTTCATGGGCTTCTCTGTCTGAACTAATCCATCCCCACTTCATGGGTTCAATGCTTCTCTGTCTGAACTAATCCATCCCCACTTCATGGGTTCAATGCTTCTCTGTCTGAACTAATCCATCCCCACTTCATGGGTTCAATGCTTCTCTGTCTGGACTAATCCATCCCCACTTCATGGGTTAAATAATTCTCTGTCTGAACTAATCCATCCCCACTTCATGGGTTAAATGCTTCTCTGTCTGGACTAATCCATCCCCACTTCATGGGTTAAATGCTTCTCTGTCTGAACTAATCCATCCCCACTTCATGGGTTCAATGCTTCTCTGTCTGAACTAATCCATCCCCACTTCATGGGTTCAATACTTCTCTGTCTGAACTAATCCATCCCCACTTCATGGGTTAAATGCTTCTCTGTCTGGACTAATCCATCCCCACTTCATGGGTTAAATGCTTCTCTGTCTGGACTAATCCATCCCCACTTCATGGGTTAAATGCTTCTCTGTCTGAACTAATCCATCCCCACTTCATGGGTTCAATGCTTCTCTGTCTGAACTAATCCATCCCCACTTCATGGGTTCAATACTTCTCTGTCTGAACTAATCCATCCCCACTTCATGGGTTCAATGCTTCTCTGTCTGGACTAATCCATCCCCACTTCATGGGTTAAATGCTTCTCTGTCTGGACTAATCCATCCCCACTTCATGGGTTAAATGCTTCTCTGTCTGGACTAATCCATCCCCACTTCATGGGTTAAATGCTTCTCTGTCTGAACTAATCCATCCCCACTTCATGGGTTAAATGCTTCTCTGTCTGAACTAATCCATCCCCACTTCATGGGTTAAATGCTTCTCTGTCTGAACTAATCCATCCCCACTTCATGGGTTCAATGCTTCTCTGTCTGAACTAATCCATCCCCACTTCATGGGTTCAATGCTTCTCTGTCTGAACTAATCCATCCCCACTTCATGGGTTAAATGCTTCTCTGTCTGAACTAATCCATCCCCACTTCATGGGTTCAATGCTTCTCTGTCTGAACTAATCCATCCCCACTTCATGGGTTCAATGCTTCTCTGTCTGAACTAATCCATCCCACTTCATGGGTTCAATGCTTCTCTGTCTGAACTAATCCATCCCCACTTCATGGGTTCAATGCTTCTCCGTCTTTTCTCCTCTCTCTGTCCTCTATCAAACAGGCAGGTGGTGCTCCAGAGTTCAGAAGACCAGACCACCTATGAGAGAGACAACTCTACTTAAAACTCGGTCAAACGATGCTCGTAAACCGGGAAGGGCCGACCATTTAAGGGCAGAATCCCCCTACAGAAAAAAAAAACAATCTGCTGCCTTGCAGGAAGATTGACGACAATCAAAGACTAAGGAAAGAAACCTCCCCAAAAAATGCTGGAAATAGGATACACCGGACTACTGGCGCAGAACACAGTGCAATATGTAGTCCAACAGAGAGGAAACCACAACAAGAAGTAGCCAGGCACGTTTTTTTCAACTTCAACCTGTAAACATATTTCTGGTATCTCGTCTCCTGTGATACGGTACCGTCACACGTCGTGTTTCAGGTCTCACTGCGCATGCGTGTGACAACAAGGCTCGTGTTAACAATCAGGGACAAGTGACAATCTGTCACATGTTAAGGAGAAAAGCGCGCATTCCAGTGGGAATTTGATCTACGCACTGACATGTAGACAGTTTTGCTGTCTCTCGGTTGCATTGTTGTCTTGTGTGTTGAGGATCATTTCTTTCGTTGCTTTTTTTAAATGAAAAGAGAATGAGAAATTGAATATCGGTTACAATAGAGAAGTAGATATAATAAATGGAACAACATTTTGTAGAAAATAATTCTTTTGTTTTCTAGAAAACTTGAGAAATAGCTGAGTGGGCGAAATTTGAGTATAACGTTTTTGTTATGAAACGTTTTAGGTATAAATTATATAGTTAAGTGCAATTTTTGTAATTGAAATAAACAAAATATTCCTGAATCAACTGAGATTGTGATATTTGTATCCTGTAACAAAGTCAGTGAGAAGTATGAGCTTGTTCCATCCTCATTAGATCTTCAAATCTGGGCACAAGTTTGGACATTGCTATTCTAGTTTCTCTCTTAGCGTCCACATGTGATCTGTATTTGGTTTTGATGACTGCCAATGCTGAAAACTTGGTCTCACATAAGTTGGTAGTCGCTAAAGGAATTAAAACTCGTAGGGTCTTCTTGTCTACTTCTGGCTATTCTTGTTTGACAAAACTCCAATGACAAGAGGGAAAGAGAGATCTCTGGCGACATAGAGAAATATTATTAGAGAGCTTAACATTGTGGTACAACAGTGGCGGAGTTGATGAGTTGTACTGTGGGTAGAGGTTTGTGGAGAAACATCACTTACGTCCGGCACGGCACTTGATGATGATGAATATAATGATGTCAGCGGGCCCCTAGGAGGCGCTTTTAGAGCACAGATTGACGACTCCTGTATCAGTTATTGTTTCGCTACATTGTTCTCACAGCAAACTTTTAACTTTGTCTAAATATAATTTAATGTCAATCATCAACCTAGCCCCACCCCAATTCCAGGAAATCGGAGACACTTTGTGGACATAAGATGTCATCAACCACTTCTGTGGGTTTACCAAAGTTGGCGAGGAATGGATACCGGTGCCTACGTCATTCAGGGGAAAATTCTCATGTATTGTCACACTCGATAGGAAATGTAGGGACCATAACTCAGTTGTGGTCAATGCGGAGGTCAGTGCCATCATCTCGAACAACAGGAAAGTTGTAGTCATCTAAACAGACGGATCTGTAATACGACACTACATACATGCATGGGCATTTACAGCACACGCGGAAGGCAGAATAGTCAAGGAAGACAGTGATGCATGAGTAACCACGAGTAGCATGACAATGGAGGTGATGTCAGTGACCAAGGCATTCATCTGGTCAAAGTCACAATGAGTGATTCGATGAGCATGATTAAAAAAGTGGAGTCTGGCTCTGTACTCAGGCAATGGGTATAGTCATTGCAGAAGTCAAAAATACGTAAGGTCACCTTTGTACTCGTCCCTGGACATGCGGAAGTACGGGGAAATGAAAGAGCGGACAGGCCGGCTAGCTGTCCTGTTGCTGGAGACGGTTAACAAATGGATAAGGCAGACGTCATCAATGCCCTCCGAGATGTAGGTAGGGCACAGGACTTCGACAACCATAAGTCAACGTCATTCCTTCGGATGAAAGAGATGGGAGTTAAGATGGGCACAGCCAGAAACGAGAAACTTAGTGGGCGTGTAAGAAGACTTATCACCAACACAGAACTGGAGTCGTCAGTCGCTGGACACTGCGGGACTTGCTGAGGAGGGGATCTGAGCACCTATGGATATATTTGGACTGCAATGATAATTATTAAAATATAACTCAATGATGATCATCATCATCAGGTACCGGGCCTGCTGGCGTAGATGATCATGTCTCTCCACAACTTTCGATGTCAACAATTATTTATCATTTCTGTTGTTGGTCTTCTGCCAAGCCATTCTCTTAAGATGTCATCAATGATGACAACAAAGAAATAAATCATTAACTCAAAGATGATAACCCACAAATAACTCATTAACTCAAAGATGATAACCCACAAATAACTCATTAACTCAAAGATGATAACCCACAAATAACTCATTAACTCAAAGATGATAATCCACAAATAACTCATTAACTCAAAGATGATAACCCACAAATAATTCATTAACTAAAAGATGATAACCTACAAATAACTCATTAACTTAATAATGATAACTCACAATTAAATCATTAACTCAATGATGATAATCCAGATATAACAAATAACTCATTGACTTTGAGAACAGAAAAGCCGGAAACACAAAGTTTAAACACAGAGTTAAAACACGAAGTTAAAGCACAGCGATCTATAAATTTACTAAGGCCCGTTGGCATGAAATAAAACCGGAAAACCCTCCAACTAGAGTGACGTCTTCAGCTATAGGAGCTATAGAGGGCTGTCGTCACTCAACCCTGCTCGCCAAGCTAATAACGTCACGCTTGTTGAACGGTTTCTGCGAACTTACCTTTCCGTCCGCGGGCCTTATTATATCTATGGTTGTCTGTGGTTGAAGTGAGACTAGACAGAAAAAACTAGATTCTGGGAAACAATTGAGTCAAAACCTCAGGTGTAGCAGCAGTCACGATGAAGAAAGTAAATAAAAACATGGAAGTAGGATTTGAAGCTGCGGAACACGACTCCGACAGAACGGTAAAGATAAAGAACTTCTATTATCGTTGGAGAAAGTCATCACAAAAACACAGTGACACCTCGCAGCAATTATCCCATTTATATTTTTGTGTACACAAGAAATGCACGCGAGGGGAACTTGTCTTAAATACAGTCAACTGTTTATACAGAGCGTATATAACGTGTTTGTATCGGATTCTCCGATGAATAACATTTTACTGGCAGCAACTAGATGATGATTCAATGTTTACTACTTGTGGTAGGGTCAGCGAACTAGTACTTATCAAGATTTTTCTCTACTTTCCAGTGTTGTTCTAGGTAATGTACTAACTTCCGTGGCATTTCGGTCAATACGGCGGATAGGCGGCAGGAACCGTTGAAACTATGCCTGAAAAGTGCTCCTTCTTGCAGTTTCCTCATATTCCAAGTCTGGCTTGCTGCGAGAGCTACTGAATTCAGTGCTCTGTGCACACCGTGAGCTGTGTGTCTCATCCGGATCGTCTTTTGATATTCTGATTGCTTACGATGAATGATGATATCTTATGACGAAGTAAAGTTCAGCTGCGTTCAATTTCGGTGCGGTTGCGCCTTATGTCGTTTGGCGTGTACTGTGGCTGCTATAATGGGGACTGCAGCTGCCTTTCTTTGTTTGGATCTTTCAATGAGATACGATGTTAATTCGGATGATTCCACTGGCACGGGCGGTTAGAGCCCTTATGTATTTTAATTCGTTTGCAGTGATACCTGGACCTTCGACTAACAACAACTATTATAACTACATATACTAAGTAGTCTAGCCAAGCAGGTGGGACACAGGGGGAAAGGCAAATCCAGGTCACTAAAATTGCCGTACTGAAGCTGGAAGGCTTCTTAATACTCTGAACTCCGAATAAAGATCACCCAATTTCGTCTGGAGCAAGCATGGACAAGTCTCGCCAGAGGTGCCAGTTACCGTCATTTCATCATATATGGTTCGTTGTAATTATAATAACTAATAATAATTGTAAAATAATATGTAATTTGTACTGGGAGCAAACAGCAATAATAAAATATAACAAGGAGAACTCTACATCCATGGATATAAAAAGAGGAGTAAGACAAGAATGCATCCTATCACCAAGCTTGTTCAATCTATACACTGAGCAAATCTTTGAAAACATCACAGAGATGCCAGGCCTAAACATTAATGGAAAGATAATCAATAACCTAAGATATGCTGATGATACTGTTCTACTAGCAGAAAATCCTAAAGACCTACAACAATTACTTGATGTGATAAACATAACTAGCAAAAAATATGGACTAGAAATGAATATCAAAAAGACTAAAACTATGATCATAAACAAAGAAAATTCTCAAGACCTACAATTAAATATCACAGTTGAGGGAATACATCTGGAGGCAGTCCAGAGCTACAACTACCTGGGACATACTATAACCAATGATGGAAAATGTAAAATTGAAATAAACAAAAGAATAGGTATGGCAAAAAGTAATTTTAATGCCATGAAAAATATACTAACAACAAAACAAATATCAGCAGGGTTGAAACTAAGAATGGCAAAATGTTACATCTTCTCAATATTCCTGTATGGTGCAGAAACATGGACATTAGACAAGAAAACAGAACAGAAAATTACAGCCTTCGAAATGTGGATTTATAGAAGAATAGGTAGAATGGATGGAAAGAAAAGAAAACAAACGATGAAGTTTTAAAACAACTGAAAATAAAAAGAGAACTACTAAATACAATTAAGATAAGATAAATGAAATTTTTGAGGCATGTTAAAAGACACAACAGCCTACTAAAAGTAATATTGGAAGGGAAAACAGGCAGAGGCAGACCAAGACTTACATGGACGAGTAAAATCAAAAGATGGACAAGTCAATCTATGACAGCCTGCACCATTAAAGCAAGAAACGGAGTGGAATGGCGATCCATGGTAGCCAACCTTCGTTGCAGAGATGGCACTGGATGATGATGGTTCAATTGCTTTGTACTCAACGGTCTGTCTCTTCTTTGTTTGCCAGGTGGCATGAATGCAAGGTGCGTATGCTTGTTTCCTTCCATTAGTGGAGCACGGTCTTGCCATTTTCAGCGTCTTCTTTTCACTTCTTGTTTGATGTTGTTAACGTCTGATCTTCTGTTCATTTACTTGTTTGTGATATCTTCATCCCAACCGATGTTTACAGAAGGTCGATGTGCAAAGAAGAAAGAAAGTCTTAGCAATCACCACAGGAAGAAACAGGAGAAATCTATATGAAAGAATACATTATTTTGTTTGGGTTGTTAAACATTTTTACGATATAGATGTTCTAGCAGTTGAAAACACATTAACCGAATTCCTTCCTTCCTTCCTTCCTTCCTTCCTTCCTTCCTTCCTTCCTTCCTTCCTTCCTTCCTTCCTTCCTTCCTTCCTTCCTTCCTTCCTTCCTTCCTTCCTTCCTTCCTTCCTTCCTTCCTTCCTTCCTTCCTTTTCCTTCCTTCCTTCCTTCCTTCCTTCCTCCTTCCTTCCTTCCTTCCTTCCTTCCTTCCTTCCTCCCTCCCTCCCTCCCTCCCTCCCTCCCTTCCTTCCTCCTTTCCCTCCATCTCACCTTCCTTTCTTCCTACCTTCCTTCCTTCTTAATTCCGAATCCCTGATGATAGTTGCGGCATCGATGATAGTCTTCATCAACCTTCTCCACTGATCGCTATTTACAGCGATCCTGTGAAACTCTATGAAACCTTGTCATTCTTTGGTACCACCTGCCCATCACCAAATTACTGGAAAGAAAAGAACAACTCACGTGCCTATGATACCAGTGTCCTGGGAAGCTCCAGCGAAACCGTTTCTCAGTGATATCTTAGTTCTCTTGAGCTTTTCCTCATATGAAAGCCTAATATGGTAGCCATTACAGCGCACGCTTGGAGCACATTCTTCACGTCTGGTAAATATTGTCACGCATGGATTCTATGGGTTCAATGGATCCTATGGATTCTATGCGTTCTATGGGTTCAATGGATCCTATGGATTTCATTCAAGTTTGATACTCTCCATATGACCAATCATGAAGTAAATATGTACCTGACTCAGTTAGCTAGGGGAGGTAAATAACAGCGAAAATACCACTGGCCCCCTCATGTTTAAATGATGTGGCTTACTACGGTGCGGTTTAACACTTCACACACTGCACACTTGCAGCACCGCATCAAAATGTACCTGAAGATACTCGTTTACTTTCCAGTCGTCACAATAATTGTCGGAAGATAAAGTTAAATAGCTCAAAGGAATGATACATTCAGGAAAAAAAATAATAAATTGACAACATATTTCTAAGTAAATAAATAAACAAATACAAGCGGCCTTAGTAGCCTAGTTGGGAAAACCACCCGACTGAGACCTCGGTAGGGTAGTTGGGAAATCCACCCAACTTGGGCCTCGGTAGGCTAGTTGGGAAAACCACCCGACTTGGGCCTCGGTAGGCTAGTTGGGAAAACCACCCGACTTGGGCCTCGGTAGGCTAGTTGGGAAAAACCACACAAATTTGGCCTCCGTAGGCTAGTTAAAAATCTACCCAACTTATGCCTCAGTAGGATAGTTGGGAAATCCAACCAATTTGGGCCTCAGTAGGATAGTTGGGAAATCCACCCAGCTTGGGCCTCGGTAGTCTATTTGGGAAATCCAACCAACTTGGGCCTGAGTAGGGTAGTTGGGAAATCCAACCAACTTGGGCCTCAGTAGGGTAGTTGGGAAATCCAACCAACTTGGGCCTCGGAAGGCTAGTTGGGAAATCCAACCAACTTGGGCCTTAGTAGGGTAGTTGGGAAATCCACCCAACTTGGGCCTCAGTAGGGTAGTTGGGAAATCCAACCAACTTGGGCCTCGGTAGGCTAGTTGGGAAATCCACCCAGCTTGGGCCTCTGTAGCCTAGTTGCGAAAACCACCCAACTTGGGCCTCGGTAGTCTAGTTGGGAATTCCACCCAACTTGGGCCTCGGTAGTCTAGTTGGGAATTCCACCCAACTTGGGCCTCGGTAGTCTAGTTGGGAATTCCACCCAACTTGGGCCTCGGTAGTCTAGTTGGGAATTCCACCCAACTTGGGCCTCGGTAGTCTAGTTGGGAATTCCACCCAACTTGGGCCTCGGTAGTCTAGTTGGGAATTCCACCCAACTTGGGCCTCGGTAGTCTAGTTGGGAATTCCACCCGACTGGGCTACCAACGATCGGACAACCCGTGATCGATTCCTGCTGGAAGCAGTGTAAATTGTACTCATGGTTGGGAAAAAAATACCTCCGCGGTCGACCCAGCAGCTGGCAGAGATAGAAACCAGGGTAGTAAGTACTCTGGGAAGGTGTGGAATGCCGTATCGCATTGTGAGTTTCGATGCTTGAAGCGATAGTATCCAGAAGTCTCCAAACACTTCTTGATAGTCGGCCCAGCACATACGAGTGACATCTCGCGTGCTAAGACACTGATTCAAGTCTCATACGTTACCTTCTTCTGCTTCTACCTTTCAGCGTATGAGGAGCATAGGTCTTCAAAATACACTTTCAGCTCCCTGAGGAGCATAGGTCTTCAAAATACACTATCAGCTCCCTGTGGAGCATAGGTCTTCAAAATACACTTTCAGCTCCCTGAGGAGCATAGGTCTTCAAAATACACTATCAGCTCCCTGTGGAGCATAGGTCTTCAAAATACACTTTCAGCTTCCTGAGGAGCATAGGTCTTCAAAATACACTTTCAGCTCCCTGTGGAGCACAGGTCTTCAACAAACACTTTCAGCTCCCTGTGGAGCACAGGTCTTCAACAAACACTTTCAGCTCCCTGTGGAGCACAGGTCTTCAACAAACACTTTCAGCTTCCTGTGGAGCATAGGTCTTCAACAAACACTTTCAGCTTCCTGTGGAGCATAGGTCTTCAACAAACACTTTCAGCTTCCTGTGGAGCATAGGTCTTCAACAAACACTTTCAGCTTCCTGTGGAGCATAGGTCTTCAACAAACACTTTCCAAGCCGTTCTGTTTCTTGCCGTTCTTTCAAGATCATTCCATGTCTACCCCATCATCTTTATCTCTGCTTCTATCCTTCTTCTCCATGACTATTTTGGTCTTCCTCTTTGTCATTTTCTAAGAACGTAACCGTACAAAGACATAATATACACACGCATGCACACGTAAATACATCAACGCAGAATAGATGTTCACAGGGAACAGATTTCCTTAACCAGAACTGACCAGGCGAGTTGACCAGATTTTCTGAGACAGTACGAGAAAGCAAGATTGGGATTTCAACATGGGAGCTAAACCCAACTGGCGTTACCCGATTACGGGATTTGTTCTGGTGTCTTCAAATAATGAAATGTAAACAATTTTTCAAAATATTGAACGTCCCTGTCAACATGTCCAGCGGAGAAGTAGAGCACGCTGTGTACATAATCATTACTTTCTAATTCTGTCTTCGCAAAACGAGATTAACGTTAAACGAACACGGACAAATTCTGCTCGTTTGCAAGCCGATGTATATAAAATATCATATACGCGTGTGCATTATGTGTCAACCTCAAATTGACATATTATCTTCCAGACATATAAGATGTCCGCTCATTAAGACAGATAATATGTGGTTAAATATTTGTTTTGAAAGAAAAGCTTTTCATATAAATTTAAATTATATTTCTGGTGCAGACTAGGAGCACAGAATAGCTAGCAGCATATAAATGAACAAAATGTATCATCATGTGCCTCATTGGTTGGCGTAGGTGATCATGACTTTCCACAATTATCGGTCCAAACAGTTCTCTTCTTTACTCTTTACCGTGACATACCAAATTATCCAGTGTCTTTTCTATTTGTCGTCCGTGATCTCTTTCATTGTATGTTGCCAGTTGTAACCAAATATTCTTGTGAGTCATGGGGTATTGCATAAATGACAATGACGAAGATATAGACCCTCATTAATGGATTCTTGCGCAAATTAAATGGATGGAAATGGCAGGACACAATCACTAACATGGAATTACACAATTACTAACATAGAATTACACAATCACTAACATAGAATTATGGAAAGATCATCATCATCGTGTGTCGTCTCCGCAACGAAGGTTGGCTACCATGGAGCGCCATTCTGCTCTGTCTCTTGCTTTGATGGCGCAGGTTGTCATAGGCTGATTTGTCCATCTTTTGATGTTACTCGTCCATGTTAGCTTGATCTGCCACTGCCTCTTTTACCTCGTATTTTCCCATCCAGGATTACCTTTAGTAGGCTGTTGTGTCTTTTAACGTGTCCCAAAAATCGCAGTTGTCTTGTTTGAATTATTTTTAATAATCTAAAAACTCTAACACAATTCAAACAAGACAAACGCGATTTTGGAAAGATACCAGTCAAATACCACTGGATACAACGAAGATGATGAAGCCGGATAGGACACATAATTAAAAACCTTCAAAATAGTTGAAGATATCTAAAAAAAAA
>JAVIAB010000126.1:69930993-69978493 GCA_032433765.1 Megaustenia siamemsis | reverse complement strand
AACTACTGAAATACCGTTAAATAAATGAAACCACTACTGAAATATAATGACATACATTAGACAAATACTAAAATACCGTGGAAATGACTTATGAAATATCATGAAATAAATTAGGCAACTACTGAAATAACGTGAAATAATTGAAATAAGTACTAAAATACCATGTCTTGGAAGAATGGTAAATGCGAGAAAAATAAACGATGTTTTAAAACCAGATGGAGGCGAAGGCGCGCCCCACCCAGCACCAGAGCTGGAAGTCGTCAGTGACTCATAACTGATGGCTTGCGCCAGGATCGGTGAACCAGAACCATCCAGACCCTGCTACACCTCTTCGTGGTGCCTCTAGAAACAGACTAACCTGTCTAGTCTGGCCAAGCGAGCAGGGATCGAAGTGGGAAGACGAACCCGGTACACAAAAAAGCGTCGGCTGAAATCGGATGTGTTGGGCCGAAAGGCGCAGATATCACAGTGTTACACTGCAAACTTCAACACAACGTAACTACGTCCACTTATCGTCCTTTTAAGGGCGGATGACGAGGAGGAAGTCTACGGTTCGTATCCGTTAGAATACCTCAAATCATCGGACGAACGCATCATCATCATCATCATCATCATCATCAAACCAGATTAAGTTTAACGCGGGCGCTGTGTCAAAACATAACCACAAGTGCTGCAGATTTACGCTGGAAGCTTTCCCCGCTCTGAAATCACATCTAAAGACCACATACAAAGATAGAACATATATTTTGGTCGCTGATTACATTTAGACGTTAAACTGCAGATTGCCTATATCGATAGACTGTTAAGCTGTCAGCAGGTTGTATTTTTGTGTAGATGTCTTTTGGCATTTTTTCTTTCGTTCAGTCTTAAGCGTTTCTATTACTCCTGACAGAAGCAAATAAACAAGAACTACTTTCTTCTCGTAATGTGCTTCAAAGTCGTTCTTTAAGATGTGGTTTTTAAATGTAAGAATCGTCTTTATTTCTTCTTTGACTCGTAAACATTGAATCTGTTTGTTTTGTTTGGCAGAATGTTTAATTTCAATTGATGTTCTGATCTATCTCACGTCATCAAATTCAATTTGTGTGTTGATGTTCTGTATATGTAGAGCCAGTCTTAACTGTGAATCATGGACAATAGGACAAAAGACAAGAAAATCAATGGAGTCTGTAGAAATATGGATTTACAGAAAAATGCTGAGAATACCATGGACTGCTAAGAAGAGTAATGAAAATATTCTGATAGAGGCCAAAGTAAAAAGAGAAATAATTTCTAATAATATGAAGAAACAATCATCATTTTTTGGCCATGTAATGAGAAGAGAACAACTGGAATATATTGTAACAACTGGACAAATTGAGGGACGAAGAGATTGAGGGAAGCAAAGAGAAAGCATATCAGACAGCTTAAGAGAATTGCTTGGTAATGGGGCGTAATAATGTTTGAGTATTCATGTTTTGTATCGTCAGAAACAAAAGCTTGAAGATAGAGAGTTCAACCTTTGCATTACATTATCAACATAGCTCAGTAGAGTTGTATATTCATCTCTCGATAACATTATCAACATAGCTCAGTAGAATTGCATATTCATCTCTCGATAACATTATCAACATAGCTCAGTAGAATTGTATATTCATCTCTCGATAACATTATCAACATAGCTCAGTAGAATTGTATATTCATCTCTCGATAACATTATCAACATAGCTCAGTAGAATTGTATATTCATCTCTCGATAACATTATCAACATTACTCTGTAGAACTCTATTTTTATCTCCCTTTGATATTATCAAACAAAGGACTAATTCAGCAATACCAATAGATGAAACTGCTTTAAATCAGAAAGATGTAAAAGAAACTTATACAGTACAAGTAAAGAACACATATCAGAAGCTGCTAGAAGAAGGGATTGAGCAGTACAGAAGAGAAAATCCTGAAGACAAAGTCACAACCAAATGGCAATGCATAAAAAAGAGCATACAAGAATCTTGGGACACCTTACCCAAAAAGGAAAATAACAAAAAACAAAAATGGATAACTGACAACATCTTAGAAAAAATGGAAGAAAGAAGACAAGCGAAGAACACTGCCAAATACAAGGAAAATGAAAATGAAATACGCAAAAAATGAAAAAAAAAGGGGCAACATAAGATTGTCTCAAGCAAAGGTGTCTAGAAGTCGAAACTATGGAAAGTAAACAAAATTTAAGAGAGATGTACACAGAAATAAAGAGAATGACTAATAAAGACAAAAAAAAGCTACAGGAAACGGTTGTATTGCAAACAAAGAGGGAAGAATGCCAACAGACAACAAAGATATAAAGATAGATGGCAGGAATATATAACAGAATTATTTCATGATGAAAGGGACAAAAAACCATTTATAAAATGTACGTCCAGCTGTAAAATCCTGAAATCTAAAGTAGAAAAAGCTATAAAAACAATGAAAAATGGAAAGGCAGCAGGACCAGACAATATACAGATAGAGATGATACAGGCACTAGAAGATTTTGGAATTGAAGTGATCACAGACATATGCAATGACATATACCATACAGGATACATACCAAATGAACTAAAAACATCAACTTTCATTGCATTGCCTAAAAAGAATGGTGCAGTTGAATGCAGTGACTGTAGAACAATAAGCCTAATGAGCCATGTTACAAAAATCTTGCTAAAAGTTATACAAGGAAGGATTCAGAATAAAATCAATACTGAATTAGATGAGCAGCAATTTGGATTTAGAAAAAATAGTGGGACAAAGGAAGCCATATTTAGCATGAGGACATTGATTGAAAAGTGCATAGAAGTAAACAAACCAATATATGCCTGCTTCATAGACTACACCAAAGCTTTCGATAGAATACACCATAACCAACTTATAGACTGCCTGAAAGATATAAATCTGGACGACACAGACATATGACTGATATGTAATTTGTACTGGGAGCAAACAGCAATAATTAAATATAACAAGGAGAACTCTACACCCACGGATATAAAAAGAGGAGTAAGACAAGGATGCATCCTATCACCAAGCTTGTTCAATCTATACACTGAGCAAATCTTTAAAAACATCTCAGAGATGCCAGGCCTACAAATTAATGGAAAGATAATCAATAACCTAAGATATGCTGATGATCCTGTTCTACTAGCAGAAAATCCTAAAGACCTACAACAATTACTTAATGCAATAAACATGATAAACAAAAAATATGGATTATATATAAATATCAGAAAGACTAAAACTATTATCATAAACAAAGAAAATTCTCAAGACCAACGAATAAATATCAAAGTAGAAGGAATACATGTAGAGACAGTTCAGAGCTACAACTACCTTGGGCATACTATAACCAGTGATGGAAAATGTACAACTGAAATAAATAAAAGAATAGGAATGGCAAAAAGTAATTTTAATATCATGAAAAATATATTAACATCAAAACAAATATCAGCAGGGCTGAAACTAAGAAATGGAAAATGTTACATCTTCTCAATATTCCTGTATGGTGCAGAAACAAGGACATTATACAAGAAAACAGAATAGAGAATTGAAGCCTTTGAAATGCGAATTTATAGAAGAATAGGTAGAATTGGATGGAAAGAAAAGAAAACAAACGATGAAGTTTTAAAACAACTGAAAATAAAAAGAGAACTACTAAACACAATTAGTAGTTGATCCGGTATTAAAATGATACCACCCCCTGAGCTCACCATCCCTGAAGCAAAATAAAACCCCCAGCCCCCTCGAGTTTGGGGTGTCCCTCAAATCTACCTTTTTTTGATCGTTTTGATATCGGACGGTGTCCAGAAACCCTACCGGGGGGTGGGTATCTTTTTCGCACGCGGCTGACTGGCCCACGGGCGCGTCTGCTGTTGCCTCTGGGAGGTCCAACGCGGGCGGCTGACTGGCCCACGGGCGCGTCTGCTGTTGCCTCTGGGAGGTCCAACGCGGGCGGCTGACTGGCCCACGGGCGCGTATCTTTTGTCTCACGCCCGGCCGAATAAGCCCCCCCAGAGGTACCCGCTGCTGTTGCCTCTGGGAGGTCCAACGCACGCGGCTGACTGGCCCACGGGCGCGTATCATTTTCATACCGGATCAACTACTCAGGAAAAAACAGTTAGAGAGTGTAGCTCTATATATAGATATATAGATAGATATATAGATAGCTATATAGATATATGATATGGCGCCAGGCAAAAATCATTGTGCGTGGCTAGTGTGGGGATCTACTACAACCTGTGGGAGGACGTGCAGGGGTTCGTACTGCTGGATTCATAATGATAGATTGCGAAAAGGTGGTGGAACAACACCATGTATTGGCTGCGGCGTGGGCGTCTCAAACAAGCTTAGTCTCTGTGTAAGATGTGGGTACCATAACGTAATCACTAGAGACAGTAACGCACGCGCGAGAGCCTTTCAGAAGGAGTTTAAACGTCTCGCGAGGATCGAAATTTCATATTAGAGACTTATGGACTGCTATATATAGAGTTGCAACATGACTACTGTTAAGCAGTTGCGAATAGAAGCAAAGAGTTACGGGTTAGAAGGCTACTCAAAGATGAGGAAACCTGAATTGACACAATTAATCACAGAGGCCCGACAACAAGTCCAACGTGAGCGCATAGCTCGTGGAGTAAAAAGTGGAAACTTAACTAGACGATACCCTGCCATGTTTAGTCTTAACTATGATGATCCCCAGAGGCTGGAAAAGCTGCGTCATGAACTAAAGATGTTTGATGCTGAGATAACTGCTACATTGCGAGCTCGTAAATATGAGCAAGCTGTCAAGAAAAATCCAAAACTTCGACTGCCAGCTCTGAGAAAGTGGAGCGCAAGAATGAGCTTGCAAAGGAAAACCAGTAAATTATTTCGCCCCCTTCATCGCAGAGGAGAGCCCCCGGCTCGCAAGATCGCAAGGGAGGGTGAGAGAATACTTCAGGAGCTCATCCCGATAGACGGGGAATCGCGAGGAAGACGGGTCATCACCTGGAAATTCTTCCGAGGTCTATCGAGGTTCGTTGAAAATGGTAACACCCCTGTCGATCGTGTGATGGAGAGGGTAGCTGAACTGCAGACAGCTTTCTATCTCAGATATAGCTACACAATTCAGATCCGTCACATCGAGACTGGTAAAATCATACTTTTCCACCCAAATGAACTTGGCAGTCGACGTGGCAGTAACCTATTGACCACACAGGCCGCAGCTCGTCAGTGGTTAGAGGAACAGGAAGAAAAGCGTTTTGAGAATGAAAAGAAGCCCAATACAAAATGGATTTTCCTACGTTGGGTACAGGTCGAGATCAAGGCTATTCTGACCAATGAACTGCTGGTAGGAAACGGACGATTACCAGACTGGCTGCGAAACAAGAAAGGGCTCGTTGCGCTGGACGGCTACAACGATAATTTCTGTTTCTTCCGGTGCCTAGCTGTTCATCGAGGATCCAGATCAGACCGTTGTACTGCGAAAGCGCACGAACTAGCCAGATCTTTCTTTGGGGCAAATGTTGACCTTACTAAAACACCAAAGCTACCGTTCGCAGACTTTAAATTGGCCGAGGAGCATTTTCGTCTGGGCATACGAGTTTACGAGCCGAGTGAGGATGGCATCTGGAGGCTTATAAGACAACCAGCACACTATTCTGAAATAGGCATCGAACCAATAACGCTTTCTATCTACAACGAACATGCTTCGCTGATCACTGACATCAAGAAACTAGCCAACACCTATGCTTGCGGACACTGTAATCAGCGGTGCACGCAGTCAACTAGCCTGCAGCGACACGTCACTCGTTGTCAAAAGGGGGAAACCAAAGTCATTTGTAAGGGTGAGAAAGTGGTACGCCCCCAATCTGCCTATGAAAAAGCCTTCGATCCTAAGTCAAGTGCCAGTCTCGCCTCGATACAGTGGATCGAGCACGAAGCACAAGCCCGAGGGTTACACATTCACCATGCTCACTGTGGTCACGGTGGGGAGCGGGAGATCGCAGGTGCTCCTGTAGACGGGTATGAGCCAATCACGAGGACAGTGTTTCAATTCCACGGTTGTTATTTCCACGGATGCCCTGACCACTGTAAGCAGGACGAAACTAGAAAAATAATCAAAAAGACACGACAGGGAATAAAGGAGGAGGCCGTCTATGTTCGAGATATACTCAAGAAGACCCGTCGGCAAGAACGAAAAATCGTAAACGCTGGGTACAACTTGGTGGTCGTGTGGGAATGTCGAAAGCCTCCGCGTTTAAATATCCCAATGCCTGCAGAAAGAACTGTTACATATCAACATTTTATCTTTTATGACTTCGAAGCTTTACTCGACAAAACGAAGAGAAATAAAGCCACCCTCGACCTCGCATACGAAAACGAACACACACCGATCTCAGTGTCGATAGGGGATACTCTAGACCGTCAACCAACACATATTTGTGACGCCGACCCAAAAGCTTTGACAAACAAATTCAGACTAGAACTCCAGCGACGAGCTGCAATCTTAAGGGCTGAGGTCGAGACCCAGTTTCTACCAGACGACATCACTTTACTGTCTCAGAAGCAGCAAAATAAGATACGAGATTGGTGCTCGCAGGTCCCGGTATTAGGTTTCAACTCGGGCAAATACGATCTGAACCTCATCAAGCAATACTTTGTAGAAGAGCTCGCCGACACCTGTAAAAAAGTCTTTGTAGCCAGTAAAGGCACAAAAATAATGTTCCTAGTAACACCCGAGTTCAAATTCTTGGATATCATCAACTATTTAGGCCCTGGTGCCTCCTACGACAACTGGATCAAAGCCTACGGGTGTCAGCAGACAAAGTCGTGGTTCCCATACGAATGGTTTGACAGTCCGGATAAACTTGCGTATCCAGGCCTTCCAGACTACCCTGCATGGTTCTCTCGGTTGAAAAATGCGTACCCCCTGTCTAAGACAGAATGGGGTGACTGTCAATGTATCTTCAGAGAGAAAGGAATGACAACTTTCGCAGATTGGCTACGTTACTACAACGACCTCGACGTAGGTCCTGGCATTGAAGCGGCTGAGAAGATGAGAACCTACTACGGCGAAAAAGGCATCGATATATTTAAAGACGCTGTTTCACTGCCAGGGGTGTCCCTACAGTATCTATTAAGGGGTACACCAGAAGGGGCCTTGTATGCTCCAGGTAAAAAGGCATACACGTATTTGAAAGCTGCAGTAACTGGAGGTCCCTCGATAGTCTTCACCCGTTATCACGAAGCGGGGGTCACACGAATCCGCTCGCATCAAAATCCTAAAGCAAAACGCTGTAAGCGGGCAGTTGGATATGACGCAAACGCCCTATATCTTTCTACAATGCTTCAGGACATGCCAGCTGGTAAAGAGAAGGTAATCGAGCTTAAAGAGCCTGAGGTTGATGCGCCCAGGGTACGTGATCTAGTCTTAAGCGGTCGATTGTTTGGTTTCGTCAGGTGC
Organism: Megaustenia siamemsis; assembly: GCA_032433765.1. Lineage (NCBI taxonomy): Eukaryota > Metazoa > Mollusca > Gastropoda > Stylommatophora > Ariophantidae > Megaustenia > Megaustenia siamemsis. The sequence continues at coordinate 69,971,039 of JAVIAB010000126.1, read as the reverse complement.
AAGCTTGCCGTACCGCGAACACTATGGAAGAAATTCGAGGAAATGCCACCGATATTTATAAACCGTGAAGTTCCAGAAGCTGCCGTGTCTCAAGAAATGAAGGATTATTTGAAGCAGACAGGTCGGGAACGTGCTTCCACAAAGAAACTGCTGGGTGTCCTTGAGGCCGATGACATTCTGGTATACACACCGCTGCTAAAGTGGTACTTGCAGCATGGACTAGAGCTCCAAGCCGTTTATACAATAATTCACTATAAGCCAGAAAAATGCTTGGCTTGGTTCGTCAAGGAAGTCACTGAGGCACGCCGACTGGGTGATGTTGACAAAGAGAAGGCACTCCTAGCCGAAATACACAAACTGATAGGAAACTCAAGCTACGGAAAACTAATCGAAGCCTTGGAGCGACACACCAAAGTCTGCTACACAAAAGACGAGGAAACCGTGGACCGTGCACTACGTTCAGCCTGGTTCGATGATCTCACCGAAATAGGAGATGCCTACGAAATAAAAAGCCGCAAGCCTCGGGTATGTATATACAGACCGTTTCAAGTAGGCATTGCTGTCTATCAGCTCGCAAAACTAAGGATTCTCGAGTTCTACCACGATTTCCTGGATCGGTTCGTCGACCGTCAAGATTATGAGCTAATACAGATGGACACCGATTCACTATACTTCGCTCTGAGCACCACCACACTAGAGGCTGCAGTTCGGCCAGAGCTCAAAGAAGAGTTTGCTAAGTGCAAAAAAGACTGGCTTTCTTGGGATACCTGGAGCGGACGAACTCCGGGCCTGTTCAAGCTCGAATTCTCAGGGCATCGAGCTATTGCTCTGTGTTCGAAATGTTATTTCGTCGATGGTAAGCAAAAGAGCAAACACTCGTGTAAGGGGATGTCGGCGAGGCTTAATAACCTGACATGGGAACGGTACAAGTTGGCTCTCTACGGTTTCAAAGACCGTGCTGTGAACCGCGGCTTTCGTATGCATAACGGGCAGATGACCACCTACCACCAAGAAAAGCTCGGGCTCAGTGCATACTACGACAAGCGACGTGTCTTGCCTGATGGGATCCACACGGAACCCATTGAGTACACCGCTGCCTAGTCAGTAGCGTATATATGCTTACCTTGGAACACTATAACATCCCCCACGCCGTCTCTCTCGAGATCCCTTTCACGTATACCCGTAAAAGTATAATCTTGGGGACTAGAGGCGAGAACTATACTCTGAATGACCACCCAAAAGCGCATGTTTGAGGTACCAATTTTAACGACGTCCCCCTGCGACAAGCCCATAAGGGCCTCGTTAGTCGGAGGTGGTGAACCGGAGCACTGTTGATGCTGAGCTTTATGCTGAGCTTCTACTAGGACTAAAGGCATAGATGGATTACCATGACGCGCCATGGGTTCAAATGATTGAGAGTATTCGTCCTCCGGACGGGTAAAAGCCTCGCGCAGCGCCTCCGGACGGGTAAAAGCCTCGCGCAGCGCCTCCGGACGGGTAAAAGCCTCGCGCAGCGAAGGGTATATATCATATACATGCATGCCTCGAAATTCTATAACGTCCCCGAGACGAGCACTAGAACTTACTAAGTTATTATCAAGCACACCAGTTAATCTAATATCAGAAGCATTCCAGTCCTGTGGGTACTCTACAGTTTGAATCACTACCCAAAATCGCTCCTCCCCATTACAAACTTTTACGATGTCCCCTGATTTCAATCGCTGAAGCTCTTCATCGGGTGGGGCCCAAAATGTGCCTGGGTGTCGACGATGCATTTCTTGGGCATCTATTAGGAACATTGTTTCTGATGACGCCGTTAGATTACATGAGTCTCCTTGGGTTCAATTGATTGCAAGAATCTTACCTGGAGGAAGCTCTGTCCCCTCAGTGACAGCCATCAACTCCTCACGAACGAAGCCCCGCGTCGGGCCATCTTCTAGGTAGTACACTGCAGGCTGGCCGGCCTGCCGCAAGACATTCCGCACAGAATGCAGGGTCATAGACCACACGGGGTCAGTAGCTCGTCTCCGGCCTCCCTCCAATTCACCAGGCTGGTATAGATAGCGGACCTGAGCATCAGACGGGATCAGCTTTTCCTCGAGCCCAACGGGCCTACCTTTGACAACGGACGAGGGCTGAGCCGTAACCCGTTGGAGTTTAATTGCATCCACGGGCCTTTTGCCGGTCAGCCGAGTCGGCTCAGAGTTCAAAGCTCTAATCACCGAGGCAAGCGGACAACCCATTCTGCAGAGCGCTGAGACGACCCACGAGCAGCAAGCAGCATTTCTTGAGCGTACTGGTGTCCAAACAACCGCTCAGCCAGAGTACGGTTGAAACGTTCCACTATACCTTGGTCTCTATGGAGATCAACATGTCCACGCCGTATTTCAGTCCCATGTTTTGCCATAAGTGATGATACCGAGCCCATGAATTCTCTTCCCGGGTCGACCTGAAGAAGCTTTGGAAAATCCATAGGGCTCCGTTTATAAATCCTCTCAAGGGCGTCTGCAACCTCTTGTGAATCTTTTGTAGCCAAGGGCTCTGCCTCTTTGTACCGGGAGGCTATATCGACGAGGGTCAAGGCGTATTTGTACGTGCGTCGTTTCACACGATCATGCGGCAGATATAATAAATCCGCTTGATGAACTTCGTTTGGCGCAGTCACGTTAAAATGTGGCCGTGGTATTCGTCGAGGAGCAGGCAAATAGAGCTGCCATATGCCTTGTTTCGAGAGCCAGTCCCGAGCATCCTTTTTGCTAACTCGGGCTGCCGCAGCAAGCTTCGGGATGGCCGCCAGCCCACGCCAATAGCCTTGAGGACTGTAGTAGAATTTCTCCATGATTGCTGACGTGCCGTCGGACTTCTCTGCCATAGAAAACTTCTTCAGTTTAGGAATATTTTCTTCGCGACTTTTTTTAAGGCCCATCCCGAAGCGTGATTTCGCAGCCATAATCGCAGAAACCGTCTTAGCATCACGCTTTTCCCAGTCTGGAGCATCTGATAGTGCAATCTGCGATGCGGTAGCTGCCAGTACATCATCCGCATGATTCCGTCCGGGGGTATCTTTATGGGCTGCGTAGGCAACGTCGTGGTTTAGACAGGCACGATCAAGACTATTCACACCCCTATAGCCCTGAGAGAGGCGTTTGGCAATCTTGGTAAACGGCCCGCAATATGAGTATTTTCCAGTGTTTTGAAAAGTTCCACCCGGGACATCTTCAGATGGGACCCCTTTGGGGAGACGCATGTGCATCTCGGGCAGAGGTAGGGCATTCATGGCACTGTTAAGAAGACCAGCACCTTCGCTGCGCGAGGAGGACGCAGAAAGAATTTGGCTCTTTCTAGCACCGCACACCGTGCAAACACCTCTCTTGGCTGGTCGGTTGTTCTTTAGAGTTATAGTCTCCTCATTTGAAGTGGGAGTGTGTTGTTTACAGCGGAGGCAATACATCTCTCCCTAAATATAGAAGTATGGAAATCTTAAATTTAGATCTTGATGAATCGAATCCACACGAGCACAAACATCATTGGCTGCTTCCTAGTAGCATCCGTTGTGTAATTTGCGGCCCGTCCGGATGTGGTAAAACAAACCTGATGCTCAATCTCCTCCTAAGAAAGGATTTCCTTAAATACCATAGACTGCATATATACTCAAAATCCCTTAGACAAGAGAAATACCAGTGGCTGCAGGACTGGGCGGATGCCATTAAAGCAGTCACTGGGAGAGAGGTAGCCTCGTTTCACAGCATATCAGATGATATCATCCCAGTAGAGAGTCTGAACAAAAACGAACGTAGCATTATGGTATTTGATGACGTTATGTTGGAAAAACAAACCCCCATCGAGAAATACTTCAGCCAAGGCCGTCACGGTGGTGCGGATTCATTCTATCTAACGCAGAATTATTTCAGGATTCCCAAACAAACGATTCGAGATAATTGTAACATGCTTATCATATTTAATCAAGACACGAAAAACTTGCGCGCCATACATGACACCTATGTGTGTGGTGACATGCCTTTCGAAGAATTTCGAAACTTCTTTAGTGCGTGCACGCGCGAGCCGTACGGGTTCTGTTGTATCGATCTGACCAGCCGGGCCTATGATGGTCGGTATCGATGTGGATTTGATCGATTCTACATACCGAAGTCATCTATTTAAAGTAGGGATGAAATCTATTTAAAGTAGGGATGACATCTATTTGAAGTAAGGATGTGGCGCAAAGTAACCGACATGCGCGATCGTACAGCCCTCGTCCGGAACTACCTAGCGCTCAGAGACCAGGCGCGGCAACGCCTTCAAACAGAATCACTAGGGGAGTCGTCTCTGCAGGAAGAGGCAGCCAAACTTTTCAAACCAATCACCTCACACCAAGCAGCGGAGATAGGAAAAGTCACAGCCGCAATAGAGCGCTTGCCAGCACCTTCGCTGCGCGAGGCTTTTACCCGTCCGGAGGACACCGACGGCACGTCAAGACAAGCCTACGCACTCCACGGAGCGGCACCGACGGCACGTCAAGACATGCCTCTGCCGGTAGAAGATGCCCCCACGCTATATATTAGTCCCGACCAAGGGTTGGATATTGAAGTGATAAGGCGCCACGGATTTAAGCCCCCCAGCGAACTCAACCTCAGCGACACACAAGTAATCACCAACACCCTCAATGAGGTCAATCGCATCAACCGATATGTACTGGGAGCGGAAAAAAAGCGTAAAGCCACCACAGAAGAAAGAAAGCAGCAATTAACGATGGAAAAGGACGCTCTAAAACAATATAGTGAACGTCTTCGCCTACTAACACAGGGTTACAGGCTCGTCCGATCTAGTGGGGCTACTTCGCTGCGCGAGGCTTTTACCCGTCCGGAGGACGCTACAGGTAGTGGGTTGAAACTGAAGGGAAACCGGTTTGGATCCCTCACAATCGACCCGCAAGCTTTGCAGGCGGGGAAACTGCGGGCGTTCGACAATGGTGACAATCTTGTGTTCGAAGCCCCGGCAGATGATTCGCTTTACACTCTCCTCACAAAACGCTTTTTAAAAACGATGCAATATACCCCCGAGGCTGTCAAAACTTTCCAGCGGCTGGCTGAACTTGCGGGCTTGCCTCTCCATGGGCGAAAGAGCAAAAAACACCAGCTGATAAGGTCCTCCGGACGGGTAAAAGCCTCGCGCAGCGAAGGTGGGGCTTTGCAATATTATAAGGATCCAGAAGCGCTAGTTGAAAGGCTACAGCTATTAGCTGCCTCGAAGCGTGCAGGTAATACGGGCCTTGATAATGAAATTTCGGCTATTTTAGACGAGCTCCTTCGCAGTGGCGCGGCTCCTAAGGCTTTGATTCTCGAATTGAACAGAAGCCTCCTATAAGTGCATACCCCAAATGGAGTTTCAGTTACAGAAGATTGAAAGCCATCTTCGCCCTAAAGAGGGTAACTCTTTCGTATTTTCGTCAAACAGCACCGACTGGACAACCACCTTCTCTCCGCCCTTTTACCTCGAACCCAACAATAAGTACGAATTAGCTCTAGTCAATTTGGAGACATATAACGCTGTCCCCAACATTACAGAAAGTAATAATACTTTCGTCTACAGCCCAGACGCAGGGGTTACCTGGAAGACAATTTCATTACCAGAAGGAAGCTACGAACTCGCTCAAATCAACGATGAGATTCAATGCCAGCTGAAGGGCAGCGGTGATTGGAATTCTGAGACGCAGGCACATAACATAGTTGTAGGAGCAAACAGGGCGACATTACGTGCCAACATCGAGATTACGAACCCTAGCTACAGAGTTGACATGAGCAAATCTACCATTGCGTCGACTCTCGGATTCGAGCCGAGGGTGCTATCCACTACTGGATTCCACACAGGGGACAAACCAGTAGACATTTCAACACTTAGTAGCATACTTGTAAACTGCGATCTAGTCGGTGGTTCTTACCTGAATGGCACCAACCACCCCGTTCTGTACAGCTTCTACCCAGGCGTACAACCTGGATTTAAGATCATTGAGACTCCACACAATTTGGTTTATTTGCCGGTAAGCCAGCGTGGCAGTATTCAAAGAATACGCTTGTGGCTAACGGATCAGAATGGCTCTCAATTGAATCTCCGAGGGGAACGAATTACAGCTAGATTACATCTTCGGCAGATTTGAAGTAAAATTCTTACATTAAACATTTTGACTGTCATTATAGAAAATCTTCTAAGCTACCATGTTGATAATTTCGCGGAACGTGGCAGAGGGAAACCGGCGGATGAAAAGACAGCGCTATGTAATCGGAAAAGGCCTGTCGGACTGGATACAACCCGTGGTGCGGGCCATTGGGGGTGTCGGTAAATTCGTTGTGGCAAACAAAGGCGCTATAGCAAATGTAGCGGACGTGGCCGGTAAAGTTGCTAAGGCCGGCGCTACAACCGCAGCCTCAATTAAGCAAATCGCTGACATAGTCCGCAGCAAAGCACGCTCGTCCACGCGAGCCGCTACAGGGCCGGAGAGAGTTATCTCTGAAAAAACCTTAGAGATTCTGCATGGGCTTGCGGCCCCCACGACTGAAGCGGCACGTCAAAATATCAACAGTCGGATAGCAGGCTCGGGTTTTAGGAAAATTCTTTATTAGAAAATAGAATTGTTTCTATATCTGAAGTAAATTTTCTATGGCGGATACACAAGAAATTACCGATGAAATGTTGACTCTTGTAGAGCAGACGCTTGTTGACGAGAGCATCGAGTCGTACGTCTACAAGGAGTATCACCCACAAAACCCCGCCACAATAAACAACAATCAGGATATAGCAATCGAAGTAAACTTCCAAGACGTTTACACACACCCGTCTAAAAGTTTTCTCAATGTTGAAGGGAGGCTAGCATCCGGCACAGAAGTCGACTACACACCTACAACGCTTGCTTCGCTCGTAAATAACGCCGTTATGTACATGTTCTCGCGGCTAAGGTACCGGCTCAATGATCAAGATATTGAGAATGTTCTCAACCCTGGCCAAGCCACAACAATTAAGGGCCTATTGACATATGGAGATGATTTTTCAAAGGCCGAGGGTCTTAACATGTGCTGGCAAAAAGATACCTTAGCGGCGGCTGAATCAGCTAATACTGGGTGGGAGGCCCGACGGCAGCTAGTAGTGGTCAAGCCGAATCCAAGCGGGACGTTTTCGTTCTGCGTCCCGTTAAGCCACCTGTTCGGTTTTTGCGAGGACTACCGCAAGGTGGTTTATGGTTGTAAACATTCGTTGATATTATCTCGTGAATCAGATACCAAAGGTATATTTCGCGATGCTGCGGCGCCTAGAGGGAAAGTCACGCTAACTAAGCTTGCCTGGGTAATACCGCACGTCATGCCTTCTTTGGCTGCCAAGACAGAATTAGTAGAGCAGATAGCCAAGAAAGTTAAAGTGCCGACATCTTTTCGAGCTCTTCAATGCGAAAGCTTTGCCGTGCCGGAAGCCAGTTCGTTTACCTGGACTCTCTCCATTACGTCGGGCACTGAAAAACCACGATGGCTTTTGGTGGCTTTCCAAACCAACCGCGATAGCCAGACCAGCAATCCGGCTTGCTTTGACCATGTAAATTTAACTGACATTCATGTGAGGTTAAATACCGATCAGTATCCTGACTCCGAGGAAAAAATGGACTTTGTACAGCGAAAGATTTCCAGGGCTTACAAGAGGTTATGTGACTTTAAGGCAGAATACTATGGTATTGAGGGAAGCGTGTCCTCAAACCAGGTGACTCCGCTCGAATTTGTAGAATTATACCCAATCCACGTCCTCGATGTCCGCAGACAGTCGGAGCGGTTGAAAACGGCCGTCCAAACCGTACAGGTCAGGGCGACTTTTGCTTCTAACGTGCCAGCAGGAACCATGGCCTACGCAGTGCTCATTAGCGACCGGCTGCTGACGCTAGAGTCTGACGGCACGAAATTTAGCAAATTGTATTAAACAAAAATCTCCATCAATATACAGTATAGGAAAATGAAGTATACTCCTTTTGGGTTAACACTTACGCAGGGGCAGAAAGAATCATTGGCAAAAGCCGCCCATGATGGGGTAGGCGTTACTATTCGGCTGACGGTTGAGCAGCTTCATGGCGACGATACCCTGGGGCTCACTAAGCGCCAAATAGCTCACCTTGAGAAGAAACGCGCCGCCAGTGCTGGGGCCGAGCTCGTTATTTCCAAAACACAGCTAGCGGCTCAAAAAACGGGTGGGTTTCTCCCGTTTTTGCCCTTAATATTAGGCGGGCTCGCTGTAGCGGGGTCGCTAGCAGGAGGTAGTGCGGCTATCGCGAAAGCAGTCGACGATAAAAAAGCGAGTGCTCGAGCCCAGGCTGAGGCCGAACGCCACAATCGTGAGGTTGAGAAACAGCTAGCTGGTGCGGGGTTGTTTCTGGCCCCATCGGCGAGCACGGGGCGCGGCATGTGCCCTAAATGTAAGGGGTCAGGGCTCTACTTGGCGCCCCAAAAAAAGTAGAACCCCTGAGCAATTTTGATATTGAAAAGGCCGGCCGTACCATCCCCCACTTTCGTGGCGTGTTTTCACGAAACACCCTGCCTAACAAGATTTCTCAGAAAGAATGCGGCATAGTTAATCTCGACTCCAGCAGTGGTGGGGGCACCCACTGGGTGGCGTATTACAAAGATGGCCGTACGATTTGTTATTTCGATAGTTTTGGGTTGGATCCCCCCAAGGAACTCGTGGAATATCTGTCCTCCGGACGGGTAAAAGCTTCGCGCAGCGAGGGTCTTCCTATACAGACACAGACGTTCCAACTGCAGAGACCCGAAGAGGTTATCTGCGGCCACCTATGTCTTCGAGTGTTGTGTGAACTCGCAGCTGGAAATGCTTTTAAAAATGTGATCTTACACATAGCTAAACAGAGAGTGTGATGCCTGTGGATAAGTTTTATATGGGACATAGCACCGGCTGTGGAGCGGCGGCGGCCTCGTGGGGCAGCCCAGTCGGCCTCGTACATAGGGCTGGCGATACTATGCTTGGTGACCTATCATTGGGGGCTTCCAGCTGAAAGCCGTAGGGAGCCCTTTAGATTCTAGCGATGCGGCTACTAAAGAGTATGTTGACGCACGTGATGTCCTGCCTCTATCCGGAGGAAGTATGAGCGGTGCTCTCCATATGGGTGGCAACGAAATTGCGGGTCTTGCTGATCCACAAACAGATCAAAGCGCGGCAACCAAAAAATACGTTGACGCCCTCGTTATATCCACAATGGATATATTAAACGTTAAAGTCCTACAGCTGGATGGATCAAAAGCACCAACCCACGACATTAAGTGGGGTCATCACAAAATATCCGAGCTCGCCGACCCCGAAGCACCCCAAGACGCGGCCACTAAGGCATATGTTGAGGACACCATAAAAGATGAGCTCGTGAGAGCCTTGGGGCAACGCTACGATATATATGAGATTTCCTTGCAATGGACGTTATCTAGGACCTTATCGATCACCCCGATTGGGAACCCTCAGCTTACACAGGATCCGCGTAACGAAGGCGACAGAAAAGCAATCCTTTCCATAAGAGCGCCTGGGGTCTATAAGATTCAGTTGGTAGGACTGCGCAATGGGAGTATCCGCGAGTCGATTGACCTCTCGCTGCATATAGGCCCTCCCCCTGCGTTAGTGTTACAATATACGATAACAGACTACATCCATTTCAACACCTCGGGAGTGTGTGTGATATCACAACCCTCGTCTTTAGAATTATCGATATCGATATCATCTGTGCGACCACCCATCAGTAATACTATAAAGGTCCTTAATATAAAGGCAACTCTCCTCATTGAGAAACTGTGGTAGTTCGGGTCAATTCAACAAATATATTAGTTTATAATATCGAATATGCCAGTATTACTACTATGCCAGTAGACAAGTTCTTGCAAGGTTCAAGCAATGAGCACAGACCTAAGGTCTGGGCCACGAGGAATTGCTTCGCCAACCTCGGAGATGTTCGAGGATTCGATGATCCGGGGGGCGCGGGGGTGATTTATGGGATGGAGTTAGCCAAAGGAGGCCTTTATCGGCGGGCCGCCATAGAAAGTCATACAAGTGGTTTTGAACCCAATTGGGAGCTCAGGCTGGACCTAGCCATGCGCTATATAGATTTGCAAAGTCCGGCCGAGGGTGGTATTACAAAAGTGGTATGGCTAATGAACGCTGGCAGCATGTTTGTCGGCTATCGCCCGTCCGGCGCAGAGCCGATGACCCTCAATGGGCACGTTAATTCTTACTACCTGGGTCCGAAGGGAGTTAACGTTGCGAAGTTACAGGCTCAAACAACGGTTCCAAGAGACCTAGAAATCTTAAGAAAACCCCCAAAGGGGTCCGTGATATATCTAGAAATTGAGACGGGCAGTATGCTCCCCAGCGCCCCGATCGAGATTTTGCCTGGGGTGTCAATCAAGTGGAAACGCCCCGAAATGACGGGTTTGGTTATAAAAATTGGGGAGGGGAAGGCAGACCTCTCAACGAATGTTAGCGATTTGGAAGCAAACGCGGTATTTGAAAAAATATCCCTTGAATTTATATTCAGTGGATTGTCGTTTTACTTTAAACGGCTACTTTTTAGCCTGTCCCCGGTAAGTGATCGCGTTATTGAGCACCTAATTAAACAGATAAAAAGTTCTGCATAAAGCTTTATATACCTGTTCTGCCTGTCTATGTATCCCACACTAGACGCGTCAGTTGATCGGCCTGTCGACCAGTCCTACCGCATTCAAGAGGTTGTCCGCCTGCGAAAATGTTTGGAGGACGAGAGAGATAAACGGACGTCCCTATACAAGAAATATCGGCGCGGTGCTAATAGTCTAGACGGTATTGATACGGCACTGTTTACAGTCACAGCTGGGATGGGCGTTGGCGGTATTGCGCTTCTTTCAACCGTTATCATGGCTCCTGTAGCTCTAGGACTAGAGATTGGGGCCCTAGCTTGTGGCACCTTCGGGGCAGTCAGTAAGCTGGTAGCTCGCCAGCTGAATCTGAAGGCTAAGAAGCACGATGAGATTCGTGTTCTGGCTGAAAGCAAACTAAACAGCATCACCGGCATCGTATCCACAGCCCTAGAAGACGGGAGTATCTCCGATGTGGAATTTAAAATGGTTCTTACAGAATTTGATAAGTACCTGCAGATGAAAAAAGAAGTGCGCGCCCATGGCGGAAAAAAATTGGACGAGGAGGCCTTAATTCAGAAAGGGCGAGAAGAAATCAACGCCGCAATTGCCAAGCACATGGCCAATTTCAAGTCTTCATAAAATGTTTCTTCAGCTGGAGAGATATTTCCTGTGGCGACGCCTCTGACGAGCGTGTGATTCCTACAGCGCCTCCTCCCTACAGTTATTAATTATATTTCTCTTACACACACGGTTCTCTTTTTACTACCACAAAAAATAACAGCTGCACTTGACACGAGATAACGTGTGAGCTAACATTTCCGATGGTTAGAAAATTATGAGCTAACATTTGCACAGATATGAATACTGTATTTAACGCATCGGCGTATCGGAACCACATACACCAATATGGATCCATCATGTAACATAGCAACTGAATTGACGGACACAAAACATACGTCCGGGTGGCTATTCTATCTTAGCGAGCTAATGGCAGTACCAGGGATATGGAGGCTCACCGGCAGGTGGCTCAGCTGGCGAACATAATTGCGTCGTGGTTATCTATGTTACGGCATGCCGCTGAGTATCAGAGAGCAGCTTCAAAAATACGACAATGATTTCAGGTTTGAGTATACCGCCAACCTTATAGTTCTAGCTATGAATGAGCTCGTGCGCCGCACAAAAACGGGGTCTCTCGAATTACATATCCAACCCTATAGTCGTGATTCAATCGAGTTTGGGCTACCGCAGGGGAGGGGAGAAGCAGAGCTCATGAATCTAATTCTTAAAGACGCAGAGGCATGCGGCTATCACATAGAGCACGGGATAGACAAAATAACGATTCAGGGAAAAAAATAAGCGTGCGCCTCCTCCAAAAATATTATCAAGGAAGTCAAAAGTGCTATGTTTCGGGCGGCTTTTCCACAGATTAACTGAATTCCCCCGTTAAGTGAGCCACTTAACAGTCACATGCATGTCCTCGGCTGCTCATCTTTTGTCAACTGTGATAACAATTTTCAGCTCGAAAAAAATGCGACAAACAGAACAACCGTGACACTCTTGTCACGGTTGTCACAAACGATTTTTCGCTCACGCTTTTCCTTTTAAACCCCTGTCACGTTACATAATTTTCTATTTTTACATGGATCATGTGATGGAGCGTATGACTGTCATGTGTTGATCATTTGCTTTCGCCGCGCGAGGCTAATTATCGCGCCTGCCGTCCGCAGGACTGCTACTGGCTAATCTTTATGAATTCTATACTCTGGTAAACGGTTCGAGGGTGCGCGACGTCTGAAAACTATAGAAGAGCCATCAGCTTGCTTTTTTTTTCTAATACATCATATCCATTTTGAAGAAGAAGTCGTATGCGTGCCGCACTTTTTAGCTCCTCTCAAAAGTGGTACTCTACCCATGTTATATCCTGTAGGCATATTGGAACACTACGGTCTACATGTCTGTCTAACATACAGATGCAGAGTGTGTGTGCTCGTTATCATGCAATTCCATCAGTAATACACAATATCCCAAGGATGAGGTGCTAGCTGTGGACCTCTATAATATGAAGTCTCAATCCAATCTTCATCCTCTGAATCGGTGTCCAGCCCCCTATCATATCTAGACATCCTCCTACAATATTTAGCTAGCGCGCTCGGAAGAATACATGAATCTACAGAATAAAGCTTCCTCCACTCATTTGTATCGTAGAGGGCTGTATGTAATTCTTCCACCACATCATCGAAGCGGAGTTTATGTTCACGTCTCAAAATCTCATATTGCAAAAGTCGTGGGAGCTCATCCAATGGTAACCCCCTTCCCAACAATCGAGTGCGCATGATTCTAAATATTGCCAAATCTTGAAGAGAGGCATCAAGAGGCTCCATGGGAATCAATAGGCCTCTATAACATCGGCAAAGTCGATAGTTGGTTATGACCCCAACACCACAAAGAGTGCACGTCCGTGTTACAGCCCCTCTTCGCAACTGCTTAACAGTAGTCATGTTGCAACTCTATATATAGCAGTCCATAAGTCTCTAATATGAAATTTCGATCCTCGCGAGACGTTTAAACTCCTTCTGAAAGGCTCTCGCGCGTGCGTTACTGTCTCTAGTGATTAAGTTATGGTACCCACATCTTACACAGAGACTAAGCTTGTTTGAGACGCCCACGCCGCAGCCAATACATGGTGTTGTTCCACCACCTTTTCGCAATCTATCATTATGAATCCAGCAGTACGAACCCCTGCACGTCCTCCCACAGGTTGTAGTAGATCCCCACACTAGCCACGCACAATGATTTTTGCCTGGCGCCATATCATATATCTATATAGCTATCTATATATCTATCTATATATCTATATATAGAGCTACACTCTCTAACTGTTTTTTCCTGAGTAGTTGATCCGGTATGAAAATGATACGCGCCCGTGGGCCAGTCAGCCGCGTGCGTTGGACCTCCCAGAGGCAACAGCAGACGCGCCCGTGGGCCAGTCAGCCGCCCGCGTTGGACCTCCCAGAGGCAACAGCAGACGCGCCCGTGGGCCAGTCAGCCGCGTGCGAAAAAGATACCCACCCCCCGGTAGGGTTTCTGGACACCGTCCGATATCAAAACGATCAAAAAAAGGTAGATTTGAGGGACACCCCAAACTCGAGGGGGCTGGGGGTTTTATTTTGCTTCAGGGATGGTGAGCTCAGGGGGGTGGTATCATTTTAATACCGGATCAACTACTCAATTAGAACAAGACAAATGCAATTTTTGGGGCATGTTAAAAGACACAACAGCATAATAAAAGTAATATTGGAAGGGAAAATACGAGGTAAAAGAGGCAGAGGCAGACCAAGACTAACATGGACGAGCAACATCAAAAGATAGACAAGTCAGCCTATGGCAATCTGCACCATCAAAGCAAGAGACAGAGTGGAATTGCGCTCCACGGTAGCCAACCTTCGATGCGGAGACGGCACGCAATGTTGATGAAGATTAATATTATCAACATAGCTCTATAGAACTCTATCTTCATCTCCCTTTAATATTATCAACATAGATCTATAGAACTCTATCTTCATCTCCCTTTAATATTATCAACATAGACCTAAAGAACTATCATCATCTCCCTTTAACATTATCAACATAGATCTATAGAACTCTATCTTCATCTCCATTTAACATTATCAACATTGATCTTTATAAGTCTATTTTAATCTTCCTATAACATTATTGCAGTGATCTCTGCAATATGTGCCACTTTGGCACGCAAGGTTTCTGTTTTTGAGATTGTGGTTTTGCACTATGTGCCGTCTTCGGCTCAAAAGGACAATAGATAGATAGATAGATAGATAGATAGATAGATAGACAGACAGACAGACAGACAGACAGATAGACAGACAGACAGACAGACAGAGAGATAGATAGATAGATAGATAGATAGATAGATAGATAGATAGATAGATAGATAGATAGATAGATAGATAGATAGATAGATAGATAGATAGATAGATAGATAGATAGATAGATGGATGGATGGATGGATGGATGGATGGATGGATGGATGGATGGATGGATGGATGGATGGATGGATGGATGGATGGATGGATGGATAGATAGATAGATAGATAGATAGATAGATAGATAGATAGATAGATAGATAGATAGATAGATAGATAGATAGATAGATAGATAGATAGATAGATAGATAGATAGATAGATAGATAGATAGATAGATAGATAGATAGATAGATAGATAGATAGATAGATAGATAGATAGATAGATAGATAGATAGATAGATAGATAGATGGATGGATGGATGGATGGATGGATGGATGGATGGATGGATGGATGGATGGATGGATGGATGGATGGATGGATGGATGGATGGATGGATGGATGGATGGATGGATGGATGGATGGATAGATAGATAGATAGATAGATAGATAGATAGATAGATAGATAGATAGATAGATAGATAGATAGATAGATAGATAGATAGATAGATAGATAGATAGATAGATAGATAGATAGATAGATAGATAGATAGATAGATAGATAGATAGATAGATAGATAGATAGATAGATAGATAGATAGATAGATAGATAGATAGATAGATAGATAACATTATTAACATAACTCTGTAGAACGGGTGCGAGTTACGTATTAGTGAGAAAGCTGGTAAACAACAAAAGCTCTAGACTAAAGACTAAACGCTTTTGAGAACAAATGTCTTCGAAGACTGCTAAACATCCATTGGCAAGACTTCAAACCTATGACAGAAATAAGACATGAAACTAAACAAGACTATGTATGACTATGATAGGAAGCATTAATGGAATTACTTTGGCCACCGTCTCAAAATGGATGCCAGAAGGCTACCTCGCCAGGCAATTATGTGGAGACCACAAGGTAAAAGAAAACGAGGAAGACCGAAAGAATCACTGAGTAGAGCTATCATCAAGAGAGAACAACTACGGGTCTCAGAAACAAAGCTGATTAAAACAGGCTGTGGCGGACCGCATGGAGAACTATGCCGTTTACCCTATGCGCCGTATTAAGCCTAAAATGGTAATCAATGAATCTGTAGAACTATATTTTCAACTGTCCATAACATTTTCAACATAGCTCTGTAGAACTATATTTTCAACTATCCATAACATTATCAACATAGCTCTGTAGAACTATATTTCCAACTATCCATAACATTATCAACATAGCTCTGTAGAACTATATTTTCTATTACTGTAGTAAATTCCTCAATATTTCATTACTTCTGCACAAATCACTTCCATTCACCTCCAGCAGATTATATTAAATACAATGTCAACAACGACATAAAGTACTAAACTCCTTGAACCAAAAAGTATAATTTTGTTAAGAACACATTCATCATTCAATCAAATATGTGAGATCAACAAAAGACACAGGACAAGAGAATGAATTTAGCAGCCGTCAACTTAATTAGAAGAGAGTAGCAATATTTTGTTACGTGTTGCCGACAGGGCCACTTCTTTCACAGAAAAGATTAGGTCTACTACCGCCCACAGAGCATATCGTCAAAAGCTACTAACGAGTATTCTGCTTCTGAATTATCAAAAGAAATCTAGTACAGAATTACGATAATTAATTAACAAAAAAAAACGAACAATTTTTTTCACGGAAAAAGGCGATCAAGAAAGAAGTTTAATGAAATATTTAGTATAAAATCGACGGTTCTAAACTTTCTAGGTTTGCAGGGCTGTGTGTGTATCAGTGCTTTATTTGGCTGGTACTGAAAGCGTGACAATTTTGAGAACAAGGAAAGTATATTTTTGTTCTGCTCATGATGTATGGCCGTGTGGGAGTGAAAAGTGTGTTTCTCAAATGTAGGCCGGAGTAAATAGCAAAGTAGTAATGTAAGTTGTTGTAGATGTGTGGGGCAGTGATAGAGTTAATATCTTATTTGATGATGTCAAATCTTTACTAGATGAAAGAAGGAAGGGAGGGAGGGAGTGAGGGAGGAAGGGAGGAAGGAGTAAGTAAGAAAGGAAGGAAGCAAGGAAGGAAGCAAAGAAGGAAGGGATGGAGGGAGCGAGGGAGGGTGGAAGGAAGGAAGGAGTAAGTAAGAAAGGAAGGAAGGAAGCAAGAGAGGGAGGGAGGGAGGGAGAGAGGAAAGAAGGAAGGAGTAAGAAAGGAAGGAAGCAAGCAAGGAAGGTAGGGAGGGAGGTAGGGAGGGAGGAAGGAAGGAAGGAAGGAAGGAGTAAGTAAGAAAGGAAGGAAGGATTTAGTAAGTAAGAAAGGAAGGAAGGAAGGAAGGAAGGAAGGAAGGAAGGAAGGAAGGAAGGAAGGAAGGAAGGAAGGAAGGAAGGAAGGAAGGACGGAAGGAAGGACGGAAGGAAGGAGTAAGGAAGGAAGGAAGGAAGGAAGGAAGGAAGGAAGGAAGGAAGGAAGGAAGGAAGGAAGGAAGGAAGGAAGGAAGGAAGGAAGGAAGGAAGGAAGGAAGGAAGGAAGGAAGGAAGGAAGGAAGGAAGGAAGGAAGGAAGGAAGGAAGGAAGGAAGGAAGGAAGGAAGGAAGGAAGGAAGGAAGGAAGGAAGGATACATTAATGTAAGGATGGAAGTGCTGAAATGAAGAAATAAAGAAAAAAGAGAAAATAGAAAAAAGAAATCAATGAAAATGTAAGAATGACATAAAAACAACTATGGTATCAGGAAGTTAATAAAGAAGTGAAACTATTATCACTAAAGTTACTTTGTACAGACGATAACAAGAGAATAATTCCGATAACAATATAACCCATCAAAGCAATAAATACCCTCAGTGACTTTTGAACTAAGCACTTCCACTAAAGAGCCGTGCCGTACACTTTGAGAAATATTGAAATAATCGTATTTCACTTTAATGAGAGCTTTCCACAATATGTTTTTTGTGGGGGAAATCTGTTCGTTCTTGTTCAGAGTTAATTTAAAACTCTCACCTTTCTCTGTTGGCAGACAAAGCATTATTTCTGCTTCACAGATTTTTAATTATATCAGGGAAAAATATATTTGCATGGCCCAGTGGAAAAGGGAAAATGGGAAAAGTTTATGGGGGAAAATTTCCCGAAGTTGTGACATGTTAAATGTGGCTCATTTGTAATATATTCTGAGTGATGTAAGGATGGCCACATATGTTTCGAATCTAACGCGAGGCGATTTTTTTCGTTTTTTGTTTTTGTTTTAGATACAACTCATCTCAGTGTAAATGAGACAGAGTCCCTAGTAATACTGGAGCCGAACGACAAAACGTTGGTGATAGTTTCAAATAAGGCACGTCTATGATTATTGGTCACCTATGACTGAACAAAAAAGGAGTGAGGAAACTAGTCACCACAGATGAGAATTTGAGGAAGTGCTTTTGGTGACTAGAAGAAACAGAATAAGAAATGATGTCATAGACATTGGGCTATCTAAGGCAGTTCTAGACTACTTGTAGAAAGATGAAATAAAATGGTTTGCCCATCTAGAAAGAATATCACACGATTCCCTTACCATACAAAGCATATATTAAAGAGGAGTAAGGGGAAGCAGTGGGACCTCGTGGTTGGAAAAAACAATACCCCCGCTATCGACCCAGCAGAAATGGGTACCAGGGTAGTACTCTGGGAAGGTGAGGAATGCCACCTCGCATCGTGAGTTTCGATGCTTGAAGCGACACTGTCCAGAAGTCCCCCAACACTTCTGGATAGGCGGCCGAGCACATATGGGTGGACAATTCGCGTGATAAGACAGCGGTTCAAGTTTCGTACTTGACCTTTACTTTAGGGAGAAGAGCAAGAAGCAGGTACAGAGTTAGAGGGACAATATCATATACGAGCAACAACAAAATCAATTGATAAAGGTTGAAGCTGCTAAAAAGGTGAAAACCAAAACTTGATATCTCCCTCGACACCCGTACGAGTACAAGAGGAAGTGAAGAGAGACAGAGAGAGAGAGACAGAGAGAGAGAGAGAGAGAGAGAGACAGAGAGAGAGAGAGACAGAGAGAGATAGAGATAGTATTCTATGTTGAAGTATGGGGTGAAGGACTAGATGATAGGTCGCTGTCCGGGGCAAAAATGTAGGGAAAGATGCATTCCTACCGCCATTAAAGTCTAGATATTGACAAACACTTTGTAACTGCATTAAGTGTTCCCTCGAGTAATGACAAGATTGGCTTCTGTGCTGAGATCATGCTGGACAATAACGCAAGGAACCGACATCATTGGCGCTGCTCGAACAGAATGGCCAGATTCTGGTATCTTGTAATCACAAAGTATGAGTCAGTCAGGCCAGTATGCAGTGAGAGGAGCTTTCTAGCAATAACTACATAACCAATACATGTGTGTGTATGGACATCGCACGGCTTGGAGAGTCGGATTAGTTGTATAAAAGATGACATAACATCATATGAGGCTGTACTGTCGCCAAACATGGAAGGGAAAAGACTCATGAAAAAAAAGAAGATGGAAAACTCTGTGGATCAGTGGGCCTGACTTGTTTATTCTGTGGCCGAATTTGTTGTTGTCAGAATTGGTAGAATCAGCCACGAGAGAAGCTACTCGACAAAAACAAAACCTCAAAAAAATATACATAGTAGTCTCTACTAAAATGTCTGACAAAACGGACAGGACCATACATTTATACATATGGCTTTTGACGTCTTGACAGACGTTGGTAGCAAGCATATATGATTTGTCAGGAGATTGGTCAAATTCGTTCATTTTCCTCTCGGGATAAAAAGATGGCACAAGGAACGAACGTTATAGCTCTCCATGATTGACGATTTGCTGCTAGTTCTTGTAGTTCCTGGTTGTTTCTTAGTTCCATAGTCCAGCCTTCCCTAATAATTGTTCTGTCTAACGATTCTATTGGTCTGTCTTGTTTTCATTTACCAGATGGTTTCCATGACGGGGAAGTCTTTCTTCATTCATTCTCAGCACATGACCGATGTATTTCCAACACCGCCTTCTTATAAAGCTCGACACGTTCTCTTATTTTGATTCGTCTCTGATCTGTTCATTGGAAAGAAAATAACAATTATTTGGTAAAATATTAGTGCATGATTGTTTACTTGCTATAAAGGTAAGTAAAGAGCCCCGCAGCGCCAAGTGGAGTATAAAGAATTTGGTTATTGGTTATGAAAGCACCCTGTATCACTACAAACGAATCAAAATCCATAATTGCTCAACCGCCCGTGCCAGCGGAATCATCCGAATTAATATCTCATCTCCCAAACAAAGAAAGGTAACTGTAGTCCCCATTGTAGCAGTCTCAGCACACGCCAAAAGACATAAAGCGAAACCGTGCAGAAAGTGAACACAGCCAACTGTTCCCTGTCATACGATATCATCATTCATCGTAAACAATTGAAATATCGAAACATGATCAAAACGGATGAGACACAGCTCACGGTGTGCACAGAGCACTTAACTCAGTAGCTCCTGCAACAAGCCAGACTTGGAATATGAGGAAACTGCAACAAGGAACACTTTTCAAACATAGCCTTCAATGGTTCCCGTCGCCTATCCACCATACACCGGAAGTTCACGTCCTCCCGAAAATGATGATCGTCATATTTGTAAAATGTATAACGCTTGATGATGTTAGGACATCGTTTTTGACTCCAACCGAACATATAAACACACAATCGTCGGATTATCCCCGTCGCAGAATCTGGCGTTAGTAGCCATACATTGTACAGACCTTCAGCGCATGATTTTTGGGGTAATGGGGTCGGTATTAAGCATGTGCCGCTTCACTTTCCCAGAAAAAAATCCGGTACCCATTTAAGGCTGGGTGAACCTGGAAGCCGTCGATCAGGATTGACCTCGACCTTTTATCCTTTGCAATCAAGTTCACTAACCAGCGAGCTATCGCGGCGCCGTTTGCATGCTATGTACTGGACGAATGATATCGAGATAGCGCGTTGCCCAAAACCATGCCCCCACCCCCTCACCCCCACCACCACCTCATCCTCGGCTCCTCTTTGAAGCGTTCATAAGGATGGACGAGATCTTTACGTTCGGAACCAAACTTGAGTTGCAGGAGATACCTGAAGATGGATAATACACCACCGACTGACTGAGGATGCCTCCCTTCGGATTTTCTATTTTCGTTTACTCCTGTAACCTTTGAACTCTCACGAGTCTTCTCACAAGGCTGTGAGCGAACGGGACAAGAAAGCCGCTGTCGAAAATAGGCATTCGGCAGTGCAGTAGTGAAAATAATGACCTATCACCAATAAGTCTATCCCGAAAGGTCTTTCTCGAGTGAGAATAACAAAAATCCCACATAACAACGAGAATGTCATCGTCCACCAGCCTGTTATAAGTTAAACAACCACAACAACTAATCAATAAAAACGTATATTTATTCACCAAATAGAAGTATACAATTTTAAAAAAAGGTATACAAACAAGAAGGAGCAAAATTGTAATGAGATTGTTGATCAATTAGTTACAGATGTTGATTTTGTGAGAGTTCGATCTGGCCTGGACTGTCCTACACAGCACACGTCAGGATGTTTACCTCTACGGGTTTTTGTTTCCCATTTAAGAATTTTGTTTGCTCGTAGAACAAGATGGCGCTGGTAGAGTTGTGCTGAGTTTTGCAGCAAGGAAGCGACAAGTCGCATTTTTTGGTTGGAGACTCCGATTTTGTTACAGCAGATTTATGACGTCATTTATTTCCCCTTCACCGTTCTTCACTTTCAAAATTTAGTTTAATAAGTTCAAAGAAAGATTTGATCAACTTAGTTTAGTCTTTATTTTAGTTTAATTTAGTTTAGTTTAATTTATTTTAGCTTAGTTTAGTTTAACTTAGTTTAATTTGCATTAGTTTAGTTTAGTGAAGTTTAGTTTAGTTTAGTTTAATTTAATTTAGTTTAATTTAGATTATTTTAGTTTAGTCTAGTTTAATTGAGTTTAGTTTAGTTTGGTCTAGTTTAGTTTAGCTTAGTTTGGTCTAGTTTAATTGAGTTTAGTTTAGTTTATTCTAGTTTAAGTCAGTTTAGTCTACTTTAGTTTTTTAGTCCAGTCTAGTTTAGTTTAGTTTAGTCTAGTCTAGTCTAGTCTAGTCTAATCTAGTCTAGTATAGTCTAGTCTAGTCTAGTTTAGTTTAGTTTAGTTTAGTTTAATTTAGTTTAATCGACAGATCATATTCTATACAGAACGGACGACTTCATATAGCACAGACCCTTTCCTCAGCACGGTCACCAAATGCACCATGCCCGCCACACCCTAGCGAAAGCACTGCAGATGGCAGCAGCTCAGATGCACGAACTCTAATGCACCGACGATGATCCGGTCCTAAAATCTCCTTAATCGCCTCCTACGACATGCTTGGCAGATGACAGTAGTTACGGACCCTTAGTGGACCTACTCATTTCCTCATCTACAGCACTCAGAGCTACAAATGTCACACAGGTATGTAGCCTCCTCAAGGCTGGTGACATCTCCACGCAGCTTAGTCCGGCACGGCACAAATGATGGCTTCAAAATCTTCCCTTTTTTGACCATTTTCTGGGCGCCTCTTGATAAGTATTGAACTCTCATCCCGTCTCTAAAGAGGCCACAGTCTTATCTTTATGTTGCTTAAAAGATGGCACTCATTCGGTCTGTACCACAGCCACATTCTTATCTTTCATCATTATCATCATCGAGTGCCATCTCCGCAACGAAGGTTGGCTACCGTGGAGCACCATTCTGCTCTGTCTCTTGCTTTGATGGTGCAGGTTGTCATAGGCTGGTTTGTCCATCTTTTGATGTTACTCGTCCATTTTAGTCTTGGTCTGCCTCTGTTATCTTATCTTTGTGTTGATGAGAAGATGGTACTCATTCGGTCTGTACCACAGCCACATTCTTATCTTTATGTTGCTGAAAAGATGATACTCAGCCAGTAGGGTACTATAACCACATTCTTATCTTTATGTTGCTGAAAAGATGATACTCAGCCGGTAGGGTACTATAACCACATTCTTATCTTTATGTTGCTGGAAAGATGATACTCAGCCGGTAGGGTACTATAACCATATTCTTATCTTTATGTTGCTGAAAAGATGATACTCAGCCGGTAGGGTACTATAACCATATTCTTATCTTTATGTTGCTGAAAAGATGATACTCAGCCGGTAGGGTACTATAACCATATTCTTATCTTTATGTTGCTGAAAAGATGATACTCAGCCGGTAGGGTACTATAACCACATTCTTATCTTTATGTTGCTGAAATTATGAATTCAGATGATACTCAAATAATGATCAGATGATGCTAAGATGATACTCAGCCAGGGTAATTAGTTACTACCCTGAATTACAAGTAGAAGTTGAGTGTGGTCATAGACAGCTGTAGGTGGTTCACCCAAACAACATCGATCAGCTATGATTCGTTGTTGTTATCAGTTTCTCGCTACCTACAGTTTGGTACTAGCACATTGAATGTACAACTTGGCACAAAGGCCACAAATATGTCCATGAATATATGCATTTATAGTAAGAAGAAGCAGAAGAAGAGGAAGAAAAAAAAAGAGCAGGAAGAAAATTATAATAATGAGGTAGAAGAAAAAGAAAAAAGAAAAAAGAATAGGAAGAAAATGATGATAATGATGATAAGAATAAGAAGAGGAGAAGTAAAATAATTAAAAATAGGAAAAGAGGAAATAATAACGGAAAAAAAAGAAAAGGAATAAGATGATGATGAAGAAGATGATGAAGAAGAGAAAGAAGAAGATAGTGATGATGCTGATAATGATGATGATGATAAATAAAGAGAAGAGGAAGAATAATAAGAAGAGATATACCTCGTGTACCCTATGGTATATGCTGGAATATATGTGCTCATTTCCTTTTTTTTTACTATTTGCACAGATCGATAAACATGGTCATTACTACGTCAGTGCGGTATATCTTTCACCGAAAAAATACGGACCTACGGCTGGGGAAACCTAGAAGCCGTTGATAAGGATCGAAGCCATTTCTTGTCATGTTATGCAGTTGATTAACCACAGCGCTACCGCGACTTTCATTCCAAATAAATACATGAAAACAGTTTCGTTTAGATTAGTTTAGTTTAGTTTAGTTTAGTTTAGTTTAGTTTAGTTTAGTTTAGTTTAGTTTAGTTTTAATTTTTTATTTTTGCCTCTTTATCAGCTCTCGAGATCCCACCTGACCAATAGACTATTTATCATGTGACAAACAAGCACATAGGTCCTGGCCACACTTCTTCTTCCGCGATTTTTAGATTAGCACGTGTCTGCCTTTCATGTTGTTTGTTGCTATTAATAGTTGATGGTTTATACCTGATGAAAGCCTTTGCCCAAACGTAGTTTGTCTCGACCCTCTATACGTTTAGCTGCTTAATACAATTATGTGCTTAATTTGCATATTTAAAAGAAGTTTTATTTTTTGCGTTTGCCAGCTTTAAGTCTGGCGATGTCCCTGTCCTTAGAGACTCAGAACTGAATTTTTAATGTTAATCCATTTTTCCCTGGCAGCCGTGTACATAGGGGTTCCTCGCCGCACAGGCAGATAACTCCATCCTAGGACGTATTCATTATTTTCCATCAATGAGTAATCGACGTTTCAAGCCGGGCCTCGCTGCTGAGACCAGTGGTGGTTACCGCAGAGATCAGTGGTGGTTACCGCAGAGACCAGTGGTGGTTGCCGCAGAGACCAGTGGTGGTTGCCGCAGAGACCAGTGGTGGTTGCCGCAGAGACCAGTGGTGGTTGCCGCAGAGACCAGTGGTGGTTACCGCAGAGATCAGTGGTGGTTACCGCAGAGATGAATCACAAATAAATGGGGTTTGAAATTACAACCTCTCTGTCTCGAGACCGGCGTTTTGCCTCGGCCCCCCCCCCCCCCCTCTCCCCATTAGTTTAATTTCATCATCAAGTGCCGGGCCTGCTAGCGTAGGTGATCATGTCTCTCCACAACTTTCCATCACGACAGTTATCTATAATTTTTGTTGTTGACCTTCTGCTAAGCCATTCTCTTAAGCTGTCAGCTATCTTTTCTCTTTGCTTCCCTCTATCTCTTCGTTTAATTTAGTTTGATTTAAATAAGTTTAGCTGAATTTAGTTTAAATGAATTTAGTTTAGTTTAATTTAAATAAGTTTAGCTTAATTTAGTTTAAATGAATTTAGTTTAGTTTAATTTAAATAAGTTTAGCTTAATTTAGTTTAAATGAATTTAGTTTAGTTTAATTTAAATAAGTTTAGCTTAATTTAGTTTAAATAAATTTAGTTTAGTTTAATTTAAATAAGTTTAGCTTAATTTAGTTTAAATGAATTTAGTTTAGTTTAATTTAAATAAGTTTAGCTTAATTTAGTTTAAATGAATTTAGTTTAGTTTAATTTAAATAAGTTTAGCTTAATTTAGTTTAAATAAATTTAGTTTAGTTTAATTTAAATAAGTTTAGCTTAATTTAGTTTAAATGAATTTAGTTTAGTTTAATTTAAATAAGTTTAGCTTAATTTAGTTTAAATGAATTTAGTTTAGTTTAATTTAATTTAATTTAGTTAATTTAGTTTAGTTTAATTAAATTAAATTTAGTTTAGTTTAGTTTAGTTTGTCGATGGTCATTTCAATTGCACAAAGGAACAAACCCATAAAATGAAAAACGAGCTGGGACCCAAGATGAAGTCGAGATCAATGTCAGAGCTCTTGTCAGGGAAATAACGACAGGCTGCTGTTGTGATCAAAGTTGTACATGAAACATGCAAATCTCAAGAGGCATCCATTACACAAAAAACAGCAGTTGTCAAGTGGACAAGAATTAAGCCTTGAATGTCACTGCTCGAGCACGCGCATATAAAACTGTGACAAGTGACGAATCGTCACATTTCATCGGGAAAAAGAATAAGCGGAAATAATGCTGGATCAACGGAGAACAGGGATCGAAAAATATGGACAGTCACCACTGGTCTTTGGTGGAAAGTTAAGTAACGTGTACACTGTGGAAATGTGTACAAAGTACAAATGTGTACAACATGAAAATGTGTACAATGTGGGAATGTGTCCAATGTGAAAATGTGTACAATGTGGGAATGTGTCCAATGTGACAATGTGGGAATGTGTACAATGTGAAAATGTGTACAATGTGGGAATGTGTCCAATGTGAAAATGTGTACAATGTGGGAATGTGTCCAATGTGAAAATGTGTACAATGTGGGAATGTGTCCAATGTGAAAATGTGTACAATGTGGGAATGTGTCCAATGTGAAAATGTGTACAATGTAATAGTGTGTGCTATGGGTGTCGAAGATGTGAAGGAAGATCTACAGAATATAATGTCATATGGGAACAAAGTGTCGCATTTTTCAATTCTCCCTCACATTTAGCTTTACTGCAGCTCCTCATTTCTATGCATTCATTTGCTTTTCTTTGCCTTAACCCATTACTGTCACATTTTACCATACTAGACCACAACATTTGGTTGTGAGGCGGCCAGTGCATCTCTTCGGTGTTATTACAGTCCCAATGGCTGCAAGATAGGAGAGAGTAAGTAAACATATAAATTCACGTGTTGACCTGCTGTCCGAGTCTAAAGCTGTTAATGTTTGGCACATGATGCTGTATGTAACTATGTTACATATCCCAGAGGTTTAATCGACTGTTTCAGGCTGTAACTTACCCCTGTCACCTCTCTTCAACCATGGGTTATATCTCATCATCATCATCGAGTGCCATCTTCGCAACGAAGGTTGGCTACCATGGAGCGCCATTCTGCTCTGTTTCTTGCTTTGATGGTGCAGGCTGTCATAGGTTGGTTTGTCCATCTTTTGATGTTACTCGTCCATGTTAGTCTTGGTCTGCCTCTGCCTCTTTTACCTTGCATTTTCCCCTCCAGGATTACTTTTAGTAGGCTGTTGTGTCTTTTAACATGGCCCACAAAATCTCATTTGTCTTGTTTGAATTGTGCTTAGTAGTCCTCTTTTCATTTTTAGTTGTTTTAAGACTTCATCATTTGTTTTCTTTTCCTTCCATCCAATTCTACCTATAGGGTGTCCGGTTAGCGCAATCGATAGGCGGTTGGCTTACCACGGCAACAGCCGGGGTTCGTACCCTGGCGAGGACACCTGGGTTTTACTAATTCCCTAAAAATTAGTAGGAGCCGCGATAGCTCAGTGGTTAGTGAACTGGACTACTACGGACAAGGGGTAGGGTTCGATCCCAACCGACGGCTCCGGGTCCACCCAGCCTTAAATGGGTACCGGATTTTTTCTGGGAAAGTAAAACAGCACGGGCGTAATACCGACCACATTACCCCAAAAATCATGTGCTGAAGGTCTGTAAAATATAGGGTCACTAACACCATATTTCCCTATACGCCACTTGGCGTGACGGGGGGTACTTTACTTTTTTACTTACAATTCTACCTATTCTTCTATATATCCACATTTCAAAGGCTTCAGTTCTCTGTTCTGTTTTCTTGTCTAATGTCCATGTTTCTGAACCATATAAGAATGTTGAGAGGACATAACATTTTGCTATTCTTATAATGTAGTGCCATATAAATTACACAGAATATAAAGTAAAGTAAAGCACCCCCGTCAGGCCAAGTGGCGTATAGGGAATATGTTGTTAGTGACCATAAATTTTACAGACCTTCGGCACATGTTTTTGGGGTAATGTAGTCGAGATTACGCCCGTGCCGCTTCACTTTCCCAGAAAAAAAAACCCGGTACCCATTAAAGGCTGGGTGAACCCGGAGGCCGTCGGTTGGGATCGAACTCTACCCCTTGTCCTGTGTAGTCCAGTTCACTAACCACTGAGCTATCGCGGCTCCACCCTGAATATAGCACTGGCTTATATCTGCCCCAGCTACATTCAGTGTAATTTATATGGCACTACATGTTAGTAGTTATCAGCATAACAATATGTTGTATGTTGCTTTCTTCTTCTTCTTCTTTTCTTTCTTTCCTTCCTCTTTTGTCTTTTGGCGTCGAGAGGAGATATAGTTGAGAGAAATTAGAAAAAAAAAGATATAGAAGAAAATAGAAAAAAAAACAGGTATGGTTAAAGCTTCGAGTAACAAGAGGACAGCACTAACCACACCGACGTGTCAGCGTAATAGGCTTTCAGCAGGGACAAACATACAACACAAACAAATCCGTATTTCAAATTTAAAAAAAAATAAAATACATATAATAATTTTAAGGGAGAAGAAGAAATAAAAAGAAAATAGAAAGTAGAGACTTCCCAGCATAATCTTAGGTGTAAGAATCTTAGCGCGCACGGGTTGTGTGTGCGTGCACACAAGTGAAAATGTGCGTGCACAGCACGCAGTAACAGATGTTTAACAAAAAGCAGGTCCGTGTGCATACACAAATAGAACAATTGTGTGGTTGTGTTTTCATTGACGACAAACAGAACAATTGTGTGGTCGTGTTTTCATTGACGATAAACAGAACAATTGTGTGGTTGTGTTTTCATTGACCACAAATAGAACAATTGTGTGGTAGTGTTTTCATTGACCACAAATAGAACAATTATGTGGTAGTGTTTTCATTGACCACAAATAGAACAATTATGTGGTAGTGTTTTCATTGACCACAAATAGAACAATTGTGTGGTAGTGTTTTCATTGACCACAAATAGAACAATTGTGTGGTAGTGTTTTCATTGACCACAAATAGAACAATTGTGTGGTAGTGTTTTCATTGACCACAAATAGAACAATTGTGTGGTAATGTTTTAATTGACCACAAATAGATATGCTAAGTATAAATACGTGGAGATAACGTTCGTGGATGCTGAGGAGGGATGTTGTCTAGATTCTAGAGGATAACGACCAACATTGTCAGGAAGTAAACTGTCAATATGGCGGATAGGAGGAAGGAAACCGTTAAAGGCTGTGTCTGAAAAGTGTTCCTGGTTGCAGTTTTCTCATATATTGCAAGTTTGGCTTGCTGCAGGAGCTACTGAGTTAGTGCTCTGTGCAAACGGTGAGCTGTGCGTTTCATCCGTTTTGATCGTGTTTCGATATTCCGATTGCTTACGATGAATGATGATATTGTGTGACGGGAAACAGATGGCTGTGTTCACTTTCTGTGCGGTTTGGCCTCATGTCTCGTGGCGTGGGCGGAGACTGCAACTACCTTTCTTTTTTTGGGACATGATATATTAATTCGGATGAATTCACATGGTCGGGCGGTTGAGCAGTTATGGACTATAGTTCTTTTGCAGTGATATCGGGGCCTTCCATAACCATAACCATAACCATATCCATAACCATGTTTAGTGGTTTCTTGCTCTTTTATTGCCATCTTCTGCTGTTATACCTCCCAGTGTTTCTAGTTTTCCGTTTATCCACCTTTTTCTTGCTCAGCCTCTTGGTCTGGTGTTCTCGTATCGTTTGTTGGTGACCCGTTGTATTAGATTTAATTCTTGATGTCTCATCACATGCCCTAACACCTGACCTCTTGTCGCTGTATGTGTTCAATAGCTGGTTCCGTTCCTAGTATTTTTTCGTAACTCTTCATTTCTGATCTTATCTCTCAGGCTCTTTCCTGTCACGCGTCTGACACACTTCATTTCTGATCTTATCTCTCAGGCTCTTTCCTGTCACGCGTCTGACACACTTCATTTCTGATCTTATCTCTCAGGCTCTTTCCTGTCACGCGTCTGACACACTTCATTTCTGATCTTATCTCTCAGGCTCTTTCCTGTCACGCGTCTGACACACTTCATTTCTGATCTTATCTCTCAGGCTCTTTCCTGTCACGCGTCTGACACACTTCATTTCTGATCTTATCTCTCAGGCTCTTTCCTGTCATGCGTCTGACACACTTCATTTTCGTGGTGGCTATTTGTCTAATAGGTCTTGAGTACAAAGTAAATAAACAAGAAAAAGAGTTCTTATATATTATATAGAGCCACTCTTAACGCATACGTCTCTTAGACAGAAAGCCCTTCTCTTTCGTGGTTGACGGATTAACTTTATCTCTCTTTGACTTGTCCAAGTTTGTGAAGAAGACAGATGGAAGCAGAGATGAAGATGATGGGGAAGACATGGAATGATCTTAAAAGAATGGCAAAAAACAGAACGACTTGGAAAGTGTTTGTTGAAGACCTATGCTCCACTGGGAGCTAAAAGGTAGAAGAAGAAGACTCTTAACATATGGATTTGCATCGTGGACAACAGACAAGAAAATCACCGGAGACTGTAAAAATGTGGTTTTAAAGAAGAATTTTGAAAATACCATGGACAGTTAAGGGGAGTAATGAAGATGTTCTGAAAGAGGTAAAAGTAAAAAGAGAGCAAATATTAGGAATATCCAATTTTAGGATGAAACAATCATCATATTAGGCCACGTAATGAGAATAGAATAGCTGGAATATGTTGTAACAACTGAAAAATTGAGGGACGAAGAGACAGAGGGAAGCAAAGAGAAAAGATACCAGACAGCTTAAGAGAATGACTTGGCAGAAGGTCAACAACAGAAATGATAAATAACTGTTGAGATCAAAAGCTGTGTAGGGACATGATCACCTATGCCAGCTAGGCACGGTACTAGATAATGATGATGGTGTTCATATCTGGCACTGGTAGCACAGCGTTACTGGTTATGTATAACTTATAGCACGTTAATATTAAGTGCCTCGTCAGGCACGTGGCATATAGGGAATATGGTGTTAGTAACCATAATTTTTATAGACCTTCAGCACATGATTTTTGGGGTAATGTGGTCGGTTTTACACCCGTGCAACTTTACTTTCCCAGAAAAAATTCCGTACCCATTTAAGGCTGGGTGAACCCGGAGGCCGTCGGTTTCGATCGAACCCTACCCCTTGTCCTTTGTAGTCCAGTTCACTAACCACTGAGCTATCGCGGCTCTCTTTTCATATGATGCTGTATTTTTAAACTGTTGAATTATTTTTCAATTATTTCATTTTTCAGTTGTTCAACTTTTCAGTTATTTCAGGTTTGAATTATTTTACTTTTCAATTGTATAAATTATCAATCAGTTTCATTAATTTCACGCTTCAATTACATCACGTTTCAATTATTTAACCTTTCAATTAATTCACTTTTCAATCTTTCTCACGTTTCAATTATTTCACTTTTCAGTGGATTCACTCTTTAATACTTTCACTGTGAAATATTTCACGCTTACATTATGTTACTTTTTAATTATTTCACGTTTCAATTACTTCACTTTCAGATGTTTTATTTTTTTTTTAAAGCTGTTTCACAGCATGAGTTGTACTTACTGTTGCAACAAACTGTAGCAGCCGAAACAGTCAAGATCACGTACCGACAAGCAACTATTTCAGCCGTAGACAAGAGTCACAACCCAGGAGGGCAGTCCCCCATTAGCGTGTCATGAAGCTAAGTATCCGAAACAAATGGTCGACGGGGGAGAGGGAGAGAAGAAAGCTTTTAGTTTGATCAGATTACATCCCCTGTCTAAGCTACGCAGAAGACCTCATACCATTCTAGGTCCGGGAACACGGGTAACGTACCCTAATTTAACTAACAATCAAATTTAGAGGGGGGACACGAACACAGAAAACACAAATATAAAAATGATGAAGTTATCGAACTCTTGTTTAATAACAATTCCGTCTTTACTTCTTAATCCTACACAGTTCCTCCTCAATTTATATTGATATTCGATAAATCCTTTAGCATTAAATTAACTCCCCTTGATAACTACATTAAATGACCACATCAAAGACGCCGATTAGAGCCTTGTAAACAGAAGTAATGATCTCAGAGACGCAATATGGGCGCCTTATCGCAGGTCGTCACCACAGTAGGGTCCAAGTTCGTGTCGTAACTCTTGGCTCATGATGTCATCTCTTTATACATCTGTCCATGACTCGTTTTGTTATTTCTTTTATTCTATAACAATAATAACTGGGAGCGTGTTATTATTTTCATTGTGTGCCTTTTTCGTGTTCAATTTCCAATATAGAGTTGTTGTGAATCACATTTCTCTCTCTCTCTCTCTCTCTCACTCTCTCTCTCTCTCTCTCTCGATATATATATATATATATATATATATAAGGGAGCCGCGATAGCTCAGTTGTTAGTGAACTGGATATATATATATATATGGGAGCCGCGATAGCTCAGTGGTTAGTGAACTGGATATATATATATATATGGGAGCCGCGATAGCTCAGTTGTTAGTGAACTGGATATATATATATATATATATATATATATATGGGAGCCGCGATAGCTCAGTTGTTAGTGAACTGGATATATATATATATATATGGGAGCCGCGATAGCTCAGTTGTTAGTGAACTGGATATATATATATATGGGAGCCGCGATAGCTCAGTTGTTAGTGAACTGGATATATATATATATATGGGAGCCGCGATAGCTCAGTTGTTAGTGAACTGGATATATATATATATGGGAGCCGCGATAGCTCAGTTGTTAGTGAACTGGATATATATATATATATGGGAGCCGCGATAGCTCAGTTGTTAGTGAACTGGATATATATATATATGGGAGCCGCGATAGCTCAGTTGTTAGTGAACTGGATATATATATATATATATATGGGAGCCGCGATAGCTCAGTGGTTAGTGAACTGGATATATATATATATATATGGGAGCCGCGATAGCTCAGTTGTTAGTGAACTGGATATATATATATATATGGGAGCCGCGATAGCTCAGTTGTTAGTGAACTGGATATATATATATATATGGGAGCCGCGATAGCTCAGTTGTTAGTGAACTGGATATATATATATATGGGAGCCGCGATAGCTCAGTTGTTAGTGAACTGGATATATATATATATGGGAGCCGCGATAGCTCAGTTGTTAGTGAACTGGATATATATATATATGGGAGCCGCGATAGCTCAGTGGTTAGTGAACTGGATATATATATATATGGGAGCCGCGATAGCTCAGTGGTTAGTGAACTGGATATATATATATATGGGAGCCGCGATAGCTCAGTGGTTAGTGAACTGGATATATATATATATGGGAGCCGCGATAGCTCAGTTGTTAGTGAACTGGATATATATATATATATGGGAGCCGCGATAGCTCAGTTGTTAGTGAACTGGATATATATATATATGGGAGCCGCGATAGCTCAGTTGTTAGTGAACTGGATATATATATATATGGGAGCCGCGATAGCTCAGTGGTTAGTGAACTGGATATATATATATATGGGAGCCGCGATAGCTCAGTGGTTAGTGAACTGGATATATATATATATGGGAGCCGCGATAGCTCAGTGGTTAGTGAACTGGATATATATATATATGGGAGCCGCGATAGCTCAGTTGTTAGTGAACTGGATATATATATATATGGGAGCCGCGATAGCTCAGTTGTTAGTGAACTGGATATATATATATATGGGAGCCGCGATAGCTCAGTTGTTAGTGAACTGGATATATATATATATGGGAGCCGCGATAGCTCAGTTGTTAGTGAACTGGATATATATATATATGGGAGCCGCGATAGCTCAGTTGTTAGTGAACTGGATATATATATATATATGGGAGCCGCGATAGCTCAGTTGTTAGTGAACTGGATATATATATATATGGGAGCCGCGATAGCTCAGTTGTTAGTGAACTGGATATATATATATATATGGGAGCCGCGATAGCTCAGTTGTTAGTGAACTGGATATATATATATATATATGGGAGCCGCGATAGCTCAGTTGTTAGTGAACTGGATATATATATATATATATGGGAGCCGCGATAGCTCAGTTGTTAGTGAACTGGATATATATATATGGGAGCCGCGATAGCTCAGTTGTTAGTGAACTGGATATATATATATATATATATGGGAGCCGCGATAGCTCAGTTGTTAGTGAACTGGATATATATATATATGGGAGCCGCGATAGCTCAGTTGTTAGTGAACTGGATATATATATATATATATATATGGGAGCCGCGATAGCTCAGTTGTTAGTGAACTGGATATATATATATATATATATATATATATATATATATATATATATGGGAGCCGCGATAGCTCAGTTGTTAGTGAACTGGATATATATATATATATATATATGGGAGCCGCGATAGCTCAGTTGTTAGTGAACTGGATATATATATATATGGGAGCCGCGATAGCTCAGTTGCTAGTGAACTGGATATATATATATATATATATATGGGAGCCGCGATAGCTCAGTTGTTAGTGAACTGGATATATATATATATATATATATGGGAGCCGCGATAGCTCAGTTGTTAGTGAACTGGATATATATATATATATATATATATATATGGGAGCCGCGATAGCTCAGTTGTTAGTGAACTGGATATATATATATATGGGAGCCGCGATAGCTCAGTTGTTAGTGAACTGGATATATATATATATATGGGAGCCGCGATAGCTCAGTTGTTAGTGAACTGGATATATATATATATGGGAGCCGCGATAGCTCAGTTGTTAGTGAACTGGATATATATATATATATATATATATGGGAGCCGCGATAGCTCAGTTGTTAGTGAACTGGATATATATATATATATGGGAGCCGCGATAGCTCAGTTGTTAGTGAACTGGATATATATATATATATATATATATATATATATGGGAGCCGCGATAGCTCAGTTGTTAGTGAACTGGATATATATATATATGGGAGCCGCGATAGCTCAGTTGTTAGTGAACTGGATATATATATATATATATGGGAGCCGCGATAGCTCAGTTGTTAGTGAACTGGATATATATATATATGGGAGCCGCGATAGCTCAGTTGTTAGTGAACTGGATATATATATATATATATATATGGGAGCCGCGATAGCTCAGTTGTTAGTGAACTGGATATATATATATATATATATATATGGGAGCCGCGATAGCTCAGTTGTTAGTGAACTGGATATATATATATATGGGAGCCGCGATAGCTCAGTTGTTAGTGAACTGGATATATATATATATGGGAGCCGCGATAGCTCAGTTGTTAGTGAACTGGATATATATATATATATGGGAGCCGCGATAGCTCAGTGGTTAGTGAACTGGATATATATATATGGGAGCCGCGATAGCTCAGTGGTTAGTGAACTGGATATATATATATATGGGAGCCGCGATAGCTCAGTTGTTAGTGAACTGGATATATATATATATATATATATGGGAGCCGCGATAGCTCAGTTGTTAGTGAACTGGATATATATATATATATATGGGAGCCGCGATAGCTCAGTTGTTAGTGAACTGGATATATATATATATATATATATATGGGAGCCGCGATAGCTCAGTTGTTAGTGAACTGGATATATATATATATATGGGAGCCGCGATAGCTCAGTTGTTAGTGAACTGGATATATATATATATGGGAGCCGCGATAGCTCAGTTGTTAGTGAACTGGATATATATATATATATGGGAGCCGCGATAGCTCAGTTGTTAGTGAACTGGATATATATATATATATGGGAGCCGCGATAGCTCAGTTGTTAGTGAACTGGATATATATATATATGGGAGCCGCGATAGCTCAGTTGTTAGTGAACTGGATATATATATATATGGGAGCCGCGATAGCTCAGTTGTTAGTGAACTGGATATATATATATATATGGGAGCCGCGATAGCTCAGTTGTTAGTGAACTGGATATATATATATATATGGGAGCCGCGATAGCTCAGTTGTTAGTGAACTGGATATATATATATATATGGGAGCCGCGATAGCTCAGTTGTTAGTGAACTGGATATATATATATATGGGAGCCGCGATAGCTCAGTTGTTAGTGAACTGGATATATATATATATGGGAGCCGCGATAGCTCAGTTGTTAGTGAACTGGATATATATATATATATATATGGGAGCCGCGATAGCTCAGTTGTTAGTGAACTGGATATATATATATATATATATGGGAGCCGCGATAGCTCAGTTGTTAGTGAACTGGATATATATATATATATATATATATATATGGCAGCCGCGATAGCTCAGTTGTTAGTGAACTGGATATATATATATATGCGAGCTGCGATAGCTCAGTTGTTAGTGAACTGGATATATATATATATGGGAGCCGCGATAGCTCAGTTGTTAGTGAACTGGATATATATATATATGGGAGCCGCGATAGCTCAGTTGTTAGTGAACTGGATATATATATATATGGGAGCCGCGATAGCTCAGTTGTTAGTGAACTGGATATATATATATATATGGGAGCCGCGATAGCTCAGTTGTTAGTGAACTGGATATATATATATATATGGGAGCCGCGATAGCTCAGTTGTTAGTGAACTGGATATATATATATATATGGGAGCCGCGATAGCTCAGTTGTTAGTGAACTGGATATATATATATATATGGGAGCCGCGATAGCTCAGTTGTTAGTGAACTGGATATATATATATATATGGGAGCCGCGATAGCTCAGTTGTTAGTGAACTGGATATATATATATATGGGAGCCGCGATAGCTCAGTTGTTAGTGAACTGGATATATATATATATATGGGAGCCGCGATAGCTCAGTTGTTAGTGAACTGGATATATATATATATATGGGAGCCGCGATAGCTCAGTTGTTAGTGAACTGGATATATATATATATGGGAGCCGCGATAGCTCAGTTGTTAGTGAACTGGATATATATATATATATATATATGGGAGCCGCGATAGCTCAGTTGTTAGTGAACTGGATATATATATATATATATATGGGAGCCGCGATAGCTCAGTTGTTAGTGAACTGGATATATATATATATGGGAGCCGCGATAGCTCAGTTGTTAGTGAACTGGATATATATATATATATATATGGGAGCCGCGATAGCTCAGTTGTTAGTGAACTGGATATATATATATATATGGGAGCCGCGATAGCTCAGTTGTTAGTGAACTGGATATATATATATATGGGAGCCGCGATAGCTCAGTTGTTAGTGAACTGGATATATATATATATATGGGAGCCGCGATAGCTCAGTTGTTAGTGAACTGGATATATATATATATATGGGAGCCGCGATAGCTCAGTTGTTAGTGAACTGGATATATATATATATGGGAGCCGCGATAGCTCAGTTGTTAGTGAACTGGATATATATGCATACTATCTTTAGATCGCATGTCATTTACAGCCCGTCTGAAAAAAAATCTCTTGTCTTTAGCCAGATCGCCCACAGAATGTTCTACATTCACCACAACCTGTTAGAGAGAATCTTTGTTTATAGCTTGATCTCGCACTTTCTTTGTTCTCATGTTCAACGTCTCTTTGATGTCTCAAAACCATCTTCTTCTTGGTCTGCCCTTGTCTCATCTGTCTAGAACCAAGCCTTCTATTACTGAATTGTTTCTAGCCCGCTGTGTCATTTGACATGTCTGTAGTATTTTAATTACGTATGTAAGATGTTGCTTCATTTCTTGTCAAATATTGTATCTTATATGTCTTCATTGCTCGTTTTCCTTATCCAAACCACCCTAAGAGTTTTTTATGTAGCAGCTTGTTAGCAACGAGTGATTCGAAATAGTTGAACTCAGCATTACTGCTGTAGAGTAACACTGAATTATAAAACACTCGGTCCAGCGATTCCATCATCATCATTATTGAGTGCCGTCTTCGCATCGAAGGTTGGCTACCATGGAGCTCCATTCCGCTCTGTCTCTTGCTTTGATGGTGTAGGTTGTCATAGGCTGACTTGTTCATCTTTTAATATTACCAAGTCAGCCTTGGTCTACCTCTTCCTCTTTTGCCTTGTATTTCCCCTTCCAATATTACTTTTAGTAGGCTGTTGTGTCTTTTAACATGGCCCAAGAATCTCATTTATATTGTTTGAATTGTATTTATTTGTTTTCTTTTCATTTTTAATTGTTTTAAAGACTTCATCATTTGTTTTCTTTTCTTTCCATCCATTCTACCTATTCTTCTATAAATCCACATTTCAAAGACTTCAATTTTCTGTTCTGTTTTCTGTTTAATGTCCATGTTTCTGCACCATACAGGAATTTTGAAAAGATATAACATTTTGCTATTGTATGTTTTAGGCCTGTTGTTATTTGTGTTGATATATTAGTAGTACTAGCAGGAAATCCTAAAGATCTACAACAATTGCTTAATGTGATAAACATAACAAGCAAAAAATAAGGACTAGATATGAATATCAAAAAGACTAAAACTATGATCATAAACAAAGAAAATTCTCAAGACCTACAATTAAATATCACAGTTGAAGGAATACATCTGGAGACAATCCAGAGCTACAACTACCTGGGACATACTATAACCAGTGATGGAAAATGTAAAATTGAAATAAATAAAAGAATAGGTATGGCAAAAAGTAATT
This sequence comes from Megaustenia siamemsis, assembly GCA_032433765.1. Classification (NCBI taxonomy): domain Eukaryota; kingdom Metazoa; phylum Mollusca; class Gastropoda; order Stylommatophora; family Ariophantidae; genus Megaustenia; species Megaustenia siamemsis. The sequence goes on along the minus strand of JAVIAB010000126.1, from coordinate 69,933,087 downwards.
TTAATGACATGAAAAATATACTAACAACAAAACAAATATCAGCAGGGCTGAAATTAAGAATGGCAAAATGTTACATCTTCTCAATATTCCTGTAGAGAGCAGAAACATGGACATTAGACAAGAAAACAGAAAATTGAAGTCTTTGAAATGTGGATTTATAGAATAATAGGTAGAATTGGATGGAAAGAAAAGAAAACAAACGAAGTTTTAAAACAACTGAAAATAAAAAGAGAACTACTAAATACAATTAGGGTGTCCGGTTAGCGCAATCGATAGGCGGTTGGCTTACCACGGCAACAGCCGGGGTTCGTTCCCTGGCGAGGACACCTGGGTTTTACTAATTCCCTAAAAATTAGTGGAAGCCGCGATAGCTCAGTGGTTAGTGAACTGGACTACTACGGACAAGAGGTAGGGTTCGATCCCAACCGACGGCTCCGGGTTCACCCAGCCTTAAATGGGTACCGGATTTTTTCTGGGAAAGTAAAGCAGCACGGGCGTAATACCGACCACATTACCCCAAAATCATGTGCTGAAGGTCTGTAAAATATAGGGTCACTAACACCATATTTCCCTATACGCCGCCACTTGGCGTGACGGGGGGTACTTTACTTTTTTTACTTTTACTAAATACAATTAAGACAAGACAAATGAAATTTTTGGAGCATGTTAAAAGACACAACAGCCTACTAAAAGTAATATGGGAAGTGAAAATACAAGACAAAAGAGGCTGAGGTAGACCAAGACTAACATGGACGAGTAACATCAAAAGATGGACAAGTCAATCTATGACAGCCTGCACCGTCAAAGCAAGAAACAGAGTAGAATGGCGATCCATGGTAGCCAACATTCGTTGCGGAGAAGGCACTCGATGAGGATGATGAATAGTATATTCTTCATGACATTAAAATTACTTGTTGCCATACCTATTCTTTTCGTTTATTTCAATTTTACATTTTCCATCACTGGTTATAGTTATGTCCAAGGTAGTTGTAGCCATGACAGTTTTAGACAAATTTATGAGCCTGCAAAGTTCTGAAGGTCCCATTTTGTTGTGTTGTAACAAGGGTGATATAGTGTGTCCTATACAGCTCAAATTCCACCAGTCTGCTCCTATGTTCCGCTATTTTATTCTGTCGCGACTTTGTTTGCAGATTTAATTTCCTCACACACAGGTGTTCTCATAATGTTCTATTTTGGCGAGGTTCCAAACTCATTTTTCTTGTGTATTTCCACAATTTAGTCAAGTTTACGGGCCTAATAGCAATTTCACGCTTCAAGACAGAAATATTTCCATCATCTTTGAAGTCGATTTTGGAGTGTCGTTATTATTATTGTCGTTTGTATTTTATTTATATTGCCGTTTCTACCGCTTTTTTAAAAAAACTATTTAACAGTATTGCTAAGGATTTCCAGGAATGCTTAAGGATTTTCCCTGCCGGTAGTAGTTTTCTTAACTTGTCTGATCGTTTTGTCAACGTGAAAAAACAATTAAGTTGTTTTAGCACCTAGAGTTTGTCTTTGTTTTTGAGTTGTCTTTAATGGCGCCGATTTGTGCCAAAATAAGCTAAGTTATTTCAAGTCTGACTTGTCAAATAAAAGTCGCTATTGTAGCAGTCGGGAAATAGCTTTGAGAGAATGTAGGAACTCGTTTGGGGAAGGTGGCTTGGTGTAAGTAGGAACGTTTTGTGTGTGCAATTGGGTTTTGTTACAAGACTCGTTCTAACTGTAATATAAAAAGGCTCAAAGGTGCCATGTGTCTTTAAAAAGATATTATGAAAGATAACATTGCAGATATTCTTCTCTTTCACCTTCTACTTCCCTTCAAATCTTGACATATACAGGCAAATCACAGGTGGTTTTTATTCGTTTCAATGTGGGATTTTAGTTCAAATTTTGGGATGTTTACAGCATTTATTGATGAAGATCTATAGAAGAATACGGCAGCATGAGGTGGAAGAAAATAAATATGGAAGTAAAAATAATAATATAGGGTGAAGAAATGAGTGATAATACAGGGTGAAGAAATGAGTGGTAATACAGGGTGAAGAAGTGAATGATAATACATGGTGAAGAAGTGAATGATAATACACGGTG
>JAVIAB010000126.1:69785993-69925993 GCA_032433765.1 Megaustenia siamemsis | reverse complement strand
AGAGAGTGAAGATAGAAGATTGTAAGGATTGAATGAGAGAAGAAACTGAGAGAGAGTGAAGATAGAAGAGTGTAAGAATTGAATGAGAGAAGAAACTGAGAGAGAGAGAGAAAGTGAAGATAGAAGATTGTAAGAATTGAATGAGAGAAGAAACTGAGAGAGAGAGAGTGAAGATAGAAGAGTGTAAGAATTGAATGAGAGAAGAAACTGAGAGAGAGAGAGAGAGTGAAGATAGAAGATTGTAAGGATTGAATGAGAGAAGAAACTGAGAGGGAGAGAGAGAGAGTGAAGATAGAAGATTGTAAGAATTGAATGAGAGAAGAAACTGAGAGAGAGAGAGAGAGAGAGAGAGTCAATATAGAAGATTGTAAGAATTGAATGAGAGAAGAAACTGAGAGAGAGAGAGAAAGTGAAGATAGAAGATTGTAAAAATTGAATGAGAGAAGAAACTGAGAGAGAGAGTGAAGATAGAAGATTGTAATGATTGAATGAGAGAAGAAACTGAAATAATGTGCAGGAACTACAAGTGAAGGAGTGAGAGAATGTACAAGAGTGTAAGGTCTATATCACTGAGGATGACAGGTGTTCATAATTTAATTTCTCTGTCTATCCCTCCTTCACCCTTCTCTCACTCTCTCTCTTTCTCTCTCTCTTTCTCTCCTTCTCTGTCTGTTTCTCAGTGTGTTTGTTTCTTTATTTTCTTTATTTTTTTTTAAATATAATTTTCTCCACAATTCACTTTTCTTGTCTGTATATTCAGTTCTTTCATTTGTCATGTCTTTTATTTCTCATTTGTTTGATTTCTTTTCCCTGTATTTCTAAATGCATTTCTTTTCCCTTGTTTTCCAATCTAGTTCTTTTCAATTGAAAAAAAAAATATATATTCTCTTCCATTGTTATTATTTTTAAATTTAAATCTTTCGCTACGTTCTTCTTTCTTTCCCCGCTCTCTTTCTATTTCTGTCGGCCAATCTTTTCTTCGCATTGTTTCGCTTTTTTTATATAATTTACCCATTCTAATTTTAATTATTTCTGTATTCGTCTGTATTTTCCCCCCTTTCTCATTTTTTTCCTCTCTCTCCATCTATCTCTCCCTCAATCTCATCTGCTTGCCTCCTCACGCTACACTTCTTCCACTGGTTATATTGTAAGCAGTCCGAGCTATCAATACAGTCGAATCTTCAAAGATGCGAAAGGTGCAAATATCTGCTTCTGTATTCCTTGAGATCTGAAGCATAAAAATAAACGAGACAAATCTGAAACAAGTGCAACGTTTCAAATACTTGGGCACAATAATAACATCAGATGGGAGATGCACCACAGAAATAAAAAGCAGAATAGCTCAGGCCAAAATAGCATTTCAGAAAATGAAAAATATCTTATGCAACAAATCTATGTCAATAAAAATGACAAAGAGAGTTCATCGGTGCTATATAGAACCAATTTTGACCTATGGAAGCGAATCATGGACAGTAGACAAACAAATGAAAAGAGGATTAGAGGCCACAGAGATGGGATTTCTCAGAAGAATGTTGAAAGTTCCCTGGACAGATACAAAGACCAATGAGGAGGTTCTCAAAGAGGCCAACACAAAAAGGGAGCTCCTAAAAAACATCATAAAAAAGCAATCAACATTTTTCGGGCACATCATGAGAAGAGGAAAGTTGGAATACTTGGTTACAACTGGCAAAATAAAAGGAAAGAGAGATCGCGGGCGACAAAGAGAGAAATACTGGATAGCTTGGTGTCATGGCATGGAAAACAGTCAACAACAGAACTGATACGATGCACTGTAGATAGAAGATTGTGGAGAGACATGATCGCTTACGCCAACCGGCAGGGTACATGATGATGATAAGATCTGAAGAGCTCTCCTCTATCACGTACTTCCCCGTTTCCCAGGGAGCATCAAATTTATTATTTCAACGGGAAACAAAACGTTAACAATTTTCAATACTTAACTCTAGAAGAAAAAAAATTATTGAAAAACTGAAAATAATCGCGGGGTACAATTTGACATTTTAAAACATTTTTATAGAGTTTGTACTCTTTTGCCTTCTGAACAACTCGACAGCCTGGCGAAATAAATTGGTTTCACAGAACTCCTCAAATGTGTTGAAATGTGTACAGATTGAAATGAGGCATAACTTCGTCGGTGTTACGGGCCATGTTACCATTATTAAACAGCCACAACTGGAGCAGCTAAAACAGCTGGACTCTGGTAGATGACAGGGATCGGTTGATCTAACAACGTGTAGTTATTTCAGGTAAATGAGAGAAAAAATGTTGAGAAATAACTCAGTGTTTGAGAATGAAAGTGATATTGCAGAATAGTGAACATTCTTTTGGGAAGGTGGGTGGGAGAGATGTGTTTGTAATGGAAGGTAAGTTTGGTTTGTGCGTTCACAGGTAGATGGGGAAGGACAAACCTTTGTTTTCAGTGTGAGTAGGTGAAAATACAGACAAGAAAAGTGTTATCTTGAATGTGAGTAGGTGAAAATACAGACAAGAAAAGTGTTATCTTGAATGTGAGTAGGTGAACATACAGACACGAAAAGTGTTATCTTGAATGTGAGTAGGTGAACATACAGACACGAAAAGTGTTATCTTGAATGTGAGTAGGTGAACATACAGACACGAAAAGTGTTATCTTGAATGTGAGTAGGTGAACATACAGACACGAAAAGTGTTATCTTGAATGTGAGTAGGTGAAAATACAGACAAGAAAAGTGTTATCTTGAATGTGAGTAGGTGAAAATACAGACAAGAAAAGTGTTATCTTGAATGTGAGTAGGTGAACATACAGACACGAAAAGTGTTATCTTGAATGTGAGTGGGTGACAGTAAAGACAAGAACAGTTTTATCTTGAACGTGAGTAGGTGAACATACAGACACGAAAAGTGTTATCTTGAATGTGAGTAGGTGAAAATACAGACAAGAAAAGTGTTATCTTGAATGTGAGTAGGTGAAAATACAGACAAGAAAAGTGTTATCTTGAATGTGAGTAGGTGAACATACAGACAAGAAAATCTTGAATGTCAGTAGGTGAACATACAGACAAGAAAAGTGTTATCTTGAATGTGAGTAGGTGAACATACAGACAAGAAAAGTGTTATCTTGAATGTGAGTAGGTGAACATACAGACACGAAAAGTGTTATCTTGAATGTGAGTAGGTGAACATACAGACACGAAAAGTGTTATCTTGAATGTGAGTAGGTGAACATACAGACACGAAAAGTGTTATCTTGAATGTGAGTAGGTGAACATACAGACACGAAAAGTGTTATCTTGAATGTGAGTAGGTGAACATACAGACACGAAAAGTGTTATCTTGAATGTGAGTAGGTGAACATACAGACACGAAAAGTGTTATCTTGAATGTGAGTGGGTGACAGCAAAGACAAGAAAAGTGTTATCTTCAATGTGAGTGGGTGACAGTAGAAACGTGAAAAGTGTTATCTTCAATGTGAGTGGGTGAAAATACAGACAAGAAAAGTGTTATCTTGAATGTGAGTGGGTGACAGTAAAGACAAGAACAGTTTTATCTTGAATGTGAGTGGATGACAGTAGAAACGGGAAAAGTGTTATCTTCAACGTGAGTGGGTGACAGTAGAGACAAGAAAAGTGTTATCTTCAACGTGAGTGGTTGACAGTAGAGACAAGAAAAGTGTTATCTTGAATTTGAGTTGGTGACAGCAGAAACACGAAATGTGTTATCTTGAACGTGTCCTGACATAATTAGAGGAAAACCTCATTTGTTGTTTAAAAAAAGCGTGTGGGTGATAATATCCTAGGTTGGTCTCCTATAAGTGTAGGTAGGAAATAGATTTTATCGGTAAAATGTGGGTAGGTTTACTAGGAAGTAAACATGGTCTACAAGATTTGTGGGTAATTTTAGCAGTAAGAAAATTTGGTCTTTAAATGTGTGGGTAATTTTAACAGGAAGAAAATTTGGTCTTTAAATGTGTGAGTAATTTTAGCAGGAAGAAATGTTAGTGTTAAAATGTGTGGGTATTTTTATATGCAACTAACGTTCATCATTTGATTGCAATGTTTGAAAGAATCACCTGTATATAAAAAAAAAAAATGAGTAATTTTAGAAGGAAAAATAATTTATATACAAGATTGGTAAGCAATTTTTTTATAAAGAGTCAATCTATGTATCCAAGATTTGTAAGCAATTTTTTATAAAGAGTCAATCTATGTATCCAAGATTTGTAAGCAATTTTTTTATAAAGAGTCAATCTATGTATCCAAGATTTGTAAGCAACTTTTTTATAAAGAGTCAATCTATGTATCCAAGATTTGTAAGCAATTTTTTATAAAGAGTCAATCTATGTATCCAAGATTTGTAAGCAATTTTTTTATAAAGAGTCAATCTATGTATCCAAGATTTGTAAGCAACTTTTTTATAAAGAGTCAATCTATGTATCCAAGATTTGTAAGCAATTTTTTTTTATAAAGAGTCAATCTATGTTTCCAAGATTTGTAAGCAATTTTTTTTATAAAGAGTCAATCTATGTATCCAAGATTTGTAAGCAATTTTTTATAAAGAGTCAATCTATGTATCCAAGATTTGTAAGCAATTTTTTTTATAAAGAGTCAATCTATGTATCCAAGATTTGTAAGCAACTTTTTTTTATAAAGAGTCAATCTATGTATCAAAGATTTGTAAGCAATTTTTTTTACAAAGAGTCAATCTATGTATCCAAGATTTGTAAGCAATTTTTTTATAAAGAGTCAATCTATGTATCCAAGATTTATAAGCAATTTTTTTATAAAGAGTCAATCTATGTATCCAAGATTTGTTGGCAAAAGTAGAAAAGAGCAAAATCTTTTCTCGGCTGGTATCTGATTAAATCTTAGAAAATAATCTTTCTGTTACTGAATTAAGGGCAGCATTACGAAGAAAGAAGATTTGCTATTTGAACGGATATGGGTAACACTAATAGGGAGTAGAGTGTCTCTCAGAGATGTGTGGACAACTTCAGAGTGGAGTAGTTTCTCTTTGAGTTGTGTAGAGAAAGGAAAGTTTCTCTCACTGGCTCTGATGTCCCAAACAGTCGCGATTGCGTTGAGAGAAAGACACAGTTATCACATGATCCGAATAATTGACAGAAACGAAACTAACACTTGCTTTAAGTTTTGAAATGAAATATTTAAACCATTCATCATTATCATTGAGTGCCGTCTCCGCATCGAAGGTTGGATACCATGGAGCGCCATTCCACACTATCTCTTGCTTTGATGGTGCAGATTGTCATAGGTTGACGTGTCCATCTTTTGATGTTACTCGTCCATGTTAGTCTTGGTCTGCTTCTGCCTCTTTTACCTTGTATTTTCCCTTCCAATATTACTTTTAGTAGGCTGTTGTGTCTTTTAACATGCCCCAAAAATTTCATTTGTCTTGTTCTAATTGTGTTTAGTAGTCATCTTTTCATTTTTAGTTGTTTTAAAGCTTCATCGTTTGTTTTCTTTTCCTTCCATCCAATTCTATCTATTCTTCTATAAATCCACATACATTTCGAAGGCTTCAATTTTCTGTTCTGTTTTCTTGTCGTGTCTAGTGTCCATGTTTCTGCACCATATAGGAATATTGAGAAGATGTAACATTTTGCTATTCTTAGTTTTAGCCCTGGTGTTTGTTTGTTTTGATGTTAATATATTTTTCATGGCATTAAAATTACTTTTTGACATACCTATTCTTTTGTTTATTTCAGTTGTACATTTTCCATTACTGGTTATAGTATGTCCCAGGTAGTTGTAGCTCTGGACTGTCTCCAGATGTATTCCTTCAACTTTGATATTTAATTGTAGGTCTTGAGAATTTCCTTTGATTATGATCATAGTTTTAGTCTTTTTGGTATTCATGTTTAAACCATTAACTGGAGGCAAAGAGACAAATAATAATAAATGAATATTATTATAGAGGGAAACTTCCGAGGCGATAATTCATCGAATCAATGAAGAAAGAGATGTTTTACAACACTCAGCTTCTCGTAGCAAGGCGCAGTGCCAAGAAGTACGGGTTCGATTCTGTTTCGAATCATATATTGTTCATTGTTTTTTTTTTCTGTTGTTTATTTTTCCTTTTTTCTGAGTGCCGTAAAAACTTAGCTCTTCCTCCTACGGCTAACTGGAGACAAGGCGCCTAACAGCAGCAGCGCAGTCAGCAACCAACAGCTCATAACTTGCGCCAGAATCGGTGAACCAGAACAATTCAGAACCTACTCCACCTCTTCGCGGTGCCTCTAGAAACAGATTAACCTGTCAAGTCTAGCAAAGTGAGTAGGGATCGAAGGGGGAAGACAACCCAGTACTCAAAAATAATGTTAACGCCGGATATTATTGGCCGAAAGGCGCAAATATCTGTTTCACTACAAACCGTAACACAACATAAAAACGCCATTTAACGTTGTTTTAAGGGCGGATGATGAAGAGGTGTATTCCTTCAGTCATCAGATGAACAAAAGCAAGCAAACAAATAGCTGTCAACATGAATCCAAAATCCAGAATACCACGAATTAAGGAAAACGAATTTGGCCATCTCAAAGGTGCTTAGTTATCTAGGTATTTATATTTTCCATGTAAACTGGAAAACGCGAATGATAAAGAGCTATGTTTAGGAATATAATGTGACAATTGGAAAATAAAATATTTGGACGTAAAGAGTTGAGCCCCAATATTTTTAGCCTTGACACATTATCTACGAAATCGATTAATAACCGGAAGAGGCGTTACCTCTGTGCTTGTGAACGTTCATATAACCCAGAAACCGAGCGAGGGATAGAGGGAGAGAAAGAAATTATAGCGCGCCGAGTGTATCCAAAATAACTGGATGTTATGAGAGTCATAAACAAAATCGAAATGTCATAAGAGTCATTTAAATCAGTGGGATGTCAGATTTCCATCGAAAACAGCTAGATGTCATATGCCTTATCCAAAGCAATAATGTGAATTACATTAACTTTATCTTTAAAAAAATTGGATGCCATGTGTTTCAGTAGGATGGCATTAGCTTTATATGAAACAGTTGGATGTCATTAGCTTTATATGAAACAGTTGGATGTCATTAGCTTTATATGAAACAGTGGGATGTCATTAACTTTATATGAAACAGTGGGATGTCATTAACTTTATATAAAACGGTCACATGCCATTGAGTTTATATAAAACAGTGGGATGTCATTAGCTTTATATGAAACAGTTGGATGTCATTAAATTTATATAAAACAGTGGGATGTCATTAAGTTTATATAAAACATTGGATGTCATTTAATTTATATAAAACAGTTGGATGTCATTAAATTTATATAAAACAGTGGGATGTCATTAAGTTTATATAAAGCAGTTGGATGTCATTTAATTTATATAAAACATTGGACGTCATTAGCTCCACTTAAAATACATGGATGTCATCAGCTCCACTTAAAATACATGGATGTCATCAGCTCCACTTAAAATACATGGATGTCTTCAGGCATCTAAAATACATGAATGGCATTAGGTCCATCTAAAATACATGAATTTTATCAAATCCATATAAAATACATGAATGTCATCTTCTCCGTCTAGAAAGATTAAAATAATTGACATCTGAACCATGTCATGTGTGTAACATACACACAACAGTGTTCAGACCAAAAAAATGGAGAAAGAATCATGATCATACAGACATAACGTAAATAAATTAACAATGACTCAAAGAGCCATCAACAAACGCTACGAAAACAACGCCAGAGTAAGAGGAAGACTGAGAAAGAGATGGATAAATGGAATACTAGAGTCACTAGGAGGGATAACACCAGAAGAGGCCAACAGAAGAGCAAAGAATCGGAGATTGTATCTCCCCTCGACGTCAACGGCAATTGAGGAAGGATAGAAGAAGAAGAAAGAAGAACCATGTAACCAGAAACCAGTAATGGAGTCTCCCACTCAATCTTCTTTTTTTGTGCCCCTTCAGAAGGCAAGCATAGGTCTTCAACAAACACATACAGCTCCATGTGGAGCATAGGTCTTCAACAAACACATACAGCTCCATGTGGAGCATTGGTCTTCAACAAACACTTTCCAAGCCGTTCTGTTTCTTGCCATTATTATAAGATCATTCCGTGTCTTTCTCATGATCTTCATCTCTGTTTCCATCTATCTTCTCAAAGAATAATGTGGTCTTCCTCTTTGTCTCTTTTCCTAGGAATTCCAAAAAGACCCTGTCCTGTAATACTCTCAGTTGGCTTCGGCAGTGTGTGCCCTACCCAGCGCCATCGTTTTCGTTGTATCTCTTAGTCCACTGGTATTTGATTTCTACTTTCCCATATTTCTAGGTTAGTGATTTTGTCCTGTCATTTCCATCCTTTTATTCGACACAGGTACGTTAAGTTAACATGTGTATTTTAATATCCTCGAGTAACTTTGCCCATTCCAGACGATGTCAAAAAAAAAGATAAAAGTGAAATTGATAGTCTCCCGACCAACGTAGAAAATTGCCTGTCAACACAAAACATTTTATTTCTTGTCTCTGTTTGTACTTCAGAATTGATCCGATGCCCAGTCTCTCTCTCTCTCTCTCTCTCTCTCTCTCTCTCTCTCTCTCTCTCTGTCCATATATGTTCTAGTTCTGCCTCATTTGCTCACTCCAAGCGCTTTTCTCAACCATCTCATCTCTGTTGTGACTAGTTTCCTTTTTTTGTTTGTTTATTCGTTAGCGACCATGCTTGGTAGTGATAGCACAACATGGGAATGAGTGTACTCTCAATAAGATGTTTCTTTGTGACGACAGGTTTTGTCTTGTACTGAATGGAACCAAAAATAAATATGTCGTTCTCTTTTATTTCCTCTTGTACCCTTCCGGTGTCGAGGGAGATGCAAAGTTCTGTTTCTCGCCATTTTGGCGGCTTCACTCATTGCCAATTGATGTTGTTGTAGCGTTTATTTTATGTTGTTTGTCCATCTTACTCTGGGTCTGCCTCTTCCTCCTCTCCCTTCTCCTCATAAATATATATTTTTGTATGGTAAGGAATCACACGACATTCTTTCTAGATGGACAAAGCAGTGAATTTATTGTGAAGGTTATGGTTAGTCGAAGGTCCCGGTATCACTGAAAACAAATTAAAATCCATAATTGTTCGACCACCCGTGCCAGTGGAATCATTCGAATCAAAACTCATCTCATTGAAGGATCCAAACAAAGAAAGCCAGATGCAGTCCCCAACATAACAGCTACAGCACTCAGCTAAAGATATAAGGCCAAGCGGCACTGAAAGTGATCGCAGCTATACGATATCATTCACCGTAATGAATAGGAATTTTGAAACACGATCCAGGTGAAAAACACAGCTGGTGTGTACAGAGCACTAAACCCAGTAGCTTTATTTGTTGTTTCTGTATGTAGCTTAGGATTGGTTCAATGCCTACTTTTTCTCTTGTAATATCATTTCTGATTCTGTCTTTTCTGGTAAACCCAAGCGCTTTTCTCATACATCGCGCCTCTGTGGTGACAAGCTTTCTTTTGTGCTTGGACATCATCATCATCATTGATTGCTGTCTCCGCATCGAAGATTGACTACCATGGAGCGCCATTCCGCTCTGTCTTTTGCTTTGATGGTGGTGGTCATCATAGGCTGACTTGTCCATCTTTTGATGTTACTCCTCCATGTTAATTTGCCAATTTGCTTAAACGTAATTTGACTATATTTTGCATTGGTAGCACAATGTGCTAATGAGTTTACTCTGTATAAATTGGTTTTTGTTTATGGTAACAGGTATTGCTTTATGTTTATGTTTAAGGGATACCTGTCCCACTGTTTGGTTTGTCTTAACGCATCGTTTATTTATTTCTTTATCGATTTTACCATCTTCTTATAATTTTGTTCCAGATATTTAATGTTTGTTGCTTGTTCTTTAACCTGTTGTTCTATATCTATGTTTTTTAACTTGATGTTCTATATCTATGTTTTTTTAACTTGATGTTCTATATCTATGTTTTTTAACTTGATGTTCTATATCTATGTTTTTTAAATTGATGTTCTATATATATGTTTTATAACTTGATGTTATATAGCTATGTTTACTGTCTTCTTTTGTCTTCATAGGGAGCCGCGATAGCTCAGTGGTTAGTGAACTGGACTACAAAGGACAAGAGGTAGGGTTCGATCCCAACCGACGGCTTCCGGGTTCACCCAGCCTTAAATGGGTACCGGATTTTTTTCTGGGAAAGTAAAGCAGCACGGGCGTAATACCGACCACATTACCCCAAAAATCATGTGCTGAAGGTCTGTAAAATATAGGGTCACGAACACCATATTTCCCTATACGCCACTTGGTGTGGCGGGGGTACTTTACTTTTTTTACTTTGTCTTCATACTGATAAAACTTCGACTAAAATGAAAACTAACTTCGTTTTCCGCAGTACATGACATTAGTGCATTCACTAAAAATGATAAAGTATCATGTTGGTACTCTGATCAATGATTGTTATGATGGCTATGTCCTTTATCAATGTAATCTAACTTTAAATATTCAATGAATCTGTTAATGATAACCATCTTTAGCTAACACAATGTTTTATTTTTATATTTGAGGACCTCGGTAGCCTAGCTGGGAAAACCACCCGACTGGGCTACCGACGTTCGGACAACCCGTGTTCGATTCCCGCTGGGAGCAGTGTGAATTGTACTCCTGATTGGAAAAAAAAACCCGCGGTCGACCCAGCCGCTGACAGAAATGGGCACCAGGGTAGTACTCTGGGAAGGTGACGAATACCGCTTCGCATTGTGAGTTTCGATGCTTGAAGCAACACTATCCAGAAGTCTCCGAATTCTTCTGGATAGGCGGTCATATTGGTGAAAACTCGCGTGCTAACACGCTGATTTAAGTCTCGTAATTTACCTTTAACTTTGTTTTTTTTTTTATTTGTTGAAACATTGCCAATTGAGGCCAGGTTTATGCGTGTGCTCTCGTTCCCCCTCCTGATTATTCTGCTTGCTTGCCCTAAATTATCTGACTTAGATTTATGAACTACATAATATCACCAGGGTTAAACAAACAAAAAAATAAAGAGCCCTGTCACGCCAAGTGGCTTATAGGGAATATGGTGTTTGTGACCATAATTTTTATAGACCTTCAGCGCAAGATTTTTCGGGTAATATGGTCGGTATTAGGCCCGTGCCGCTTTACTTTCCCAGAAAAATTTCGGTACCCATTTAAGACTGGGTGAACCTGGAACCCGTCAATCAAGATCGAACCAACCTCTTGTCCTTTGTAGTCCAGTTCACTACCCACTGAGCTATCGCGGCTCCCATCATCAGGGTAAAGATTATGTAAAATGTTTCTAAATAAATCATATCACATATCATATATCACATATCATATATCACATATCATATATCACATATCATATATCACATATCATATATCACATATCATATATCACATATCATATATCACATATCATATATCACATATCATATATCACATATCATATATCACATATCATATATCACATACCACATATCTGAGTCGAAGGTGCGCTTCACAGATCCAGAGCTAGAAGTTGTCAGCGACCCACAGCTGATGGCTTGCGCCAGGATCGGTGAACCAGAACCATCCAGACCCTGCTCCACCTCTCCGCGGTGCCTCTAGTGGTAGACTAACCTGTCTAGTCTGGCCAAGCGAGTTAGGATCAAAGAGGGAAGACAACCCGGTACTCAAAAATGTCGTGTTAAAGTCGGATGTGTTGGACCGAAAGTTTCTAATATCACAGTTATACTGCAAACCACAATACAACGCAGACACACCCACTTAACGTCCTTTTAAGGGCGGATGATGAAGAGGCATTCTACAGTCTACGAATACTATAGAATACTTTAGTCATCGGGCGAACGCAAGCAAGCATATCATATATAAAATTAAAGATGAAGGTAGTTAACAGTGGAGAGTAGAATCAAAGGTATTCCACTGTTAACTACCTTTGTTACTACTCTCCACTGTTAACTACCTTTGTTTCTACTCTCCACTGTTAACTACCTTTGTTTCTACTCTCCACTGTTAACTACCTCTGATTCTACTCTCCACTGTTAACTACCTCTGATTCTACTCCCCACTGTTAACTACCTCTGATTCTACTCCCCACTGTTAACTACCTCTGATTCTACTCTCCACTGTTAACTACCTCTGATTCTACTCCCCACTGTTAACTACCTCTGATTCTACTCCCCACTGTTAACTACCTCTGATTCTACTCCCCACTGTCGACTACCTCTGATTCTACTCCCCACTGTAGACTACCTCTGATTCTACTCCCCACTGTCAACTACCTCTGATTCTACTCTCCACTGTTAACTACCTCTGATTCTACTCTCCACTGTCAACTACCTCTGATTCTACTCCCCACTGTTAACTACCTCTGATTCTAGTCCCCACTGTTAACTACCTCTGATTCTACTCCACACTGTTAACTACCTCTGATTCTACTCCCCACTGTTAACTACCTCTGATTCTACTCCCCACTGTTAACTACCTCTGATTCTACTCCCCACTGTTAACTACCTCTGATTCTACTCTCCACTGTTAACTACCTCTGATTCTACTCTCCACTGTCAACTACCTCTGATTCTACTCTCCACTGTCAACTACCTCTGATTCTACTTCCCACTGTTAACTACCTCTGATTCTACTCCCCACTGTTAACTACCTCTGATTCTACTCCCCACTGTTAACTACCTCTGATTCTACTCCCCACTGTCGACTACCTCTGATTCTACTCCCCACTGTTAACTACCTCTGATTCTACTCCCCACTGTTAACTGCCTCTGATTCTACTCCCCACTGTTAACTACCTCTGATTCTACTCCCCACTGTTAACTACCTTTGTTTCTACTCTCCACTGTCGACTACCTCTGACTCTACTCCCCACTGTCGACTACCTCTGACTCTACTCTCCACTGTTAACTACCTCTGACTCTACTCTCCACTGTCGACTACCTCTGACTCTACTCTCCACGGTCGACTACCTCTGACTCTACTCTCCACTGTCGACTACCTCTGACTCTACTCTCCACTGTCGACTACCTCTGACTCTACTCTCCACTGTCGACTACCTCTGACTCTACTCTCCACTGTCGACTACCTCTGACTCTACTCTCCACTGTCGACTACCTCTGACTCTACTCTCCACTGTCGACTACCTCTGACTCTACTCCCCACTGTCGACTACCGCTGACTCTACTCCCCACTGTCGACTACCTCTGACTCTACTCTCCACTGTCGACTACCTCTGACTCTACTCTCCACTGTCGACTACCTCTGACTCTACTCCCCACTGTCGACTACCTCTGACTCTACTCTCCACTGTCGACTACCTCTGACTCTACTCTCCACTGTCGACTACCTCTGACTCTACTCTCCACTGTCGACTACCTCTGACTCTACTCTCCACTGTCGACTACCTCTGACTCTACTCTCCACTGTCGACTACCTCTGACTCTACTCTCCACTGTCGACTACCTCTGACTCTACTCTCCACTGTTAACTACCTCTGACTCTACTCTCCACTGTCGACTACCTCTGATTCTACTCCCCACTGTTAACTACCTCTGATTCTACTCTCCATTGTTAACTACCTCTGATTCTACTCCCCACTGTTAACTACCTCTGATTCTACTCTCCACTGTTAACTACCTCTGATTCTACTCCCCACTGTTAACTACCTCTGATTCTACTCCCCACTGTTAACTACCTCTGATTCTTCTCCCCACTGTCGACTACCTCTGATTCTACTCCCCACTGTTAACTACCTCTGATTCTACTCCCCACTGTTAACTACCTCTGATTCTACTCTCCACTGTTAACTACCTCTGATTCTACTCCCCACTGTTAACTACCTCTGATTCTACTCCCCACTGTTAACTACCTCTGATTCTACTCTCCACTGTTAACTACCTCTGATTCTACTCTCCACTGTTAACTACCTCTGATTCTACTCTCCACTGTTAACTACCTCTGATTCTACTCCCCACTGTCGACTACCTCTGATTCTACTCCCCACTGTTAACTACCTCTGATTCTACTCTCCACTGTTAACTACCTCTGATTCTACTCTCCACTGTTAACTACCTCTGATTCTACTCCCCACTGTTAACTACCTCTGATTCTACTCTCCACTGTTAACTACCTCTGATTCTACTCTCCACTGTTAACTACCTCTGATTCTACTCTCCACTGTTAACTACCTCTGATTCTACTCTCCACTGTTAACTACCTCTGATTCTACTCTCCACTGTTAACTACCTCTCATTCTACTCTCCACTGTTAACTACCTCTGATTCTACTCCCCACTGTTAACTACCTCTGATTCTACTCTCCACTGTTAACTACCTCTGATTCTACTCTCCACTGTTAACTACCTCTGATTCTACTCCCCACTGTTAACTACCTCTGATTCTACTCTCCACTGTTAACTACCTCTGATTCTACTCTCCACTGTTAACTACCTCTGATTCTACTCTCCACTGTTAACTACCTCTGATTCTACTCTCCACTGTTAACTACCTCTGATTCTACTCTCCACTGTTAACTACCTCTGATTCTACTCTCCACTGTTAACTACCTCTGATTCTACTCCCCACTGTCGACTACCTCTGATTCTACTCTCCACTGTCGACTACCTCTGATTCTACTCTCCAGGTCAGTGAGTCCAAAGATGGATGTTCACTTTGCCAGATTTTTCTCAATTCTCCAGCCCAAGTCGTGTTCACATAATCCAAAACCTAAAACTCTAAACTGTTATAGTAATTATTTTATAATCACAGGGCGCATGTTTTGCTCGTTCTTCTTGAATCGTGCCGTCATATATCTTTATTTTGACACATTTGAGATGAAATGATATATAAGCAAGGTCCAAAACTTCATAGACAGACAAGAGATCCAATGAACGTATTTTAAGTGAACTAAAAATAAACCAAACTGGCAAGTGAATTCAATTTAAATTTTACAAAATGGTTAAGGATATTTATTCTTCTGGGGTGCAGAAACGTCAAAATTGACAGGAAAACTGTTAAGAAAACTGAATCCTTGAAATATAGTTTTTTTTTTTTTTTTTTTTTTTTTTTTTTTTTTTTTTTAATGGAAAAAGTTAGGAAGCAGAGAAGAAAACAAATAACGAAGTTTTGAAAAGTTTAAAATATAAATAGTTTGATGAAAAGTGTTTTTTCCCCCTGATTCATAAAGAAAGACAACTCTTACTAAAATCGTATTAGAAGGGAGAACACAAGGCAAGCGAGATAGTGGAGGGCATTGTCTAGAGTGGACTGGAGGAGATCGTGTACTATAAAGGCAAGCGAGATAGTGGAGGGCATTGTCTAAAGTGGACTGGAGGAGATCGTGTACCATCAAGGCAAGCGAGATAGTGGAGGGCATTGTCTAAAGTGGACTGGAGGAGATCGTGTACTATCAAGGCAAGCGAGATAGTGGAGGGCATTGTCTAAAGTGGACTGGAGGAGATCGTGTACCATCAAGGCAAGCGAGATAGTGGAGGGCATTGTCTAAAGTGGACTGGAGGAGATCGTGTACCATCAAGACAAGCGAGACAGTGGAGGGCATTGTCTAAAGTGGACTGGAGGAGATCGTGTACCATCAAGACAAGCGAGACAGTGGAGGACATTGTCTAAAGTGGACTGGAGGAGATCGTGTACTATAAGGCAAGCGAGATAGTGGAGGGCATTGTCTAAAGTGGACTGGAGGAGATCGTGTACCATCAAGACAAGCGAGACAGTGGAGGGCATTGTCTAAAGTGGACTGGAGGAGATCGTGTACTATAAAGGCAAGCGAGATAGTGGAGGACATTGTCTAAGTGGACTGGAGGAGATCGTGTACCATCAAGACAAGCGAGATAGTGGAGGACATTGTCTAAAGTGGACTGGAGGAGATCGTGTACCATCAAGACAAGCGAGATAGTGGAGGACATTGTCTAAAGTGGACTGGAGGAGATCGTGTACCATCAAGACAAGCGAGATAGTGGAGGACATTGTCTAAAGTGGACTGGAGGAGATCGTGTACCATCAAGACAAGCGAGATAGTGGAGGGCATTGTCTAAAGTGGACTGGAGGAGATCGTGTACCATCAAGGCAAGCGAGATAGTGGAGGGCATTGTCTAAAGTGGACTGGAGGAGATCGTGTACCGTCAAGGCAAGCGAGATAGTGGAGGACATTGTCTAAAGTGGACTGGAGGAGATCGTGTACCGTCAAGGCAAGCGAGATAGTGGAGGGCATTGTCTAAAGTGGACTGGAGGACATATGAAAGCGTGTATCATCAAGGCAAGCGAGATAGTGGAGGGCATTGTCTAAAGTGGACCGGAGGACATATGAAAGCGTGTATCATCAAGGCAAGCGAGATAGTGGAGGGCATTGTCTAAAGTGGACTGGAGGACATATGAAAGCGTGTATCATCAAGGCAAGCGAGATAGTGGAGGGCATTGTCTAAAGTGGACTGGAGGACATATGAAAGCGTGTATCATCAAGGCAAGCGAGATAGTGGAGGGCATTGTCTAAAGTGGACGGAGGACATATGAAAGCGTGTATCATCAAGGCAAGCGAGATAGTGGAGGGCATTGTCTAAAGTGGACTGGAGGACATATGAAAGCGTGTATCATCAAGGCAAGCGAGATAGTGGAGGGCATTGTCTAAAGTGGACTGGAGGACATATGAAAGCGTGTATCATCAAGGCAAGCGAGATAGTGGAGGGCATTGTCTAAAGTGGACTGGAGGACATATGAAAGCGTGTATCATCAAGGCAAGCGAGATAGTGGAGGGCATTGTCTAAAGTGGACCGGAGGACATATGAAAGCGTGTATCATCAAGGCAAGCGAGATAGTGGAGGGCATTGTCTAAAGTGGACTGGAGGACATATGAAAGCGTGTATCATCAAGGCAAGCGAGATAGTGGAGGGCATTGTCTAAAGTGGACTGGAGGACATATGAAAGCGTGTATCATCAAGGCAAGCGAGATAGTGGAGGGCATTGTCTAAACTAGACTGGAGGACATATGAAAGCGTGTATCATCAAGACAAGCGGGATAGTGGAGGTGATAGTCTAAAGTGGACTGAGAACTTCAAGGGATGGACTGGAGGACATATGAAAGCGTGTATCATCAAGGCAAGCGAGATAGTGGAGGACATATGAAAGCGTGTATCATCAAGACAAGCGGGATAGTGGAGGACATATGAAAGCGTGTATCATCAAGGCAAGCGAGATAGTGGAGGACATATGAAAGCGTGTATCATCAAGACAAGCGGGATAGAGGGAGACAATCTAACGTTGGGTGAGAACATAAGGAGGTGGGCTGGAGAACAGCGTGTACCATCAAGTAAAGTCAAGAGCCCCGTCACGCCAAGCGGCGTGCAGGGAACATGATGTTAGTGGCCATAATCTTTACAGACCTTCGGTACATGATTTTTTGGGGTTGTGTGGTCGGTATTACGCCCGTGCCGCTTGACTTTACCAGAAAAAATATCCGGTACCCATTCAAAGCTGGGTGAACCCGGAAGCCATCGATCAGGATGGAACCTGACCTCTGTGCCATCAAGTCAAAAAATGCGATTAAATAGTGTTCCATGGTGACCATCATCGGTGTTGTCATGATGAAATGGGGTCTCGGTGCATTTATAGTCGTTAGAGAACGGAACTATTAGGCAGCATTATATGCTTTGTACAAGGTTGTGGTGGCTCTTTCTTGATGTTATTACATTATCTAGCTCAAAGAGTCAGGTACCTATTTTCCTGTCTACGTCAGCTGGAATACTTCAACACTGGCTGAGCCTATAATGGCCACGCTTGTGCTCTAACCACTGAGGTTCCAAAACAAAAAGTGGCATTTCTGTTACCAAAAAAAACCGACAAAATGACATTAACTCATAAAACACCTTTTTCAGCCCTTAAACCTCCGGTCTCGTTGTGTCCCATTGACTGAGTTGGTCAAACTTCTTTATTTCTCTTCATCTTCGGTTATCTGGTGAGAGGCCTATCCATTCTTTGATGTCATCTTCCCATCTCTTTCTATATCTACCTCTCCTTCTCGCTCCTTTCACAGTTCTTTACAGAGCGCTCTTTGCAGGCAAGAAGATACGTGACCAAACCATTTCATTTGGTGTTTCTACACAATAGTCTGAAGATTATCTTGTGTTTCTATACAATAGTCTGAAGATTATCTTGTGTTTCTACACAATAGTCTGAAGATTATCTTGTGTTTCTACACAATAGTCTGAAGATTATCTTGTGTTTCTACACAATAGTCTAAAGATTATCTTGTGTTTCTACACAATAGTCTAAAGATTATCTTGTGTTTCTACACAATAGTCTGAAGATTATCTTGTGTTTCTACACAATAGTCTGAAGATTATCTTGTGTTTCTACACAATAGTCTGAAGATTATCTTGTGTTTCTACACAATAGTCTGAAGATTATCTTGTGTTTCTACACAAAAGTCTAAAGATTATCTTGTGTTTCTACACAATAGTCTAAAGATTATCTTGTGTTTCTACACAATAGTCTGAAGATTATCTTGTGTTTCTACACAATAGTCTGAAGATTATCTTGTGTTTCTACACAATAGTCTGAAGATTATCTTGTGTTTCTACACAAAAGTTTAAAGATTATCTTGTGTTTCTACACAAAAGTCTAAAGATTATCTTGTGTTTCTACACAATAGTCTAAAGATTATCTTGTGTTTCTACACAATAGTCTAAATATTATCTTGTGTTTCTACACAATAGTCTAAATATTATCTTGTGTCTAAATATTATCTTGTGTTTCTACACAATAGTATGAAGATTATCTTGTGTTTCTACACAATAGTCTAAATATTATCTTGTGTTTCTACACAATAGTCTAAATATTATCTTGTGTTTCTACACAATAGTCTGAAGATTATCTTGTGTTTCTACACAATAGTCTAAATATTATCTTGTGTTTCTACACAATAGTCTAAATATTATCTTGTGTTTCTACACAATAGTCTAAAGATTATCTTGTGTTTCTACACAATAGTCTAAATATTATCTTGTGTTTCTACACAATAGTCTAAAGATTATCTTGTGTTTCTACACAATAGTCTAAATATTATCTTGTGTTTCTACACAATAGTCTAAAGATTATCTTGTGTTTCTACACAATAATCTAAATATTATCTTGATACTCCGATTGTTCGTTGTTTGCTTTAGCGATCTTTTGATGAAACAATATTGGAGATCATCGTTTCTCGTTATCATCATCTTCATTATCATCATCAAGTACCATTCCTGCTGGAGGAGGTGATCATATTTCTCCACAACTTTCGATCTCGACAGTTATTTATCATTTCTGTTGTTGACCTCCTGCCAAGCCATTCTCTTAAGCTGTCTGGTATCTTTTCTCTTTGCTTCCCTCTATCTCTTCCCTCAAATTTCCCAGTTGTTACAATATATTCCAGTTGTTCTCTTCTCATTACATGGCCAAAAAATGATGATTGTTTCTTCCTAATATTGAAAATTAGCTCTCTTTTTCCTTTGGTCTCTTTTAGAACGTTTTCATTACTCTTCTTAGCTGTCCGTGGTATTCTCAACATTCTTCTGCAAAACTACATTTCTACAGGCTCCAGTTATCTTCTTGTCTGTCGTTCTATGGTCCACGATTCACATCCATATGTTAAGACTGGCTCTACATAACTTTTAAGAACTCTTTTTCTTGTTTCTATTGTCAAAAATGGATTGCACAATATCTTCCTCATTTTTTGGAAAGCTGCTTTTACCTCAGTCATTCTGCATCTCATCTCTGATGTACATCTACCATTCGAGGTTAACAAAGTTCCCAGATTTTTAAATTCATTTACTTGTTTTAATACTGTTCCACTTGTCTTTATTGTGCATTGCAGTGGAGTCTATTTTAGCACCATCTTTAGAAAAGGGGAAAGGATATCGACCTAAATTACGACTGAGGCAAGATATCAAACAGCCCATTTTATACTCGCTCCATGAAATAGACAACATGACAAGACAGCGAGAACCAGCAGTCCAGTCTGGGGGATGAAACAGCCATTGCTATAACAAAACAGGCAACATGATGATGCCATTCTTGACTATAATTATTCCCGTCACATATTTTGTTTTATTTTCTTTTAATCTTTGCCCTTCTGACATTCCTCTTCACCCATTGTCTCCTTCATAATTTATCCTTTTCAAGTCCGTCCTTTCATCTTAAATTAGCACTCCAGAGGAATAAAAAAACGTTATGGAAATCAATTCCCTGGACACAAACTAAACATAAACTCCGTGATACGAGGAAACAAAAACATATTTTCAAATATCCATAATATTAAATATGAATAGCTGGCTTTGTGAGAGGTTGTATTAGGGCTACATTTCCCATATAATGAAGTTAAATCAAATATGGAATCAATATGAGGCCATAATCTAGAGGAGAAATAAGGTAAGTAGCCGAAAGAAAACATAGACTGAAAATGTTGATAAATAATTGAGGAAAATTTACAGCGTGGCTCATAAACGAGTACGGAGAGAAGGAGAAAGAGAAAGAGAGAGAGAGAGAGAGAGAGAGAGAGAGAGAGAGAGAGTGAGAGAGGTTGACAGGTGTTTGCAATATCTCACTCAGTTACACATTCATGGTTTACGTTCTCGCTTACCTGGAGACAGGTAAAACTTACATTCCAATGGGAGACAACCGGTCGTGATTGAAAGGAAGGGGAGAAAAATCGTTTTTTTTTTTTTGTGAAATGGGTGAAAATGTAAATATCAAGAATTTCAGTTAAAAGTGATGAAAGTACAAAGAAAAATTATATTCTGAATCAAATGTAATGAAAGGAGAAACACAAATCAAGATTTCAAACAGAAGAAACGAAAGGATAAAAAGACATTAAGATTTCAATCATATGTAGCTACAAGACAAACATAAACTAAATTACTAACAAAAAGAATAGAATGAAGAAAAGAAAATGATGACATCGTGCCAAATTAATACTGTTTGTAGAATCGGGAAACTTTAGAGAAACTCAAAGTAGCAAGAAAATCTTGCGACAGCTGCAAGTAGAGAAGATAACAAAGAAACAATTAAAAGCAAACAGAACAACATAGATAGGACTTTGAAGTAGACAAGCCAGAAACGTGGCAGCTGAGATAAAAACAAATATCTGGAAGACGGTGCCTGGAAAAAATAGTTTACAAAATTGAAAACAAAAATAGCAAGAGGGCAGGCATAGACAAGTTAAAGTTAAACATTGGGAGTTGATTAAAGTATTGAAGGAAGAAAAACATACATTTAGAAGTTTAAAAAAAGGATAGAAAAGAGGCAGCTAGAAGTACATAACAAAACGAAGTAACAGTTGTAAGTATAAAAGATAGAGAAGTAACAGTTAGAAGTATAACAGATAGAGAAGTAACAGTTAGAAGTATAAAAGAGAGAGAAGTAACAGTTAGAAGTATAACAGATAGAGAAGTAACAGTTAGAAGTATAAAAGATAGAGAAGTAACAGTTAGAAGTATAACAGATAGAGAAGTAACAGTTAGAAGTATAAAAGATAGAGAAGTAACAGTTAGAAGTATAACAGATAGAGAAGTAACAGTTAGAAGTATAAAAGATAGAGAAGTAACAGTTAGAAGTAAAAAGATAGAGAAGTAACAGTTGTAAGTATAAAAGATAGAGAAGTAACAGTTGTAAGTATAAAAGATAGAGAAGTAACAGTTGGAAGTATAAAAGATAGAGAAGTAACAGTTGGAAGTATAAAAGATAGAGAAGTAACAGTTAGAAGTATAAAAGATAGAGAAGTAACAGTTGTAAGTATAAAAGATAGAGAAGTAATAGTTAGAAGTATAAAAGATAGAGAAGTAACAGTTGGAAGTATAACAGATAGAGAAGTAACAGCTAGAAGTATAACAGATAGAGAAGTAACAGTTGGAAGTATAACAGATAGAGAAGTAACAGTTGGAAGTATAACAGATAGAGAAGTAACAGCTAGAAGTATAACAGATAGAGAAGTAACAGTTGGAAGTATAAAAGATAGAGAAGTAACAGTTAGAAGTATAACAGATAGAGAAGTAACAGTTGTAAGTATAAAAGATAGAGAAGTAACAGTTAGAAGTATAAAAGATAGAGAAGTAACAGTTGGAAGTATAACAGATAGAGAAGTAACAGTTGGAAGTATAAAAGATAGAGAAGTAACAGTTGGAAGTATAAAAGATAGAGAAGTAGCAGTTAGAAGTATAAAAGATAGAGAAGTAACAGTTAGAAGTATAAAAGATAGAGAAGTAACAGTTAGAAGTATAAAAGATAGAGAAGTAACAGTTGGAAGTATAAAAGATAGAGAAGTAACAGTTAGAAGTATAAAAGATAGAGAAGTAACAGTTGGAAGTATAACAGATAGAGAAGTAACAGTTGGAAGTATAAAAGATAGAGAAGTAACAGTTGGAAGTATAAAAGATAGAGAAGTAACAGTTAGAAGTATAAAAGATAGAGAAGTAACAGTTAGAAGTATAAAAGATAGAGAAGTAACAGTTAGAAGTATAAAAGATAGAGAAGTAACAGTTGGAAGTATAAAAGATAGAGAAGTAACAGTTGGAAGTATAAAAGATAGAGAAGTAACAGTTAGAAGTATAACAGATAGAGAAGTAACAGTTGGAAGTATAAAAGAGAAGAAGTAACAGTTAGAAGTATAACAGATAGAGAAGTAACAGTTAGAAGTATAAAAGATAGAGAAGTAACAGTTAGAAGTATAAAAGATAGAGAAGTAACAGTTGGAAGTATAACAGATAGAGAAGTAACAGTTAGAAGTATAACAGATAGAGAAGTAACAGTTGTAAGTATAAAAGATAGAGAAGTAACAGTTAGAAGTATAACAGATAGAGAAGTAACGGTTGTAAGTATAAAAGATAGAGAAGTAACATTTAGAAGTATAACAGATAGAGAAGTAACAGTTGGAAGTATAAAAGATAGAGAAGTAACAGTTAGAAGTATAAAAGATAGAGAAGTAACAGTTGGAAGCATAAAAGAGAAGAAGTAACAGTTAGAAGTATAACAGATAGAGAAGTAACAGCTAGAAGTATAACAGATAGAGAAGTAACAGTTGGAAGTATAACAGATAGAGAAGTAACAGCTAGAAGTATAACAGATAGAGAAGTAACAGTTGTAAGTATAAAAGATAGAGAAGTAACAGCTAGAAGCATAACAGATAGAGAAGTAACAGCTAGAAGTATAACAGATAGAGAAGTAACAGTTGGAAGTATAAAAGATAGAGAAGTAACAGCTAGAAGTATAACAGATAGAGAAGTAACAGTTGGAAGTATAAAAGATAGAGAAGTAACAGCTAGAAGTGCAAAATACAAAAAAGTAACAGTTTGAAGTACAACAAACAGAAATATTACAGCTACAAGTACAACAGCCAAAAAATTAACAGCTACAAGTGCAACAGACAGAAAATTAACAGCTACAAGTGCAACAGACAGACAATTAACAGCTACAGGTACAACAGACAGACAATTAACAGCTACAAGTACAACAGACAGAAAATTAACGGCTACAAGTACAACAGACAGAAAATTAACAGCTAGAAGTACAGCAGACAGAAAATTAACAGCTAGAAGTACAGCAGACAGAAAATTAACAACTAGAAATACTCCAGACAGAAAATTAACAGCTAGAAGTACAGCAGACAGAAATTAACAGCTAGAAATACAACAGACAGAAAATTAACAGCTAGAAATACAGCAGACAGAAAATTAACAGCTAGAAATACAGCAGACAGAAAATTAACAGCTAGAAGTACAACAGACAGAAAATTTACAGCTAGAAATACAACAGACAGAAAATTAACAGCTAGAAATACAACAGATAGAAAATTAACAGCTAGAAATACAGCAGACAGAAAATTAACAGCTAGAAGTACAGCAGACATAAAATTAACAGCTAGAAATACACCAGACAGAAAATTAACAGCTAGAAATAAAGCAGACAGAAAATTAACAGCTAGAAATACACCAGACAGAAAATTAACAGCTAGAAATACAGCAGACAGAAAATTAACAGCTAGAAATACAGCAGACAGAAAATTAACAGCTAGAAATACACCAGACAGAAAATTAACAGCTAGAAGTACAGCAGACAGAAAATTAACAGCTAGAAATACACCAGACAGAAAATTAACAGCTAGAAGTACAGCAGACAGAAAATTAACAGCTAGAAATACAACAGACAGAAAATTAACAGCTAGAAATACAACAGACAGAAAATTAACAGCTAGAAATACAGCAGACAGAAAATTAACAGCTAGAAATACACCAGACAGAAAATTAACAGCTAGAAGTACAGCAGACAGAAATTAACAGCTAGAATACACAGACAAAAAATTAACAGCTAGAATACAACAGACAAAAATTAACAGCTAGAACAGCAGACAGAAAATTACAGCTACAGACAGAAAATTAACAGCTAGAAGTACAGCAGACAGAAAATTAACAGCTAGAAATACAACACAGAAAATTAACAGCTAGAAATACAACAGACCATAAATTAACAGCTAGAAGTACAACAGACAGAAAATTAACAGCTAGAAATACAACAGACAGAAAATTAACAGCTAGAAATACAACAGACAGAAAATTAACAGCTAGAAGTACAGCAGACATAAAATTAACAGCTAGAAATACACCAGACAGAAAATTAACAGCTAGAAATACAACAGACAGAAAATTAACAGCTAGAAGTACAGCAGACAGAAAATTAACAGCTAGAAATACAACAGACAGAAAATTAACAGCTAGAAATACAACAGACAGAAAATTAACAGCTAGAAGTACAACAGACAGAAAATTAACAGCTAGAAATACAACAGACAGAAAATTAACAGCTAGAAATACAACAGACAGAAAATTAACAGCTAGAAATACAACAGACAGAAAATTAACAGCTAGAAATACAACAGACCATAAATTAACAGCTAGAAGTACAACAGACAGAAATTTAACAGCTAGAAGTACACCAGACAGAAAATTAACAGCTTGAAGTACAGCAGACATAAAATTAACAGCTAGAAGTACAACAGACCATAAATTAACAGCTAGAAGTACAACAGACAGAAAATTAACTGGAGGTGAAGACGATATAAGTAATGAACCAATTAAAATAATTTAAAATAAAAAAAATAATAATAAAATAAAAGTCTACCACCAAAAAAAAAAAAAAAAATGGATGACTGCAATGTTAGAAAACATGACAGTGGGTATTTGTCCATACATATTGACAACAATAGCAACACGACAGTTGCATTAATTGTTACATTTGATACAATGTGGTTGATGGGGCACCACTGACAGACTTAAAGTTGGCAGGGGGATACAACAAGCAATCGGAGTGAATGATAATTTTTGTTTATTATTATGGAGAAACAGGGAGCCGTGATAGCTCAGTGGTTAGTGAACTGGACTACAAGGACAAGGGGTAGGGTTCGATCCCAACCGACGGCGTCCAGGTTCACCCAGCCTTAAATGGGTACCGGATTTTTTTTCTGCGAAAGTAAAGCAGCACGGGCGTAATACCGACCACATTACCCCAAATATCATGTGCTGAAGGTCTGTAAAATATAGGGTCACTAACACCATATTTCTCTATACGCCACTTGGCATGATGGGGTACTTTACTTTTTTACTTCATTATGAAGAAACGAAAGATGAAATGGTTTAGCCTGGCAAAGAATATTCTACAAAGAAGATGTGAAAGGAGGAAAAGGTAGACAAAGAAAGAGATAATATTAACTCTTTCAGTACGGAAGCTTTTTATCAACGCAGCAGTAAAGATTTCAGAGACAAAACTTGTTATGGTTTTAAATCTCGATCTACATATTTGTATTTATCTGACATCAGAAATGATAAATAGCTGCTGAGATCGAAAGTTGTGGAGAGACATGATCACCTATGCCACTAGGCCCGGTACTTGATGATGATGATTTATCTAACATATAGCATATTGTATGTGAATTTTTAAGTAATTGAACAAGGAATTAGGTTTCACTAAGATGATACAAAACGTGTACAGAGAGTGATGTTTCATGACGCTTCACACTAATAGAGTCACGCACTATGCGGCGAAATGTACAAAGCCGAAATCGGTATGACGCACAGTGCGTCGAAACGTAAGGAAAGATTTATGCTTTACCCTCCAAACATTCTGATTTAAACTATTTACGTTATTTAAATTATTTACAACATTCCGAATATAACGTGATAAAACACTTTAAATATTTAAATTATTTACAATATTCCTTATCTAACGTGTTAAAACACTTAAAATGTTTAAATAATTTACAATATTCCTGGGAGAGCAACATACAACATGGTCACGTGTTACCTACACAACACGAGGAGCTGGGAGGGCAACATACGATGTGGTCACGTGTTACCTACACAACACGAGGAGCTGGGAGAGCAACATACGACATGGTCACGTGTTACCTACACAACACGAGGAGCTGGGAGGGCAACATACGATATGGTCACGTGTTACCTACACAACACGAGGAGCTGGGAGAGCAACATACGACATGGTCACGTGTTACCTACACAACACGAGGAGCTGGGAGGGCAACATACGACATGGTCACGTGTTACCTACACAACACGAGGAGCTGGGAGGGCAACATACGACATGGTCACG
Source organism: Megaustenia siamemsis (assembly GCA_032433765.1). Taxonomy (NCBI): domain Eukaryota; kingdom Metazoa; phylum Mollusca; class Gastropoda; order Stylommatophora; family Ariophantidae; genus Megaustenia; species Megaustenia siamemsis. The sequence continues at coordinate 69,899,313 of JAVIAB010000126.1, read as the reverse complement.
TGTTACCTCTGACGCATCAACAGCGTCAGTGTCCCGTGATTGTTCCCTTACACGTGCACACGTAGAAACGGTTTAGATTCAGGAAGAGGCTCATTGTTGCCATGCTATGTAGCAATTAGCTGGCAAAGATTCAACAATTAGAGAATTCTAATGACAAACGATAGTTCTCAAAGAGCAGAGATAGAATCAAGATGCAACAAAGCTTGTCAAATCATCGGACAGTTATCACCACTATTGTCTAACAAGGAAATAACTCTAGAGGCAAAACGGGCACTCTACAATACAATCTTCATCCCAACGTTGTGCTACCAATGCCAGACCTGGACCCTAGATGCAAGAACAATAAGAAAAATAACCTCTACTGAGATTAAATGTGTTAAACGAATGACAGGAAACAGTCTGATAGATAGATCAGAAATGAAGAACTGAGAAAAAAACTAGGAATAGCCCCTGTCATAGAATTATATAATGAAACAACAGATAAAATGGTTTGGCCACGTGACAATGCAGAAAGAACAAAACACAATACAACGAACCTTCAACAAACGTTGTGAGAACACCAGATCCAAGGGTCGACCACGAAAAAGATGGATCGATGGAATATTAGAAGCACTAGGAAACATAACAGCAGCAGAGGCGAACAGAGAGCAAAAGACCGCAAATTATCTCTCCCCTCGACACTGAAAGGCAGATGAGGAAGGAAAGAAAAAGAAGAAGAATGTGAAGAGAAAGAAACAGAAGGTAGATAGATGGAAGAAACAGAAGGTAGAGAATAGAAGAAACAGAAGTCAAAGAGATTTAATAAACAGTAGTTAATGAGATGGAAGAAACAGAAGGTAGAGAAAGAAACAGAAGAAACTGACCTGTTTTATTGATGACGACAAGCACGTGGTAGTCTTGAACTCCGCCTCCTTGCTGAGGATTGTGACGTTACAGCCGAACTTGTGCTCCAGGGAGGAGTCGTACTCAATCATAAGGATCTCGAGGTTAGCTGGTCGGTAGTGCCCTCTAGGGGGGAGGGGTAAGAGTATAGGTAGATTAGACGGGAGGGGAGGGAGGAGGGGTCATGTGGAGGAAGATGGAGGAGCGATACTTGAGTGGAAGAAGATGGATAGAAGGGAGAGTTATAGGTGATGTACTGGGAAGGAGCACTAGAAGAGAAGTGGAGAAATAAGAGTGGTAGAGCAAGAAAAGGAGTGGAGAATGATGAGGAGTGGAGCAAGATGAGAAAGGTGCTGGCATTGAATCAATGAGAGTTGTTGGTGATGTACTGGGAAAGGAGCACTAGAAGAGAAGTGGAGCAAGAAGAGGAGTGGAGAAAGAAGAGGAGTGGGGCAAGAAGATGGGTGGAGAAAGAAGAGGAGTGGAGCAAGAAGATGGGTGGAGAAAGAAGAGGAGTGGAGCAAGAAGATGGGTGGAGAAAGAAGAGGATTGGGGCAAGAAGATGGGTGGAGGAAGAAGAGGAGTGGAGCAAGAAGATGGGTGGAGAAAGAAGAGGAGTGGAGCAAGAAGATGGGTGGAGAAAGAAGAGGAGTGAGCAAGAAGATGGGTGGAGAAAGAAGAGGAGTGGAGCAAGAAGATGGGTGGAGGAAGAAGAGGAGTGGGGCAAGGAGATGGGTGGAGGAAGAAGAGGAGTGGGGCAAGAAGATGGGTGGAGGAAGAAGAGAAGGGCTCAGAGAGAGGCGGATACACAGAGAGAGAGAGAAACGTGATAATCGGAAAGAAAGAAAGAGACAGATTGAAGAAACGTGATAATCGGAAAGAAAGAAAGAGACAGATTGAAGAAAACAGACAATATGTGTTCCTGCTGAAGGTCTATTGAGCTGAAACGTTGTTCTGATTGATGTCGTCCACTTATTATGTCAAGCTTTAACTGTACAGTTTTTTCTATGTTTTTTTTTGTTCTACATTTGTTATTTCTCATGATGTCTTTTGCATTGTTTTGTTGGCACATGAACATTGTAGTTTTATCTTGAAGTGAATGGAAACATGAAGAGAGGTACATTCTAAACAGTGAGTGAGGAAAGAATAGAGGGATAGAGGTATTGTGGGTGGAAAGACAAATAAACATAGAAAGAGATTAACTCTATAATATATATATATATATAGAGAGAGAGATAGAGATAGAGAGAGAGAGAGAGAAAGACGAAGTAGCAGACAAGACGAGAAACACAAACAAATATGGAGACATGAATAGAAACACACAGACAGACATAAAGACAGACAAAGAAAGACCGATAAAAGCAGACTAGAGTCTTACAAAGACAATCCTCCAGCTAAAAATAGATTTTATCCATGGATAAATTTCCGGTGGAAGGTTCTCTGCCCTTGGACACCCACGCCATTTTGTTTTGGGAAGTCCCGTTGAAAATTGTGATGGACATGACGTCATTCTCCGTTGTGGGGATTCCCGCTGTACATCGCAGCTTCAGAATTCGAAAGTCTGTACCAAGATTTTCAGCAAAAAAACCTGCCAAAGATAAATAACAAATAATTATTATTTCCTGTAACTAGCAAAACAAATGAGATCGCAGTACCCAACTTAAGTATAAATCATTTTCATTAGTCACATCTCCTATCTTTGTGTGTGCATGTCTGTGTTAGTCACCTCTAGTGACTCGGGCAGATGGTGCTCGTAAACCTGGGAGGGCAGACCATCTAAGGGCAGAATCCCCCTACAGAAAAGATCATCTGCTGCCTTGCAGGAAGATTAGGGACAATCAAAGGCTAAGGAATGCAAACCTGAATAAAATTCTGGCTGAAATCGGATGCACTGGGCCACTGGCGCAGAACACAGTGCAACGTTTTAACGGGTGTTCAATCAGAGTGGATCTGGCAGACTCTAATTGTGATGTTCTGCCTGTGGGGGCGATCAACACACTTATCCTGACAGATGACTTCATGTGAGAGTCTGGAATCCTACTCTGATTGAGTCTTGGTCGCAGAGAGAGAGAGAGAGAGAGAGAGAGAGAGAGATTTGCATTCATTTTCCTCTCTCGGTCGAAGACGACACATAGGACGGAAGTCATAGTTCTCCATGATTGACAAAAGTATGCTAGTTCTTGCAGTTCTTGTTGTTTCTTTGTCCCATTGTTGAGTCTTACCTAGTTAATATTCAGTATAGTGAATTCTCTTTGTCTGCCTTGTTTTCTTTTACCAGATGGTTTCCTCATGAATGCCTGACTTTCTTCATTCATTCTCAGCACATGACCGATGTATTTCCAACACCGCCTTCTTATAAAGCTCGACATGTTTTCTTGTTTTGATTCGTATCTTATCTGTTCTGTTTATTTGAAATGTATTCTTTCCAGCTTATGTTTGAGATCCTACGTAGATATTTTTTTTCAAAGTCATTTCATTTCCTATCTTAAGTCTGGGTGGATTTCTTTTACATACATATGTTAGCACTGGTATCGCGTCCATATGTTAGCACTGGTATCGCGTCCATATGTTAGCACTGGTATCGCGTCCATATGTTAGCACTGGTATCGCGTCCATATGTTAGCACTGGTATCGCGTCCATATGTTAGCACTGGTATCGCGGCCATATGTTAGCACTGGTATCACATCCATATGTTAGCACTGTATCACGTCCATATGTTAGCACTGGTATCACGTCCATATGTTAGCACTGGTATCACATCCATATGTTAGCACTGGTATCACATCCATATGTTAGCACTGGTATCACATCCATATGTTAGCACTGGTATCACATCCATATGTTAGCACTGGTATCACGTCCATATGTTAGCACTGGTATCACGTCCATATGTTAGCACTGGTATCACGTCCATATTTTAGCACTGGTATCACATCCGTATGTTAGCTCTGGTATCACACAGGAGTTGAACAATATAAGTTGTTTGTCTATTGAGAACTTGAGATCTCCAGATGTTTCGTCAGTTTGTTAAAAGCATTTGATGCTAGTGCGATGTATGTCATGATTCCTGATATTATGTCCATATCACTGGACATTTTGCTGCCAGGGTAGGTCTACTATTTCAAATTTGGTTAAATTTCATTTGTTGGACATGAGATGAAACATAACACTCTTCTAAACAGCCATCTTGGAAGGTAAGACACAAGGTAGACGAGGCAGAGGCAGACCAAGACTGAAGTGGGCTGATAACATCAAAAGGTCAGGTGAACCTATAACAACGTGCACTAACAAGACAAAAGACAGAGTAAAATGGCGCTCCATGGTAGCCAACCTTCGATGTAGAGACTACACCCAATGAATGAACATGTCATCGTTAGTTGTTCTAGCAGAATCTATGTTGGTTATGTCCAGGACTTTCGTATTGGCCGTCTTGAACTAGAGGTCAACGTGACCAGAAATATTGTGGAGTCGTTCTATTTCTTTCTTTTTTTTAAATGGTATAAAAATAAATATCGTACAATTATTATCTCGCTGTTCGCAATTCTCTGAGATGGACGTCTCTCCGATGCACGTCTCTACGATGGACGTCTCTCCGATGCACGTCTCTTCGATGGACGTCTCTCCGATGCACGTCTCTCCGATGCACGTCTCTCCGATGCACGTCTCTCCGATGGACGTCTTTGCGATGGACGTCTCTACGATGGACGTCTCTACGATGGACGTCTTTGCGGTGGACGTCTCTACGATGGACGTCTCTACGATGGACGTCTTTGCGGTGGACGTCTCTACGATGGACGTCTCTACGATGGACGTCTCTACGATGGACGTCTCTACGATGGACGTCTCTACGATGGACGTCTCTGCGATGGACGTCTTTGCGATGGACGTCTCTGCGATGGACGTCTCTACGACGGACGTCTCTACGATGGACGTCTCTGTGATGGACGTCTCTACGACGGACGTCTCTACGATGGACGTCTCTACGATGGACGTCTCTACGATGGACGTCTTTGCGACGGACGTCTCTACGATGGACGTCTCTACGACGGACGTCTCTACGACGGACGTCTCTACGATGGACGTCTCTACGATGGACGTCTCTGCGATGGACGTCTTTGCGATGGACGTCTCTGCGATGGACGTCTCTACGACGGACGTCTCTACGACGGACGTCTCTACGATGGACGTCTCTACGATGGACGTTTCTATGATGGACGTCTCTCCGATGGACGTTTCTATGATGGACGTCTCTCCGATGGACGTCTCTCCGATGGACGTCTCTACGATGGACGTCTCTGCGATGGACGTCTCTACGATGGACGTTTCTATGATGCACGTCTCTGTTTTGGTCGTCTCTGAAATGTACGTCTCTACGATGGACGTCTCTCCGATGGACGTCTCTACGATGGACGTCTCTGTTTTGGACGTCTCTGAAATGTACGTCTCCCCGATGGACGTCTCTACGATGGACGTCTCTGTTTTGGACGTCTCTGAAATGTACGTCTCTCCGATGGGCGTCTCTACGATGGACGTCTCTCCGATGGACGTCTCTGAAATGTACGTCTCTCCGATGGGCGTCTCTACGATGGGCGTCTCTGAAATGTACGTCTCTCCGATGGGCGTCTCTACAATGGCGTCTCTCCGATGGACGTCTCTGAAATGTACGTCTCTCCGATGGACGTCTCTGTTTTGGACGTCTCTGAAATGTACGTCTCTGTTTTGGACGTCTCTGAAATGTACGTCTCTCCGATGGGCGTCTCTACGATGGACGTCTCTCCGATGGACGTCTCTGAAATGTACGTCTCTCCGATGGGCGTCTCTCCGATGGGCGTCTCTGAAATGTACGTCTCTCCGATGGGCGTCTCTACGATGGACGTCTCTCCGATGCACGTCTCTCCGATGGACGTCTCTCCGATGGACGTCTCTGAAATGTACGTCTCTCCGATGGACGTCTCTGAAATGTACGTCTCTCCGATGCACGTCTCTACGATGGACGTCTCTGAAATGTACGTCTCTCCGATGCACGTCTCTCCGATGGACGTCTCTGAAATGTACGTCTCTCGATGGACGTCTCTCCGATGGACGTCTCTGAAATGCACGTCTCTCCGATGCACGTCTCTACGATGGACGTCTCTACGATGGACGTCTCTACGATGGACGTCTCTACGATGGGCGTCTCTGAAATGTACGTCTCTCCGATGTACGTCACTCCGATCGACGTCTCTACTATGGACGTCTCTACGATGGACGTCTCTCCGATGGACGTCTCTACGATGGACGTCTCTGAAATGTACGTCTCTCCGACGGGCGTCTCTACGATGGACGTCTCTGAAATGTACGTCTCTCCGATGGGCGTCTCTACGATGGACGTCTCTGAAATGTACGTCTCTCCGATGGACGTCTCTCCGATGGACGTCTCTGAAATGTACGTCTCTCCGATGCACGTCTCTACGATGGACGTCTCTAAGATGGACGTCTCTACGATGGACGTCTCTACGATGGGCGTCTCTACGATGGACGTCTCTGAAATGTATGTCTCTCCGATGTACGTCACTCCGATGGACGTCTCTCCGATGGACGTCTCTACGATGGACGTCTCTACGATGGACGTCTCTCCGATGGACGTCTCTACGATGGACGTCTCTGAAATGTACGTCTCTCCGATGGACGTCTCTCTGATGGACGTCTCTGAAATGTACGTCTCTCCGATGGACGTCTCTACGATGGACGTCTCTCGGATGGACGTCTCTGAAATGTACGTCTCCCCGACGGGCGTCTCTACGATGGACGTCTCTGAATGTACGTCTCTCCGATGGGCGTCTCTACGATGGACGTCTCTGAAATGTACGTCTCTCCGATGGACGTCTCTCCGATGGACGTCTCTGAAATGCACGTCTCTCCGATGCACGTCTCTACGATGGACGTCTCTACGATGGACGTCTCTACGATGGACGTCTCTACGATGGGCGTCTCTGAAATGTACGTCTCTCCGATGTACGTCACTCCGATGGACGTCTCTACTATGGACGTCTCTACGATGGACGTCTCTCCGATGGACGTCTCTACGATGGACGTCTCTGAAATGTACGTCTCTCCGACGGGCGTCTCTACGATGGACGTCTCTGAAATGTACGTCTCTCCGATGGACGTCTCTCCGATGGACGTCTCTGAAATGTACGTCTCTCCGATGCACGTCTCTACGATGGACGTCTCTAAGATGGACGTCTCTACGATGGACGTCTCTACGATGGGCGTCTCTACGATGGACGTCTCTGAAATGTATGTCTCTCCGATGTACGTCACTCCGATGGACGTCTCTCCGATGGACGTCTCTACGATGGACGTCTCTGAAATGTACGTCTCTCCGATGGACGTCTCTCTGATGGACGTCTCTGAAATGTACGTCTCTCCGATGGACGTCTCTACGATGGACGTCTCTCGGATGGACGTCTCTGAAATGTACGTCTCTCCGATGGACGTCTCTGAAATGTACGTCTCTCTGATGGACGTCTCTGAAATGTACGTCTCTCCGATGGACGTCTCTACGATGGGCATCTCTACGATGGACGTCTCTGAAATGTACGTCTCTCCGATGGACGTCTCTCCGATGGACGTCTCTGAAATTTACGTCTCTCCGATGGATTAAGATGTTAATCACCAGTGGCTAGTTCACCGGTATGCTCATGACAAGGTTTGGTTCGATTCCAATCGATATTCGATAAAACGTTATGTGGTTTCTAGAAGTTTGACCTGGGAAAGGAAGACGGCACTGGCGTAGTCCTGGCAGAATTTTTGAAACAAAATATACAGATGGTTGAAAAATATGGACATCATTAGTGTAATCTCAATCTCGCACTATTACAGCAGCATTCATCTCTTCATCAAAATGGCAATTATCACTACATCCAACAGCATGTATCACTACATCAAACAGCATGTATCACTACATCAAACAGCACGTATAACTACATCAAAAATGTTTCACTACATCTAACAGCATGTATCACTACATCAAACAGCATGTATCACTACATCAAACAGCATGTATCACTACATCAAACAGCATGTATTACTACATCAAACATGTTTCACTACATCAAACAGCATGTATCACTACATCAAACAGCATATTTCACTACATCAAACAGCATGTATCACTACATCAAAAAGCATGTATCACTACATCAAACAGCATGTATCACTACATCAAACAGCATGTATCACTACATCACACAGCATGTATCACTACATCAAACATGTTTCACTACATCAAACAACATGTTTCACTACATCAAACAGCATATTTCACAACATCAAACAGCATATATCACTACATCAAACAGCATGTATCACTACATCAAACAGCATGTTTCACTACATCAAACAGCATGTTTCACTACATCAAACAGCATATATCACTACATCAAACAGCATGTATCACTACATCAAACAGCATGCATCACTACATCAAACTGCATGTATCACTACATCAAACAGCATGTATCACTACATCAAACATGTTTCACTACATCAAACTGCATGTTTCACTACATCAAATATGTTTCACTACATCAAACTGCATGTTTCACTACATCAAACAGCATGTATCACTACATAAAACAGCATGCATCACTACATCAAACAACATGTATCACTACATCAAACAGCATGTATCACTACATCAAACATGTTTCACTACATCAAACTGCATGTTTCACTACATCAAATATGTTTCACTACATCAAACTGTATGTTTCACTACATCAAACAGCATGTATCACTACATCAAATATGTTTCACTACATCAAACAGCATGTATCACTACATCAAATATGTATCCCTACATCAAACAGCGTGTTTCACTACATCAAACAACATGTATCACTACATCAAACAGCGTGTTTCACTACATCAAACAGCATGTCTCACTACATCAAATAGCATGTATCACTACATCAAACAGCATGCATCACTACATCAAACTGCATGTATCACTACATCAAACAGCATGTATCACTACATCAAACATGTTTCACTACATCAAACTGCATGTTTCACTACATCAAATATGTTTCACTACATCAAACTGCATGTTTCACTACATCAAACAGCATGTATCACTACATCAAATATGTTTCACTACATCAAACAGCATGTATCACTACATCAAATATGTATCACTACATCAAACAGCGTGTTTCACTACATCAAACAACATGTATCACTACATCAAACAACATGTATCACTACATCAAACAGCAGCCATTTCTCCATTGAACAAGAAGTTATCTGGCCATCAAGACAACAGTTATCTCCCTTATGAAAATATATATATATATATCTGTTACTCCCTTCATTTCCTATCCATCCATCCATCCATCCATCCATCCATCCATCCATCCATCCATCCATCCATCCATCCATCCATCGCCCACCCGCCCGCCTGTCTATCTGTCTCTCTGTCTGTCTCTTTGTCTGACTCTCTGACTATCTAATCTAACAGAACAACATAACCATCTCTCCACAAAGCTAGTAGAAGTACAATCATCAGAACAACAAGTACCCAGTACACAATCAACGCGTTGATTTCACAATCACCTACACAAGCCATGTAGCTGAAAAGATCCCTGTTATTCAAACCGAGCTGCCCCTTCGTCCGAATTTTCTTGCCGGTTTGAAACGTTCATAAACATCTTATGCAAATATTGCGAGTTTTGATAAGTCTCCCCCATCGGCTGGTATCTGGCCACTTCTAAACGACCTCAGACATTGTGAGAGGTTATGTATAACTTGGTACTCACTGAACGTCATGAGCCTACCAGATTTATGTTGCAACATCCAATCACAGACATATTCGTACGTTTTACCACATAGTTACATATACCAACATACAAACACGCACGATCCTCTGACTCATCGAACTGGTATTTGTTTATTTTAATATACTCACACTTTATTTAACCAATCTAAATTTGATATCTTGATCCTTCAGTGAAGAGAAAGATTGTGAACAACTTTGTATATTTTGGTTTAGTGCCCCAGATGTTACAGAGTAGACTGGGGGATCAGGCAAGACGATGTTAATTATTAACACAAGAGGGGACGTCCCTTAGATGATTTCAAGGTTAGAGTCAAGGTCATACAAAGATTGTGAAATCGTTGCACAGCTATCACCACTATTGTCCAACAAGGAAATAACTCGAGGCAAAACGGGCACTCTACAATACAATCTTCATGCCAACGTTGTGATAACATTTACCAGACTTGTATGTTAAACTCAAGAAAAGTAGGGGAAAAAACCCACAACAGAAAAAAATGTTTCACGATTGACAGGAAACAGCCTGGGAGATAAGACCAGAAATGAAGAACTGAGAAAACAAGGTAGGAGTAATCCACTGTATTCAGCCATGTGGTGAGACAGAAAGATGAAAACACACCACAATAAAACTTCAATAAACGTTATGAGAACACCAGACCCAAGGGTCGACCAAGAAAAAAGATGGATTGATAGAATATTGGAACACTAGGAAACATAACAGCAGTAGAGGCCAACAGAAGAGCAAAAGATGGATTGATAGAATATTGGAAATACTAGGAAACATAACAGCAGGAGAGGCCAACAGAAGAGCAAAAGATGGATTGATAGAATATTAGAAGTACTAGGAAACATAACAGCAGGAGAGGCCAACAGAAGAGCAAAAGATGGATTGATAGAATATTGGAAACACTAGGAAACATAACAGCAGGAGAGGCCAACAGAAGAGCAAAAGATGGATTGATAGAATATTAGAAATACTAGGAAACATAACAGCAGGAGAGGCCAACAGAAGAGTAAAAGATGGATTGATAGAATATTAGAAATACTAGGAAACATAACAGCAGGAGAGGCCAACAGAAGAGCAAAAGATGGATTGATAGAATATTAGAAATACTATGAAACATAACAGCAGGAGAGGCCAACAGAAGAGCAAAGATGAATTGATAGAATATTAGAAACACTGGGAAACATAACAGCAGGAGAGGCCAACAGAAGAGCAAAAGATGGATTGATAGAATATTAGAAACACTAGGAAACATAACAGCAGGAGAGGCCAACAGAAGAGTAAAAGATGGATTGATGGAATATTAGAAATACTAGGAAACATAACAGCAGGAGAGGCCAACAGAAGAGCAAAAGATGGATTGATAGAATATTAGAAACACTGGGAAAAATAACAGCAGGAGCTAAAGACTGAAAATTATAACTCTCCTCGAGACTAAAAAGCAAATGAGGAAGGAAAGAAAGACGAAGAAGAAGAATAGTGTAGATGTTAGAGTAGTTGGCCTGGCGATGAAGTGGGGGTGGGTTTCTCGACCTTCGGTTCAGTCCAACAAGATGGTGCATATCTCAACCAATGAGCTTTAATGAGATGACAACAATGTGTAGCTCCGCCGATAGGGGTCGCTGGTTTGATGTAAACAAAGGTGGGCTCGGAGGAGGGGCAGTTAACCAGTGCAGCGAAGCTTCAAAGCGTTAACAAGAACTCACTTAAGTAAAAAGTCAAGAGAGTGATAGGACCTGCGGGAAGAAGATGGGACAGACGAGTTTAGATGTCAAACAATCGATAACCAGGACAGACGAGTTTAGATGTCAAACAATCGATAACCAGGACTGACGAGTTTAGATGTCAAACAAACGATAACCAGGACTGACGAGTTTAGATGTCAAACAATCGATAACCAGGACAGACGAGTTTAGATGTCAAACAATCGATAACCAGGACAGACGAGTTTAGATGTCAAACAATCGATAACCAGGACTGACGCGTTTAGATGTCAAACAATCGATAACCAGGACTGACGAGTTTAGAAGTCAAACAATCGATAACCAGGACTGACGAGTTTAGATGTCAAACAATCGATAACCAGGACAGACGAGTTTAGAAGTCAAACAATCGATAACCAGGACAGACTAGTTTAAAAGTCAAACAATCGATAACCTGGACTGACGAGTTTAGAAGTCAAACAATCGATAACCAGGACAGACGAGTTTAGATGTCAAACAATCGATAACCAAGACAGACGAGTTTAGATATCAAACAATCGATAACCAGGACAGACGAGTTTAGAAGTCAAACAATCGATAACCAGGACAGACGAGTTTAGAAGTCAAACAATCGATAACCAGGACGGACGAGTTAGAAGTCAAACAATCGATAACCAGGACAGACGAGTTTAGAAGTCAAACAATCGATAACCAGGACAGACGAGTTTAGAAGTCAAACAATCGATAACCAGGACAGACGAGTTTAGATGTCAAACAATCGATAACCAGGACAGACGAGTTTAGAAGTCAAACAATCGATAACCAGGACAGACGAATTTAGAAGTCAAACAATCGATAACCAGGACAGACGAGTTTAGAAGTCAAACAATCGATAACCAGGACAGACGAGTTTAGAAGTCAAATAATCGATAACCAGGACAGACGAGTTTAGAAGTCAAACAATCGATAACCAGGACTGACGTGACCATCTGAACATAAACTGTCCACACAATGAAGGAAACACGCTATCAGAACATAGAGTGCCCACACAATGAAGGGCATACGCTATCAGAACATAGAGTGCCCACAAAATGAAGGAAACACGCTATCAGAACATAGAGTGCCCACACAATGAAGGGCATACGCTATCATCAGAACAGAGTACCCAGACAATGAAGGACAGTCGCTATCATAGGAACATGGACTGTCTAGATAATGAAGGACAGACACTATCATAGGAACATGGACTGTCTAGATAATGAAGGACAGACACTATCATCGGAACATGGACTGTCCAGACAATGAAGGACAGACACTATCATCGGAACATGGACTGTCCAGACAATGAAGGACAGACACTATCATCGGAACATGGACTGTCCAGACAATGAAGGACAGACACTATCATCGGAACATGGACTGTCCAGACAATGAAGGACAGACACTATCATCGGAACATGGACTGTCCAGAGAATGAACGACAGACACTATCATCGGAACATGGACTGTCCAGACAATGAAGGACAGACACTATCATCGGAACATGGACTGTCCAGAGAGTGAAGGACAGACACTATCATCGGAACATGGACTGTCCAGACAATGAAGGACAGACACTATCATCGGAACATGGACTGTCCAGACAATGAAGGACAGACACTATCATCGGACATGGACTGTCCAGAGAATGAAGGACAGACACTATCATCGGAACATGGACTGTCCAGACAATGAAGGACAGACACTATCATCGGAACATGGACTGTCCAGACAATGAAGGACAGACACTATCATCGGAACATGGACTGTCCAGAGAATGAACGACAGACACTATCATCGGAACATGGACTGTCCAGAGGACAGACACTATCATCGGAACATGGACTGTCCAGACAATGAAGGACAGACACTATCATCGGAACATGGACTGTCCAGACAATGAAGGACAGACACTATCATCGGAACATGGACTGTCCAGACAATGAAGGACAGACACTATCATCGGAACATGGACTGTCCAGAGAATGAAGACAGACACTATCATCGGAATATGGACTGTCCAGAGATGAAGGACAGACACTATCATCGGAACATGGACTGTCCAGACAATGAAGGACAGACACTATCATCGGAACATGACTGTCAGACAATGAAGGACGACACTATCATCGGAACATGGACTGTCCAGACAATGAAGGACAGACACTATCATCTAGATACGACTAAAGGAAGAGATAGAAGAAACCTGAAAGAGGCTGATAGAGCTTTGAGTTGCCGACCCTGCCATCGCTACCACACACATATGTATGTGTGTATTTGTGTATTTTTATTCATCATCATGCACCATGCCTGCTGTCGTAGGTGATCATATTTCTCCACAACCAACTTTCGATCTCGACAGTTATTTATCATTTCTGTTGTTGACCTTCTGCCAAGCCATTCTCTTAAGCTGTCTGACATCTTTTCACTGTACTTCTCTTCATCTCTTCGTCCATCCATTTTCCCAGTTGTTAAATATATTTCAGCTATTCCTTTTATCATTACATGGCCAAAAAATGATGTTTGATTTTTCCTAATTTTGGAAATAGCTGTCTTCTTGCTTGGTCTCTTTCAGAACGTTTTCATTACTTTCCTTACATATCAGGTAAAAACAGCTTTGCAAAAAATGAGTAAGATACTATGCAATACATTATTGACAATAGAAACAAGAAAAAAGATTCTTAAATGTTATTTAGAGCTAGTCTTAACATATGGATGTGAATCATGGACAATAGAACAACAGACAAAAACATCACTGGAGGCTGTAGAAATGTAAGTAAAAAAAAGTAAAGAGCCCCCGTCACGCCAAGTGGCGCATAGGGAATATGGTGTTAGTGACCATAATTTTTACAGACCTTGAGCACATGATTTTTCGGGTAATGTGGTCGGTATTACGCGAGTGCCGCCTTACTTTCCCAGAAAAAAATCCGGTACCAATTTAAAGCTGGGTGAACCAGGAAATCATCGGTCAGAATCGAACCCCTACCTCTTGTCCTTTGTAGTCTAGCTTACTAACAACTGAGATATCGCGGCTCCCCTGTAGAAATATCTATCTATTGACCTTTCGAGCCGTAACCGGCCCATAGGGCGTAGACCAAGATACACCTTCTCCTATATGAATTTTTTGTTCTAGCAGTTTTCTTTTAAAGATATTTTATCAAATCTCGCCATCTGTCTCTGTTCTGTGCAAGCAGTTCTATCTCATTGAGGGAGCCGATTCCTGCTGCTCTTGCCTTTCTCATCAATGTTCTTCTCAGTGTCTCCCTGGGTCTTCCTCTTTTTCTTTTACCTGTCCTACCTGGAAACATCGGTAGAAATATGGTTTTACAGAATAAAGTTGAGAATACCATGGACAGCCAAGATGACTTTTTATTATTAATTTGTATGTATCCTCATACACAAGTCATTGATAAGCACACACTGATACAGTGGTGCATACTAATCATCATCATCATCGAGTGCCATCTCCACATCGAAGGTTGGCTACCATGGAGCGCTATTCTACTCTGTTTCTTGTTTTGATGGTGCAGGTTGTCATAGACTGACTTGTCCATCTTTTAATGTTACTTGTCCATGTTAGTATTTATCTGCCTCTGCTTCTTTTACCTTGTATTTTCCCCACCACGATTACTTTTAGTAGGTTCTTGCATACTAATATATATATATATATATATATTTGTTTTAAAAAAAAGATTACATGAAATTTTTAGCTCAACCACTTTTTCCTCCCTACTTGATTTCATCTATATACATCACTCTATTTCTTTCTTGTTTTCTTCTCATTCCAAATTTCTTGTCATACATTATCTCATTAAATGTTTCTTTCTTAATTGTTGCAATTTTATTTATGCTTTTCATTTCTTTTTCTTTCATTCTGTTCTCATCTTTATATCTTCTTGCCTGCCTCCTTCCCTACCGACTTTGGTTTTTTTTTTTTTAGTTAAGTGTTGGTTGTATTTCGTTCTGGTTTCAGGTGTCACTTCTTTCTTTCTTTCTTTCTTTCTTTCTTTCTTTCTTTCTTTCTTT
The DNA here is from genome assembly GCA_032433765.1 of Megaustenia siamemsis. Taxonomy (NCBI): domain Eukaryota; kingdom Metazoa; phylum Mollusca; class Gastropoda; order Stylommatophora; family Ariophantidae; genus Megaustenia; species Megaustenia siamemsis. Next base: position 69,883,840 of record JAVIAB010000126.1, on the reverse strand, counting down.
CTTTCTTTCTTTCTTTCTTTCTTTCTTTCTTTCTTTCTTTCTTTCTTTCTTTCTATTTTCTTGTCTTCCCCACTACTACGTTGCTCTGTCGACTCTTTTTCTCTCCCTCGCTGTCATTGCCTCGCCTCTATTTTCTTCTTCTCTCTCTCTCTCCCTCCCTCTCACTCCCCATCTCCAACATCTAATCTCTCAAACAAACACAACACTTTAATCTCGTTTCTCCCAGTAAATATTTTCTCCGACTATGCACCAGGCCAGATCTGATATGCCTACTGAGTGGATAACATTGCTTGATACCGAACGGCGTAGTAATGGCCCTCAGATGTTCATGTCCTCTTCTCACTGTGCGGAATAATTATATCATGTTTTCTCCAGGACTTCCACCCTTCATTATAACCGGCAAGTCTCAGACATCGTCTAACAAGTAGCTATATTCTTCTACCTCTATCGTTCCTCCATTGCCTTTGGCGACGAGGGGAGAAACAATCTACGATTCTTTGCTCTTCTGTTGGCCTCCTGTAGTGTTATCCCTCCTAGTGACTCTAGTATTCTCTTTATCCAACTCTTTCTCGGTCTTCCTCTTAATCTGGCGTTTTCGTGGCGTTTGTTTATGGCTCTTTGAGTCACTGTTAGTTCTTTTTGTCTTGTTATCAGACCGAACCAATTTATCTGTTGTTTCTTTATGTATTCTATAGCTGGTTCAATTTCGAGTTTCTTCCTCAGGTTAGTGTTTCTTACTCTGTCCCTTAAGCTGTTTCTTGTCATTCTTCTGACACATTTCATTTCGGTGGTCGTTATCTTTCTTATTGTTCTAGAGTCCAGCGTCCAATTCTAGCACTGATAGCACAGAGTTGGTAGAAAAATTGATGTGTATATTGCCCTTTTTGCTTCCGTAGTTATTGCTTTGTTTTCCAATACTGTTGATACTTGGCCTATAACTTGGCATGCTTTATTACCCCTTATATCTATCTCTGTCACTTGGTTATTGTCTTGTGTCAACGAACTACCCAGATATTTAAAATTGTCTACTTGTTTCTAAACAAGTGGCTATGATTCTCTCATCACTCAGATGTTTATACATTATTTTTGTTCATTTCAGAGCTTTTCTTCTTTTACTTTCCTTCCTCAAGTGTATTTCAACGCCTAGGAAAAATTTAGTTTGTGGATCTTTGCTCTTCTGTTGGCCTCTGTTGCTCTTGTTTTCTAGTGTTTCTTATATTCTATCAACTCAGCTTTGCGAGTAGGAGCGGCTGTGGATAGAGTGATACTTCCACAGATGGTAACGTAAAGTTGGTTGGAGGAGTGTCTCTTCACAACTTTTGATCTCGACAGTTATTTATCATAACTGTTGTTGACCTTCTGCCAAGCCATCTCTTTATCACTAACATTATTGTAATCGGTATTAGCATAATTATCATCAGTATCATCATAATTATCATCAGTATCATCATAATTATCATCAGTATCATCATAATTATCATCAGTATCATCATAATTATCATCATTGTCGTCATAATTATCATCATCATAATTATCATCATCATTATAATCGTCATTATCATCATCAATATCATTATCATTATCATCATGGGCATCGTCAGCACCATCATCATCTTCATGGACATCGTCAGCACCATCATCATCTTCATGGGCATCGTCAGCACCATCATCATCATCATCATCCTCATCGTCAGCACCATCATCATCATCATCATCATCATCCTCATCGTCAGCACCATCATCATCATCATCCTCATCGTCAGCACCATCATCATCATCATCCTCATCGTCAGCACTATCATCATCATCATCCTCATCGTCTGCACCATCATTATCTTCATGGGCATCGTCAGCACCATCATCATCATCATCCTCATCGTCTGCACCATCATCATCATCATCATCCTCATCGTCAGCACCATCATCATCATCATCCTCATCGTCTGCACCATCATCATCATCATCCTCATCGTCAGCACCATCATCATCATCATCATCCTCATCGTCAGCACCATCATCATCATCATCATCCTCATTGTCAGCGCCATCATCATCATCATCCTCATCGTCAGCACAATCATCATCATCATCATCCTCATCGTCAGCACCATCATCATCATCATCCTCATCGTCAGCACCATCATCATCATCAGCCTCATCGTCAGCACCATCATCATCATCCTCATCGTCAGCACCACCATCATCATCATCTTCATCGTCTCCACCATCATCATCTTCATGGGCATCGTCAGCACCATCATCATCATCCTCATCGTCAGCACCATCATCATCATCATCCTCATCGTCAGCACCATCATCATCATCATCCTCATCGTCAGCACCATCATCCTCATCGTCAGCACCATCATCATCATCATCCTCATCGTCAGCACCATCATCATCATCATCATCCTCATCGTCAGCACCATCATCATCATCATCCTCATCGTCAGCACCATCATCATCATCATCCTCATCGTCAGCACCATCCTCATCATCATCCTCATCGTCAGCACCATCATCATCCTCATCGTCTGCACCATCATCATCTTCATGGGCATCGTCAGCACCATCATCATCATCCTCATCGTCTGCACCATCATCATCATCATCCTCATCGTCAGCACCATCATCATCATCCTCATCGTCTGCACTACCATCATCATGGGCATCGTCAGCACCATCATCATGGGCATCGTCAGCACCATCATCATCATTATTTCATATCCTTGCCCGCACCCATTAAATGTGTTAATCAGACTTTCTCTCGGGCCACGATAATTACATGCTCTAGCATTGTCTCTTCATTTGCCACTCTCGGCATTTACACCACATTAGGCAGGCAGAATAGTCAAGGAAGACAGTGCTGCATAAGTTATGACCACGAGTAGCATGACGATGGAGGCGATGGCAGTGGCCAAGTCATTCATCTGGTTAGAGTCACAAGACTACACCCACGCCTGTATACTGAGTGTTTCGATGAGCATGATACGAAAAGTGGAGGCGGGTTCTGTACGTAGGCAATGGGTAGAGTCGTTGCAGAAGTCAAAAATACGTAAGGTCACCTTTGTCTATGTCCCTGAGCGTGCGAGAGTACGGGGAAATGAAAGAGCGGACAGGTTGGCTAGCAGTGCTGTCGTTGAAGAGGACAACCACTTCTTCGGATGAAAGAGATGGAGATTAAGATGGGCACAGCCAGAAACGAGAAACTTAATTGCCGTGTAAGAAGACTTATCAACCAACACATAACTGGAGTCGTCAGTCGCTGGACACTGCGGGACTTGCTGAGGAGGGGATCTGAGCACCTATGGACATGTTCGGAGTGCAATGATGATGACCCGCAAATAACTCAATGACTTGCCTCTCTCTTTTTTCTTGCGCCAGAATTTTGCCCGATATCACAATTAATTCTGGCACAAGAAAAATTGACTTATCAAGATATCAAAAACACTGATAATTTCATCTTTCCCGTTTTCTGGATAAAAATTATTTTCCAAATTGTTGCGTGGCTTTTCTCATCACCCTTTTTAACGTTTCATTGGATTCTTACCATTCTTCTCCACAAAAAGCAATTGATAGTTTCAGATGGGACACAAGTACAGGTAGTCACATATATAATTGTATAGAGTCGTAAAACAGTCGAATCAATACATATAACCGTAACGTACGGGTTTAATATTTTACACAATTCTTTTAACCTTCAAACAATCAATAATCAATTAATCAATCAACTAACCAGCCTACCAGCGAATCAATTAAACAATCAACCAATTAATGAATCAAGCAATCAACCAGTGAATCAATCAATCAACTTATTAGTCCAGTGTCTTATTGTCTTACAATAAACAAGTCTTATTGTACAGTGGATCGTTGGATTCTTTTGTACATGTCCTCAGTAGTGATATGTTCTGTGTATGGTATGTTCTCTACATGATATGTTCTGTGTATGGTATGTTCTGTGTATGGTATGTTCTCTATATGATATGTTCTGTGTATGGTATGTTCTGTGTATGGTATGTTCTCTATATGATATGTTCTGTGTATGGTATGTTCTCTACATGATATGTTCTGTGTATGGTATGTTCTCTACATGATATGTTCTGTGTATGGTATGTTCTCTACATGATATGTTCTTTGTATGGTATGTTCTCTACACGATATGTTCTGTGTATGGTATGTTCTCTACATGATATGTTCTGTGTATGGTATGTTCTCTACATGATATGTTCTCTATATGATATGCTCTCTATATGATATGTTTCCTGTATGGTATGTTCCCTGTATGGTATGTTCTCTGTATATGTTCTCTGGATGTTATGTTCTCTGAATGATATGATCTCTGTATGACATGTTCTCTGAATGATATGTTCTCTGTGTGATGTGTTCTCTGTGTGATGTGTTTTCTGTATGGCATGATCTCTGTATGATATGTTCTCTGTATGATATTTTCTCTGAATGATATGTTATCTGTATGATATGATCTCTGTATGATGTGCTCTCTGTATGACATGATCTCTGTATGATATGTTCTCTGAATGATATGTTATCTGCATGATATGATCTCTGTATGATGTGCTCTCTGTATGACATGATCTCTGTATGATATGTTCTCTGAATAATATGTTTTCTGTATGATAAGATCTGTGTATGATATGTTCTCTGTATGATATGATCTCTGTATTATGTGTTCTCTGTATGACATGATCTCTGTATGATATTTTCTCTGAATTATATGTTTTCTGTATGATATGATATATGTATGATATGATTACTGTATGATATTTTCTCTGAATGATATGATCTCTGTATGATGTGTTCTCTGTATGACATGATCTCTGTATGATATGTTCTCTGAATAATATGTTTTCTGTATGATATGATCTGTGTATGATATGTTCTCTGAATGATATGTTCTCTGTATGATATGATCTCTGTATTATGTGTTCTCTGTATGATATGATCTCTGTATGATATTTTCTCTGAATTATATGTTTTCTGTATGATATGATCTATGTATGATATGATTACTGTATGATATTTTCTCTGAATTATATGTTTTCTAGGGAGCCGCGATAGCTCAGTGGTTAGTGAACTGGACTACCACGGACAAGGGGTAGGGTTCGATCCCAACATACGGCTTCCGGGTTCATCCAGCCTTAAATGGGTACCGGATTTTTTCTGGGAAAGTAAACCAGCACGGGCGTAATACCGACCACATTACCCCAAAAAGCATGTGCTGAAGGTCTGTAAAATATAGGGTCACTAACACCATATTTCCCTATACGCCACTTGGCGTGACGGGGGTACTTTACTTACTTTTTATATGTTTTCTGTATGATATGATCATTGTATGATATGATTACTGTATGATATGACCTCTGTATGACATGATCTCTATATGATATGGTATCTGAATGATGTGGTTTCTGTATGATATGATATGTGTATGATACAATCTTCTGTATGATATGATCTGTATATGATATGTTCTCTGAATGATATGTTCTCAGCAATATATGTTCTCTGAATGATATGTTCTCAGCAATATATGTTCTCTGAATGATATGTTCTCAGCAATATATGTTCTCTGAATGATATGTTCTCAGCAATATATGTTCTCTGAATGATATGTTCTCAGCAATACATGTTCTCTGTAAGATATGTTCTCTGAATGAAATGTTCTCTGTATGATATAATCTCTGCATGATATGTTCTGTGTATGGTATGTTCTCTACATGATATGTTCTGTGTATGGTATGTTCTCTACATGATATGTTCTGTGTATGGTATGTTCTCTACATGATATGTTCTGTGTATGGTATGTTCTCTACATGATATGTTCTCTGAATGATATATTCTCTGTATGTATATTCTCTATACGATATGTTCTGTGTATGGGATGTTCTCTATATGATATGTTCTGTGGATGATATGTTCTCTGTATGATATGTTCTGTGGATGATATGTTTTCTGTATGGTATGCTCTCTATAAGATATGTTTCCTGTATGGTATGTTCCCTGTATGGTATGTTCTTTGTATATGTTCTCTGGATGTTATGTTCTCTGAATGATATGATCTCTGTATGACATGTTCTCTGAATGATATGTTTTGTGTGTGATGTGTTCTATGTGTGATGTGTTTTCTGTATGGCATGATCTCTGTATGATATGTTCTCTGTATGATATTTTCTCTGAATGATATGTTCTCTGTATGATATGTTCTCTGAATGATATGTTATCTGTATAATATGATCTCTGTATGATATGTTCTCTGAATAATATGTTTTCTGTATGATATGATCTGTGTATGATATGTTCTCTGAATGATATGTTCTCTGTATGATATGATCTCTGTATATGTGTTCTCTGTATGACATGATCTCTGTATGATATTTTCTCTGAATTATATGTTTTCTGTATGATATGATCTCTGTATGATATGATTACTGTATGATATTTTCTCTGAATGATATGATCTCTGTATGATGTGTTCTCTGTATGACATGATCTCTGTATGATATGTTCTCTGAATAATATGTTTTCTGTATGATATGATCTGTGTATGATATGTTCTCTGAATGATATGTTCTCTGTATGATATGATCTCTGTATTATGTGTTCTCTGTATGACATGATCTCTGTATGATATTTTCTCTGAATTATATGTTTTCTGTATGAGATGATCTATGTATGATATGATTACTGTATGATATTTTCTCTGAATTATATGATCTCTGTATGATGTGTTCTTTGTATGACATGATCTCTGTATTATATTTTCTCTGAATTATAAGTTTTCTAGGGAGCCGCGATAGCTCAGTGGTTAGTGAACTGGACTACCACGGACAAGGGGTAGGGTTCGATCCCAACATACGGCTTCCGGGTTCATCCAGCCTTAAATGGGTACCGGATTTTTTCTGGGAAAGTAAACCAGCACGGGCGTAATACCGACCACATTACCCCAAAAATCATGTGCTGAAGGTCTGTAAAATATAGGGTCACTAACACCATATTTCACTATACGCCACTTGGCGTGACGGGGGTACTTTACTTACTTTTTATATGTTTTCTGTATGATATGATCATTGTATGATATGATTACTGTATGATATGACCTCTGTATGACATGATCTCTATATGATATGGTATCTGAATGATGTGGTTTCTGTATGATATGATATGTGTATGATACAATCTTCTGTATGATATGATCTGTATATGATATGTTCTCTGAATGATATGTTCTCAGCAATATATGTTCTCTGAATGATATGTTCTCAGCAATATATGTTCTCTGAATGATATGTTCTCAGCAATATATGTTCTCTGAATGATATGTTCTCAGCAATATATGTTCTCTGAATGATATGTTCTCAGCAATACATGTTCTCTGTAAGATATGTTCTCTGAATGAAATGTTCTCTGAATGATATAATCGCTGCATGATATGTTCTGTGTATGGTATGTTCTCTACATGATATGTTCTGTGTATGGTATGTTCTCTACATGATATGTTCTGTGTATGGTATGTTCTCTACATGATATGTTCTGTGTATGGTATGTTCTCTACATGATATGTTCTCTGAATGATATATTCTCTGTATGGTATATTCTCTATACGACATGTTCTGTGTATGGGATGTTCTCTATATGATATGTTCTGTGGATGATATGTTCTCTGTATGATATGTTATGTGGATGATATGTTTTCTGTATGGTATGCTCTCTATAAGATATGTTTCCTGTATGGTATGTTCCCTGTATGGTATGTTCTTTGTATATGTTCTCTGGATGTTATGTTCTCTGAATGATATGATCTCTGTATGACATGTTCTCTGAATGATATGTTTTGTGTGTGATGTGTTCTATGTGTGATGTGTTTTCTGTATGGCATGATCTCTGTATGATATGTTCTCTGTATGATATTTTCTCTGAATGATATGTTCTCTGTATGATATGTTCTCTGAATGATATGTTATCTGTATAATATGATCTCTGTATGATATGTTCTCTGAATAATATGTTTTCTGTATGATATGATCTGTGTATGATATGTTCTCTGAATGATATGTTCTCTGTATGATATGATCTCTGTATTATGTGTTCTCTGTATGACATGATCTCTGTATGATATTTTCTCTGAATTATATGTTTTCTGTATGATATGATCTATGTATGATATGATTACTGTATGATATTTTCTCTGAATGATATGATCTCTGTATGATGTGTTCTCTGTATGACATGATCTCTGTATGATATGTTCTCTGAATAATATGTTTTCTGTATGATATGATCTGTGTATGATATGTTCTCTGAATGATATGTTCTCTGTATGATATGATCTCTGTATTATGTGTTCTCTGTATGACATGATCTCTGTATGATATTTTCTCTGAATTATATGTTTTCTGTATGAGATGATCTATGTATGATATGATTACTGTATGATATTTTCTCTGAATTATATGATCTCTGTATGATGTGTTCTTTGTATGACATGATCTCTGTATTATATTTTCTCTGAATTATAAGTTTTCTAGGGAGCCGCGATAGCTCAGTGGTTAGTGAACTGGACTACCACGGACAAGGGGTAGGGTTCGATCCCAACATACGGCTTCCGGGTTCATCCAGCCTTAAATGGGTACCGGATTTTTTCTGGGAAAGTAAAGCAGCACGGGCGTAATACCGACCACATTACCCCAAAAATCATGTGCTGAAGGTCTGTAAAATATAGGGTCACTAACACCATATTTCCCTATACGCCACTTGGCGTGACGGGGGTACTTTACTTACTTTTTATTTGTTTTCTGTATGATATGATCTATGTATGATATGATTACTGTATGATATGACCTCTGTATGACATGATCTCTATATGATATGTTATCTGAATGATGTGGTTTCTGTATGATATGATATGTGTATGATACAATCTTCTGTATGATATGATCTGTGTATGATATGTTCTCTGAATGATATGTTCTCAGCAATATATGTTCTTTGAATAATATGTTCTCAGCAATATATGTTCTCTGAATGATATGTTCTCAGCAATATATGTTCTCTGAATGATATGTTCTCAGCAATATATGTTCTCTGAATGATATGTTCTCAGCAATACATGTTCTCTGTATGATATGTTCTCTGAATGAAATGTTCTCTGTATGATATAATCTCTGCATGATGTGTTCTCTGTATGATATGTTCAATGAATGATATGTTCTGTGTATGATATGTTCTTTGTATGATGTGTTCTCTATATGATATGATCTCTGCATGATGTGTTCTCTATATGATATGTTCTCCGTATGATATGATCTCTGTATATGATCTCTGTATGATATGATCTCTGTATATGTTCTCGGTATGATATGATCTCTGTATATGATCTCTGTATATGTTCTCGGTATGATATGATCTCTGTATATGATCTCTGTATATGATCTCTGCATGATATGATCTCTGTATATGTTCTCTGTATGATATGATCTCTGTATATGATCTCTGTGTGATATGATCTCTGTATATGATCTCTGCATGATATGATCTCTGTATATGATCTCTGTATGATACAATCTCTGTATATGTTCTCTGTATGATATGATCTCTGTATATGTTCTCTGTATGATATGATCTCTGTGTATGTTCTCTGTATGATATGATCTCTGTATATGATCTCTTTATGATATGATCTCTGTATATGATCTCTGTATGATATGATCTCTGTATATTATCTCTGTATGATATGATATCTGTATACGATCTCTGTATGATATGATCTCTGTATATGTTCTCTGTATGATATGATCTCTGTATATGATCTCTGTATGATATGATCTCTGTATATGTTCTCTGTATGATATGATCTCTGTATATGATCTCTTTATGATATGATCTCTGTATATGATCTCTGTATATGTTCTCTGTATGATATGATCTCTGTATGATATGATCTCTGTATGACATGTTATCTAAAATATGTGTTCTCTGTATGAAATGTTATGTGTATGATATGTTCTTTGTACGATATGATCTCTGTATGATGTGTTCTCTGTATGATATATTATCTGTAATATGCTTTCTCTGTATGATATGTTCTCTGTATGATATGTTATTTGTAGGAAGTTTTTTCTGTAGGATATGATCTCTGTATGATATGTTCTCTGTATGATATTTTCTCTGTAAGGTATGTTCTCTGTATGATGTGTTTTCTGTATGATATGTTCTCTGTAATATGTGTTCTTTGTATGATATGTTCTCAATACGATGTGTTATCTTTATGATATGTTCTCTGTATGATATGATCTATGTATGATATGTTCTCTGTATGATATTTTTTGTCTGTATCATATGTTCTCTGTGTGATATGTTCACTGTGTGATATGTTCTCTGTAATATGTAATCTCTGTATGATATGATCTCTGTATGATATGTTCTCTGTATGATATGTTCTCTGTATAATATGATCTCTGTATGATATTTTCTCTGTATGATGCGTACTCTGTAATATGTGTTTTCTGTATGATTTGTTCTCTGTATGATGTGTTCTCTGTATGTTATATTTTCTCTATATGATATGTTATCAGTACGAAATGTTCTCTGTATGATATGTTCTATGTATATGTCCTTTGTATGACATGTTCTCTGTATGATATGTTTTCTTTTTATGTTCTCTGTATTATATATTCTCTGTACGATATTTTCTCTGTATGATATATTCTCTGTATAATATATTCTCTGTATTATATATTCTTTGTATGATATATTCTCTGTATGATATATTCTCTATATGATATGTTCTCTGAATGATATATTCTCTGTATGATATATGCTCTGTATGAGTATGATATATTCTCTGTATGATATTTTCTCTGTATGATATATTTTCTATATGATATATTCTCTGTATGATATTTTCTCTGTATGATATATTCTCTGTTTGACATATTCTCTGTATGATATATTCTCTGTATGAGTATGATATATTCTCTGTATGATATTTTCTCTGTATGATATTTTCTCTGTATGATATATTCTCTGTATGATATATTCTCTGTATGATATTTTCTCTGTATGATATATTTTCTATATGATATGCGTAATATCTTTCAATACCATTTCATCTCCAAGGCCTGTATTCGCCTTTAGAGATCATCAGTAAGTGTCCACGTTTCACAGGCATACATAGAGGGCTGGATAGTCTAACAGTAAGACGTGGTCCTCTAGGGAAGAAGGTTCCTGGTTTCATTCCGACCACAGTCGGTAGAAAATCAAATCAAATCCCTGGCTTTACTCTCCCTGGTTGTGAGATCAAACGTCTAGTCCACACGGAAAACGGCGAAAAATAAAAATTCTGGTGTACATTATGCGCACGTTAAACGGCCTTTGGCAATTGGAAATCGAAAAGAGTAGGTGAAAAGTCCCCTTTGCCCGGGCAAAATTAATCGGAGAAATCTGCAGGAAACGTTAAAGTTTTAGACGAGAAAAATATGAGTGTTTTTGAAGTCGAAAAATATCTGCCTGCATGGCGGGGGATATCTGAGCACACGTGTGCCAATGTGAAAAAAAAAAAAATTGGATACAAAGTGAGGTTCACGTAAAATACAATCCCTCAGGAGTTTGTTAGAGATATAAAGCTTTTGAAGGCAAACAAATAACCAACAATAAATAAACAAACAAACAACAAAACAGCAAACAACAAACAATAAACAAACAACAAGAAACAGACAAACAAACAGCAATCAACAAACAAACAATCAACCAACAATAAATAAACAAACAAACAACAAAACAGCAAACAACAAACAAACAACAAGAAACAGACAAACAAACGGCAATCATCAAACAAATAACAAACAAACAACAAACAAGCCAAAAAAATAAACAACAAACAAATAACAAATAACAAACAACAACAAACAGCAAACAAACAAACAAAGAACAAAACAAAATAACAGCAAACAAACAAACAGAAAACAGACAACAAACAAACAAACAACAAACAAGAGGCAAACATAAACACAGAATTAGCCACAGTTTGTAACACTCTCATCTTAGTAGTTACAGAGATGTTTTTGCATCAAATATTACCTTGAAAAGCTCTTTCCCTCTAATATGGTTATTGTTAGTCGAAGGCCCCATTTACACTGCAAACGAATTAAAATCCATAATTGCTTAACCACCAGTGCCAGTGGAATCATCAGAATGAACATTTCATGGAATATCCAAACCAAAAAAATAGGTTGCAGTCCTCATCGTAGTAAACACAGCACACGTCATAAGACATAAGTCATAGCTGCAGCGATAGTGAACGCAGCTAAACTGCTCTTCGTCATACGATATCATCATTCATCATAAGCAATCTGAATATTTAAATATCTGTTATATCTTCTCAATATTCCTGTATGGTGCAGAAACATGGACATTAGACAACAAAACAGAACAGAAAATTGAAGCCTTTGAAATGTGGATTTATAGAAGAATAGGTAGAATTGGGTGGAAAGAAAATATAACAAACGATGAAGTTTTAAAACAACTGAAAATAAAAAGAGAACTACTAAATACAATTAAGACAAGACAAATGACATTTTTGGGGCATGTTAAAAGACACAACAGCCTACTAAAAGTAATATTGGAAGGGAAAATACAAGGTAAAAGAGGCAGACCAAGACTAATATGGACGAGTAACATCAAAAGATAGACAAGTCAATCTATATCAGCCTGCACCATCAAAGCAAGAAACAGAGTAGAATGGCGATCAATGGTAGCCAACCTTCGTTGCGGAGAAGGCACTCGATGATGATGATGATGAATCTGAATATCGAAATGCGAACCGGATGAAAAACACAGCTCACAGTGTTTAAAGAGCACTACTCAGTAGCTCCAGCAGCTAGCCGGACCTGGAATATAAGGAAACTGCAACAGGGAACTTTTCAGACTGAGTCTCAATGGTTCCTGCCGCCTATCCGCCATATTGACCGGAAGTTCTCCAGCTAATAATTTCTTCAGAGTTGATTTTAGAATTTCTGTTTAGTCTAGAATTTCTTTCAGAATTTATTTCGAAACTACTTGTAGCTTTTTTTTCACTAAAAATTCCTACAAACTAATTCCAAAATGACTGTTTCCACAAAAAATTACTTAAATTCATTTTTTACAATTTCAACTTCCGTGAGGCCTCTACACAACTCACTTTGAAATAATTGTCCTCACATTCAAATAGTAGAAAACACTGTTTCTGCATAAACCATTTTAAAATGACTCTCTCTCTCTCTCTCTCTCTCTCTCTCTCTCTCTTTCTCTCTCTCTCTCCAATATTAACATTTATTTAAAATTCATTCCACAATTACATTTATTTCCGCTGACAGATCTTGAGAAGCACATTATGATATTACATTTATCACTAAAAACTTCTCCAAAACTCATTTTAAAATTACTTTTCCCGTTTAAAATACATTCAAAAAGCATTTGGGCATTCTTCTTCTCTTCTCTCCTTCCTCATTTACCTTTCAGCGTCGAGGGGATACACACGTTTTCTGCATTTTGCTCTTCTGTTGGTTTATTCTGCCGTTTTTTGTGTTTCTAATATTCCATCAATCCATCTTTTTCGTGGTCGGCTGTTGAGTCTGGTGTTCTCACAATGTTTATTAACAGCTCGTTGTGTTTTGATTTTTCTGTCTTATCACGTAGCCAAAATGTTATTCGTTGTTTCTCTATGTGCTCCATGGCGGGGATTATTCCTAGCTTTTTTCTTAGTTCTTCATTTTGTGTTCTTACCTCCCAGGCTGTTTCCTGTCATTCTGTCCTATCATGTAGTCTATTATATTTTTTTTATCTCAATCTCACTAGAGGTTGTTTTTTTTCTGATTGTTCTTGCATATAGGGTCCAGATCTGGCATTGGTAGCACAGCGTTAGGGTGGAGACTGTCAATGATAAAGAGTGTAGATTTCGATAATGATGCCCTAAAAAAGGAGATAAGCCTAAAATCCTCAAACAGGAGATAAAAACGACGATGACATGAAATGATGAAACAGAAATGGTTCATTTGCTCAACACTTTGTTACTTTAGTTTGAAATGTTCAACACTTTGTTACTTTAGTTTGAAATGTTCAACACTTTGTTACTTTAGTTTGAAATGTTAAACACTTTGTTACTTTAGTTTGAAATGTTCAACACTTTGTTACTTTAGTTTGAAATGTTCAACATGTTTGTTATGTTGTCATTCACATCTGCACAAACACATTTACACTGTGACAACTTCATCTGTCTGTCTGTCTGTCTGTCTGTCTCTCTGTATGTCTGTCTGTCTGTCTGTATGTCTATCTGCCTGTTTGCCTGTCTGTCTGTCTGTCTATTGACCATTCGAACCGTTGCAGCCCATAGGTCTTAAAACAACTAGAAATGAAAAGAGAACTACTAAACACAATTCAAACAAGACAAATGAGACTTTTGGGGCATGTTAAAAGACACAACAGCCTACTAAAAGTAATCCTGTAGGGGAAAAAAAATAGAAGGTAGCAGAAACAGACCAAGACTAACATGGATGAGTAACATCAAAAGATGGACAAGTCAGCCTATGACAATTTGCATCATGAAAGCAAGAGACAGAGCGGAATGGCGCTCCATGGTAACCAACCTTCGATGCGGAGACGGCCTTCAATGATGATGATGATGATGATGATGATTTAATCACCATAAACACTTTACACTATGACAACTTTATAAAAAGTAATATTTGACGTTGTCGTTCTCGTCACTATAAACAATATGCACTGTGACAACCTTACAAAAAGTAATTTTTGACGTTGTCGTTCTCGTCACTATAAACACTTTACACTGCGACAACTTTTTAAAAAGTAATATTTGACGTTGTCGTTCTCGTCACTATAAACACTTTACACTGCGACAACCTTACAAAAAGTAATATTTGACGTTGTCGTTCTCGTCACTATAATCACTTTGCACTATGACAACCTTACAAAGTCATCATTTCTGTTATTGCTTTCATGCTCACGAACACCGTACACTGTGACAGACTGAGGTAAATTAATGATTTCAAAGACAGCAATTATTTCACAATCTAATCCTTCTAAACAACATCATTACGGTGTTTCAATACATCTCCAACCAGTTTATTTTATCACCAAACTTGCAAAAGAATGGGGTATACCCAGCGGGGAATTTACAATTAAGTTTCCAATTAAAATATCTCTAGAGTAGAATGATGGACGACACCATCTATGTTAATTGCTGTAACTTTACAGACATGACCACTGATAAAGATGGCAGATCTCTCATCTATAGGCACCACCAGACTGATGGCAATCTCTGGTTACTCTTATCACACGTCTAGATCCTCCAATTTCTCATCTGTCTGTTATCTCCTAGCTCTTATTTCTTAATAATAGAATCTGTTGTTAAATATAACTCCCATCTCTTGTTGATTTTGAGATAGATTTCATCTTCATTTTCTTATATTTATTTCATTCTCTCAACATTGTTAGCATTTCCTTGTAAATATTTGTCTTCTACTGCAGATCGGATCCTAGATTTCCAGCTAAGTGTTTTTACATTTCATTTCATTTCATTTGTATGAATTGTGAATACAATGCAAATGCATACATAGCCTTCATTGACCATGAAAAAGCATTCGACAGAGTAAACAGAGAACAACTGTGGGAGATACTAACAACATACTGAGTAAGCCAACATCTAACCAACATTATTAAAAGTCTCTACATCAACAGCAGCTGTACAGTAAGAACAGCAGCAGGCTACACAGACCACTTCGAAGTTAGACCCGGTGTAAGACAGCGACACGTACTATCCCCCCTACTGTTTATTACATACATGGACTGTATATGCAAGCTAGCCAACCCAGCCGAGACAGAGGAGATCAACGAGCTTCTATTTGCAGACGATCAGGTACTAATACATGAAACAACAGAAGACTTACAAGAACACTTAAATAAACTCAACAGCTCAGGAACAAAATACAACATGAAAATCAACATCAACAAAATAGAAGTCATGAATGTCGCCAAAAATAAACAGAACATCAACATAACTATAGAAGACAGGCAACTAAAACAAGTAAAGGAATTCAAATACCAAGGAAGTCTAATGACAAACGATAATTCTCAAACAGCAGAGATAGAATCAAGATGCAACAAAGCTTGTCAAATCATCGGACAGTTATCACCACTATTGTCCAACAAGGAAATAACTCTGGAGGCAAAACGAGCACTATACAATACAATCTTCATCCCAACGTTGTGCTACCAATGCAAGACCTGGACCCTAGATGCAAGAACAATAAGAAAAATAACCTCTACAGAGATGAAATGTGTTAGACAAATGACAGGAAACAGTCTGATAGATAAGATCAGAAATGGAGAACTAAGAAAAACGCTAGGAAATCCCCCGCCATAGAACATATAAGGAAACAACAGATAAAATGTTTTGGGCACGTGATAAGTCAGAAAGAGCAAAACACAACACAACGAGCCTTCAACAAACGTTGTGAGAACACAAGACCCAAGGGTCGACCACGAAAAAGATGGGTCGATGGAATATTAGAAGCACAAGGAATCATAACAGTAGCAGAGGCGAACAGAAGAGCACAAGACCGCAATTTATATCTCCCTCGACGCTGAAAGGCAGATGAGGAAGGAAAGTAGAAGAAGAAGATGTAATGTGTACATTTAATTTAATTCCTATATTTTAATTAATGATTTTGCTGTAATATACTACTTTGTCATTTAAGTATAGTCAATTAAAAGAAAAAAATGTAAATCCACCCTCAATCCTATTATATGGCCGTGAAACATGGAGAAAAAAAAATAATCACAATCATTATGATACATACCTTCATTAATGGATACTTGCACAGAATAAAAGGATGGAAATGGCATGACAAAATCACTAACATAGAATTATGGAAATGTACGGGTTAAATACCAGTGGATAAAGAGATACAGCGAAGACGATGGGGCTGGATAGGATACACACTGCGGAAACCAACTGAGACAATCACACAACAGGCCCTTTTTTTAAATCCCCAAGCAAAAAGACAAAGAGGAAGACCAAAATATTTTTGGAGAAGACAGATGGAAGCAGAGATGAAGATGATGGGGAAGACATGGAATGATCTTATAAGAATGGCAAGAAACAGAACGGCCTGGAAAGTGTTTGTTGAAGACCTATGCTCCACAAGGAGCTGAAAGGTAGAAGAAGAAGAATAATACTTTGTCTTATTTTTACATTTCTCTCTCTTTTCTAGATCTTCTAAATCTGGTTACTATAGAAAATGTAGTTTTATTATTCTTCATTTCGTTGTCAGTTCGTGTGTTTATGTTTTCTGACTTAGACCGAAAGGTCATGATTTTGTTTTGTTTCTCTTCTGTAAAGATATCACCACACTTTGTTGGAGTGTAGGTTACACCCGACCATTTGTTTCTCTTCTGTAAAGATATCACCACACTTTGTTGGAGTGTAAGTTACACCCGACCATTTGTTTCTCTTCTGTAAAGATATCACCACACTTTGTTGGAGTGTAGCTTACACCCGACCATTTGTTTCTCTTCTGTAAAGATATCACCATACTTTGTTGGAGTGTAGCTTACACCCGACCATTTGTTTCTCTTCTGTAAAGATATCACCATACTTTGTTGGAGTATAGGTTACACCCGACCATTTGTTTCTCTTCTGTAAAGATATCACCATACTTTGTTGGAGTATAGGTTACACCCGACCATTTGTTTCTCTTCTGTAAAGATATCACCACACTTTGTTGGAGTGTAGCTTACACCCGACCATTTGTTTCTGGCTGCTAGCCTTACCGCAGCACTTCAATTATTTTTTTTTTCCTGATTCTTTTTCTACATCTTTTTCCTACATTCATGGGTGTCGTTGGGGCACCACTGACAGACTTAGTCATCCCGGGGGTCGTTGGGGCACCACTGACTGACTTAGTCAACCCGGGGTCGTTGGGGCACCAGTGACTGACTTAGTAAACCCGGGAGTCGTTGGGGCACCACTGACAGACTTAGTCAACCCTGGGGTCGTTGGGGCACCACTGGCAGACTTAGTCAACCCGGGGGTCGTTGGGGCACTGTTGTGTCTTTTAACATACCCCAAAAATTGTGTTTATTTTGTTCTAATTGTGTGTAATAGTTCTCTTTTCATTTTAGTTGTTTTAAAACTTCATCGTTTGTTTTCTTTTCTTTCCATCCAATTCTACCTATTCTTTTATAAATCCACATTTCAAAGGCTTCAATTTTCTGTTCTGTTTTCTTGCCTAATGTCCATGTTTCTGCACCATACATGAATATTGAGAAGATGTAACATTTTGCTATTCTTAGTTTTAGCCCTGGTGTTATTTGTTTTGATGATAGCATGTTCTTCATGACATTAAAATTACTTTTTGCCATTCCTATTCTTTTGTTTATTTCAGTTGTACATTTTCCATCACTGGTTATAGTATGTCCAAGGTAGTTGTAGTTCTGAACTGTCTCCAGGTCTATTCCTTCTATTTTGATATCCACTTGTGGGTTTTGAGTATCTTCTTTGTTTATGATCATAGTTTTAGTCTTTTTGATATTCATATTTAGACCATATTTTTTGCTTGTCATGTTTATTACATTAAGTAATTGTTGTAGGTCTTTAGGATTTTCTGCTATTGGTCGTTTCAAATCTAAATGTTCACGATTAACATGAAATATCTCCTCTTTCCCTGCACTTACAAACTTGATTTTTTGCATCTGGCCTTGTTTTTCCAAGGTCCCACCGATTTCACAAAATTTAATGATGTAGGAAGTATGCTTCATCATGAAGCAGCGCTTTCCTTTGATCTCAGTGAATTTACGGATCTTTTTGCTCCTGGAGAAAATAATTTACCGTACATTAATGGAAATCAGCTTCTCGACATAGGCGTCTCTACACAACTTGAAAGTTGGAGGCGTTTATCAACTGTTTACTTTCTATTGTTTACTTTCTTTAAAATACTATGAGAATGTCAATGTTATAGCCTTTACAGACGGTCTAAAACAAATCAGCGTATAAACAGTTCCATTAATGAAAACTATTTAAACAATATACAACAAAGAATACATTTAAAAAAATTAATTATCCGTTGCGAGCGATAACGAGCATGACATATCAAGCAAAGTTATTGTTTATGGGTACGCATGTGACTAAAGAGTCCGATGTAAGCACGGGATCCTCTTCACTGTAAAGAGCTACATTGTTCGTTTTATGTCTTTCCATGTGATTTTCATTATTTTACGTAAACAAGACATATGAAAGTGATTTAGTTTCTTTGCATGCCTGCAGTACAAATATCAAGAATTTTTACATTTTCAAAACGTTATCAACTTTAGCTAAAGATTGATCATGCGGACATATAAAAACGTCCATTATTATTTCATTTATTTTGAATCAGAGGAGTCTAACATATTGATTACTAATCTGGGCTGAACGAACGATAGTCCATCTTTTTTCCAATAGTCATTTTCTTCTTTTAAGACATGATCTTCACATTTGCACCAAAAATCTTTGTCAATCTGTGATAGAGCAGCATATGTCAGTCCTTTTATATCGCATAGTTTAAAACTTGTATTCTCAGCTGCCACCTGCCCTTTAATTTTGCCCAAACGAGTTCAATGGGGTTTAATTGTGGATGATAAGGGGGCAGTCTCAAGCACGTATGACCATGCTGTTGAATGATTTTGTCTATTTGGAATACTTTGGTCTTTTGCGATTTCTTAACAAGTGACAGTAATTCAGGTTTCAAAAATCCCTCGTTAAATGGAATTCCTTCCTTTCTTAGCCAAATCTTTATAACATCTTTTGTACTGGTAGATGTAGGAATTTTGTCTTCTTCTGCCACAGCGTTGTGGTACGACGCGTTGTTCATTACCAGACAGGATGGTCTGTCTAGAATTGGAAGAAGAGTATTTTCAATCCACTCTCTAAATATATGGCCATTCATCTCGGTGTGATAGTCCCTGTTGTCAGTATAATTAGAGGTGAATATAAGTTCTGCATTTTTCACCAACCCTTCTTTTCGGCTGCCTGCATGTGCCATTATAATACGCTGTCCTTTTCCAGTGGGTACACATCTTTTAATACTTCCATCTGATAACTGCCATTCCTTTGCACTTGTGTGGTGAGAATTTATCCAAGATTCAATTAGAAATACAATATCATAACCTTGGTTACGCATTTCCCGTACTTCACGTAAATATTTACTCCTCATAGAAACTAAGTGCGGCTTCTCGCAGATGACATTTCTACCACTATCGTACTTTCTAAACGTAAAACCGATGCTTCTAACAGTTCTCCATAATGTTGTTTTCGACACAACAATGTCATTTTCTGCTCTCAGTCGAATTTTCAGTTTTCTTAAAGTCACAGTTTCTTTGGAATCGAACATTTTACAAATTGCTCTTCTAATCACTTCCTTGTCAAAACTATCTACTACTTTCTTTCTTCCTAGCGTCCTAGTCTTGATTGAACTGGACACTCCGTTAGCTTTAAGCACTTGTTTGAAAAAGCGTTTGCTTATACCCAATGCGTGAATAGTTCTCTTTTCTGGCTTTGAGATGCTTCGATACAGTTTTCCACGCTTAGCTTCTATGCAAAAATATTTATACACCTTTATTGCCACTGATTGCAATGTAAGGAACTTTTCTTTTATACCCATTGACTAACAGATCACAAATTTAACGAAATTACCCAATAATTAGGATACGCCGTTGCACATAAATCACAACAAAACGACAGGAAATGGGATGCACCGGATATAAAATTATAACTATGACGCGTTTTATGTGTTTTTTAGTGCTTAAAACAGGGAAATTGGCGCGCATTACGTTCAAGATGACAAGTCCGTGGGTGCTCACTCATATGAAGCGGTAATTCCTCCAAATATATGGTTTGACCAAAATGCCTTAAATTTGTATGCTTCAAATAAAGAATATTTAAAACTATACGTTTGTTGGTGAGGAAATGAATGTACTTCTTGGGACCAAAAAATCACAAGACCATATGCAAAATTTCAGCATTATCAATCAATTGGTTGCAGAGATATGGAATTTTAAACACCTTCAAAATATTTTGAAACGACCAATAGTAGTACAGTATCGTCTGCATATCTTAGGTTATTGATTATCTTTCCATTAATATTTAGGCCTGGCATCTCTGTGATGTTTTTAAAAATTTACTCAGTGTATAGATTGAACAAGCTTGGTGATAGGATGCATCCCTGTCTTACTCCTCTTTTTATATCAATGGGTGTAGAGTTCTCTTTGTTATATTTTATTATTGCTGTTTGCTCCAAGTACAAATTACATATTAGTCGTATGTCAGTATCGTCCAGATTTATATCTTTTAGGCAGTCTATAAGTTGATTATGGTGTATTCTATCAAACGCTTTGGTGTAGTCTATGAAGCAGGCATATATTGGTTTCTTTCTATCCATCTATTGACCTTTCGAGCCGTAGCCGGCCCATAGGGCGTAGTTTTCAATTCTTTTAAAGATATTTTATCAAATCTCGCCATTTGTCTCTGTTCTGTGGAAGCAGCTCTATCTCATTTAGGGAGCCGAATCCTGCTGCTCTTGCCTCTCTCATCAATGTTCTTCTCAGTGTCTCCCTGGGTCTTCCTCTTTTTCTCTTACCTGCTGTTTCCCATATGAGGGCTTGCTTTGCTATTCGGTTATTATCGCTTCTCATCACATGTCCAACATATGACCATCGTCTTTTCTTTATTACTGAAGATATTAGTGGTTGATTGGCGATTTCTCTAATTTCCTCGTTTGTTTTGAATTCGTTCCACGCTATACCAAGTATTTTCCTTAGACATTTATTTTCGAATGCGTTCAACTTTGTTTCTATATCTCTTGTGGTTTTCCAGCTTTCACACGCGTACGTAAGGGTTGATAGTACATTTGATTTGAATAGTCCAAGTTTTGTGTTTGTGCTGATGAGTTTTGATTTCCACAACTTTTCAAGGCTTCTGAAAGACATTGCTGCTTTAGTTATTCTGATTCTAATTTCTTTGCTTGTATCCCCTTCTCGATCAATTCTGTATCAGGTCTACGTTTCATTAACAAAATCGTTTTTACGATAGCGGCTTGTTAAACCACTGATCAACGGTTATATACCAAGCCGGAGAAAAATAATTCCTCCATTTAGGAAACAACCGGAAACGGAAAATGCCTGTTGTTTGGTTTTCTTGTTGTTGTTGTTCTTTTGTTTCTTCACTTGATGCATTTTTCAATCCATGTTCTCATGTTGAAAATGGCTTCTTTTATCCCACTGTTTTTTTCTGAATCTAAACTGTTGCTCATCTAATTCAGTATCAATTTTATTCTGAATCCTTCCCTGTATAACTTTTAGTAAAATTTTTGTTACCTGGCTCATTAGGCTTATTGTTCTAAAATCACTGCATTCAACTGCACCTTCTCATTACCTGGCAAAAAAATGATTGTTTCTTCCTAATATTGGATATTAGCTCTCTTTTTGCTTTGGCCTCTTTCAGAACGTTTTCATTACACTTCTTATCTGTCCATGGTATTCTCAACATTCTTCTGTAAAACCACATTTCTAGTCTCCAGTGATTTCCTTGTCTGTTGTCCTATTGACCATGATTCACATCCATATGTTAAGACTGCTTCTATATAACATTTAAATACTCTTTTTCTTGTTTCTTTTGTCAAAAACTAGATTCCACAGTCATTATCATCATTATCATCAAGTACCATGCCTGCTGCCATAGGCGATCATGTCTCTCCACAACTTTCGATCTCGACAGTTATTTATCATTTCTGTTGGTGACCTTCTGCCAAGCCATTCTCTTAAGCTAGATTGCACAGTATCTTCCTCATATTTTGGAAAGCTGCTTTTGCCTAAGCCATTCAGCATCTCAAATCTGTTGTGCATCTACCATCTAAGGTTAACATTGTTCCTATATAATTACATGTATTTACCACTTTAGTACAAGTAGCGAAAGCCAGAATATTATATATTCTCTCTCTCTCTCTCTCTGCGACACTACACTGTACAAGCAGAATGATAAATGAAAGAAAATATAATAAGAGACAGAATTTAAAAACAGAAAAATAGACGTTTTTACAGATAGCGATAGAGAAATCTGTAAAAATATAATAATATAGATAATTTTATAAAGGAAGAAAAAAAGAATGAATGAATACATGAAAGAGATTTCCACGAAAATGACATTCTAAGCTTTGAGAATAATGCAAGAGCATCCAATCCATTCAGTAGTGGATATTTTGCAACTAAACGGTAATTTGATATCCATTAGTCTGGCACAGAATTTGATAATTTGAACATAATCCAGCTCTGAGCCCCCATTGATTGACGGCCAGATATTTTCACAGAATAAATACGGTCATACTTTCTTGTAATTGACTTCCTGCAACAACTTGTGCTTTGTTCAAGAATGTTATTATTGGATGATAGAGCCGACCTCATAGCACTTTAGGCAGGCTCATAGCCGGCTCTCATCATGTTGAAATGGCATACGTGTAATCATTTGTTTACAGTTTCTCGCTGATAATACAGGCTGCTGCGCAATTATATATTATCTAAAGTAAAATCTAGATTCCACAGTCATGATTATCATCGCCATCATCATCATCAAGTACCATGCCTGCTGGCATAGGTGATCATGTCTCTCCACAACTTTAGATCTCGACAGTTATTTATCATTTCTGTTGGTGACCTTCTGCCAAGCCATTCTTTTAAGCTAGATTGCACAGTATTGTAAATTGCTTCTTCTTTTGCCTTTCAACGCCCTGTAGAACATAGGTCTTCAACAAATACTTTCAGCTCCCTGTGGAGCAAAGGTTTTCAACAAACACTTTCAGCTCCCTGTGGAGCATAGGTCTTCAACAAACACTTTCAGCTCTCTGTAGAGCATAGGTCTTCAACAAACACTTTCAGCTCCCTGTGGAGCATAGGTCTTCAACAAACACTTTCAGCTCCCTGTGGAGCATTGGTCTTCAACAAACACTTTCAGCTCCCTGTGAAGCATAGGTCTTCAACAAACACTTTCAGCTCCCTGTGAAGCATAGGTCTTCAACAAACACTTTCAGCTCCATGTGGAGCATAGGTCTTCAACAAACACTTTCAGCTCCATGTGGAGCATAGGTCTTCAACAAACACTTTCATCTCCCTGTGGAGCATAGGTCTTGAATAAACACTTTCATCTCCCTGTGGAGCATAGGTCTTCAACAAACACTTTCATCTCCATGTGGAGCATAGGTCTTCAACAAACACTTTCCAGGCCGTTCTGTTCCTTGTCATTCTTTTAAGATCATTCCATGTCTTCCCCATCATCTTCATCTCTGTTTCAGCAAACAAGAGATGAATGTAAATTTCATGTTTGAAGGAATTTTCTGAACATCATCAGTGAGTATTTTGTGGTTCATCACCATTACACCCAGAAAATGTCCATAGGTGCTCAGATCCCCTCCTCAGCAAGTCCCACAGTGTCCAGCGACTGACGACTCCAGTACTATGTTGGTTGATAAGTCTTCTTACACGCCCACTAAGTTTCTCATTTCTGGCTGTGCCCATCTTAACTCTCATCTCTTTCATCTGAAGGAGTGACGTGGACTCACGGTTGTCTAGTAAGCCTGTCTAGTAAACATGTATAACAAACCAGAATAACAAACCTCTCGAGCAAATCTATATAACAAACCTGTCTAACAAACCTTTCTAATAAACCTGTATAACAAACCAGTCTAACAAACCAGTCTAACAAACCTGTCTAACAAACCTGTATAGTAAACCATTCTATCAAACCCGTATAGTAAACCATTCTAACAAACCTGTCTAACAAACCTGTCTAACAAACCTAACAAACCTGTCTAAGAAACCTGTCTAACAAACCTGTATAGTAAACCTAACAAACCTGTCTAACAAACCTGTATAGTAAACCATTCTAACAAACCTGTATAGCAAACCATTCTAACAAACCTGTCTAACAAACCTAACAAACCTGTCTAACAAACCTGTATAGTAAACTATTCTAACAAACCTGTTTAACAAACCTGTCTAACAAACCTAACAAACCTGTATAGAAACCATTCTAACAAACCTGTTTAACAAACCTGTCTAGCATACCTGTCCCTGTTGTTTCTTTGTAATAATGGCGAGGTAAACATTGTCCGGTAGTCACGTGACATAATTACATGTTTTGCTACATAACATCCACATGGAGCTTGTACAGGGCCGCAACGTCGTGCTATTTCATGTCGTTTCATTTATATATTATAACCACAACCACACATTTTGTTTTCTGTTATTCTTTAAACAGCTCCTAATGCTTATGTCTATGTTTTACAGTGTGATATATTGTCGTGGTTGTGTAATATAATCTTTCATTACACTGAGTTATTAAATCATGACACTGAATTATGAAATCATGACACTGAACTATGAGATAATGACACTGAATTATGAAATCATGACACTGAGTTATTAAATCATGACACTGAATTATGAAATCATGACACTGAATTATGAAATCATGACACTGAACTATGAAATCATGACACTGAATTATGAAATCATGACACTGAAACATGAAATCATGACACCGAAACATGAAATCATGACACTGAATTATGAAATCATGACACTGAAACATGAAATCATGACACTGAAACATGAAATCATGACACTGAAACATGAAATCATGACACTGAACTATGAAATCATGACACTGAAACATGAAATCATGACACTGAATTATGAAATCATGACACTGAAACATGAAATCATGACACTGAAACATGAAATCATGACACTGAAATGAAATCATGACACTGAAATATGAAATCATGACACTGAATGATGAAATCATGACACTGAAACATGAAATCATGACACTGAATTATGAAATCATGACACTGAGTTATTAAATCATGACACTGAATTATGAAATCATGACACTGAACTATGAAATCATGACACTGAACTGTGAAATCATGACACTGAAACATGAAATCACAACAAACTTTTACCTACATCCATTTTTAAAAATGTTTCATCTTAGACACCTTCGAAGTATCATCATCATGTGCCATACCGGTTGGCGTAGGCGATCATGTCCATCCACAGTGCATTGCATCAATTCTGTTGTTGACCGTTTACCATACCATGACACAAAGTTGTTTAGTATCTTCTCTCTTTGTTGTCCACGATTTCCCTTTCCCTGCATTTTGCCAGTTGTAACGTAAAGTATTCCAACTTTCCTTTTCTCATGATGTGTCCAAAACATGTTGATTATTTCTTTCTGATGTTTTTTTTTTTATTAGCTCCATTTTTGTGTTGGCCTCTTTGAGAATTTCCTCATTGGTTTTTCTTTAACTGTCCAGGAAACTTTCAACATTCTTCTGAGAAATCCCAGCTCTATGGCCTCTAATCGCATTTCCATGTGTTTGTTTACTGTCCATGATTCGCTTCCATAGGTCAGAATTGGCTCTACATAACACCTGGAAGTACACGTTTGCTATTTAAAAGCGAGAACACTTTGAACAATTACAAACCTTGACCTTTCTTCCAGGCCACGCAACGATCTTCGCTAGCGTGGACACCAGCCCACAGTTTTGTTGATTTCATTTTTGGATGGCAATTGTGGCGGTCCAATATAGCCTAGAAGACTTAGTCTGAGGTTGAATGGGTCGTGCCTCGTCAAGAATAAGGAAGAATCCACCCCCCCCCCCCAAAACAAAGAAAAATAGCAATTAAGTCTACAAGACAACGGCAACAAACTGGCGTATCCTGCAACTTGGACTCGAAATCTGCTTTTTGATAGTCAGTTTTGTGTAGGATTAGGCACTTGAAATTGTCTTACTTAAAATAAGATATTACTGACAAAAATAAACTATCGTTTCTCAAGGAATGAAAGCCCCACGGTCTATACTTACCCCATGGTCTATACTTACCCCATGGTCTATACTTGCCCCGTGGTCTATACTTGCCCCATGGTCTATACTTGCCCCATGGTCTATACTTGCCCCATGGTCTATACTTGCCCCATGGTCTATACTTGCCCCATGGTCTATACTTACCCCATGGTCTATACTTGCCCCGTGGTCTATACTTGCCCCATGGTCTATACTTGCCCCATGGTCTATACTTACCCCATGGTCTATACTTACCCCATGGTCTATACTTACCCCATGGTCTATACTTACCCCATAGTCTATACTTACCCCATGGTCTATACTTACCCCATGGTCTATACTTGCCCCGTGGTCTATACTTGCCCCATGGTCTATACTTGCCCCGTGGTCTATACTTGCCCCATGGTCTATACTTGCCCCATGGTCTATACTTGCCCCATGGTCTATACTTACCCCATGGTCTATACTTACCCCATGGTCTATACTTGCCCCATGGTCTATACTTGCAACTCTTCAGTTACAAGAACAATATTTATGCAAGCAGTGGTTGCATGTCGCTCAGGCGCTGTCATGATCCTGACATCATTTGATAAGCGCCATGAGCGTCTCCTGTCAACGCCATCAAGTCATGGTTCACGCTGGACGTTTACTTCAGCGGGAGATAACAGTAATCTGATCTGATTATCTTTTATTGCCATGTCTGTGCTTCGGGGAAGAGAAGTGTGAGGGCGGGGCCTTCTGGCTTTTATTTGTAGCGTGGCGGTGCAGTGGGTTCTCGATATGATTCGTGGCAGGTTATCTTTCTTGGTTGCTTAGATGATATCAATACTACCGAAGGACTACATTCATCAGGTGCCGTCTCCATGTTGAAGGTTAGCTACCGTGGAGCGTCGTTTGACTTTGTTTCTTGTCTTGATGGTCCACGTTGTCATAGGTTCACCTGTCCACCTTTTGATGTTATCTGTCCACTTTTTGTCTTGGTCTGTCTCTGCCTCGTCTACCTTGTACCTTCCATTCCAAGATGACTTTTAGAAGGGTGCCATCTCTTTTTACGTGTTCAAATAGTTGTGCTTGTCTTTTGCTATTTGTGTTAAATTGTTCTTTTGCTAGTTCAGAACTTCCTTTCTCGTCTTCTTTTCCTCCTACCCAATGCTCCCCATTTTCCTTTAGATTCACATTTACAAGGCTTCAATTTTCTGCTCTGTTTTCTTGTTAATGTCAATGTTTCTACACCATAGAGGAAGGTTGAGTAAATATAGAAATTTGCTATTTGTAGTTCTAGTTCTGATGTTTTTTTGCTTTGATGTGAGTATATTTTTCATGTTGTTAAAATTACTTTTAGCCATTTCTTTTCATTTGTTTATTTTTGTTTAATGGTCTCCATTACCTGTTATACAAGCTGTCATTGTAAATTGTATTGTTATGGAGACAGAGCCATAGATTTTAGAATCAGTGATTTTTGCCATATCATATATGTACAATATGTACAATATGTGCCATTTTGGCACGCAAGGTGTCTGTTTTTGAGATTGTGGTTCTGCCCTATGTGCCGTCTTCGGCTCGAAAGGACAATAGATTACCTGCTATAATATGTCCAAGATAGCTTTATTCTTGAACTATTTCTAGGGTCTTTCCCTCTACATCAATATTTCCTTGTACATTTTGTGTCTTCTCTCTGTCAATAATCATAATTTTAGTATGTTCAGATCTATTTCCAACTCACATTCTTTGTTTGTCTTGATTATTTTGTTTACTGATCGTTGTAGGTTCTAGATTATCTGCCATTAATACAGTATCATCAGCGTATCATCATCATCATCATCAAGTACCGGACCTGCAGGCGTAGGTGATCATGTCTATCCAAACTTTCGATCTCGGCAGCTATTTATCATTTCTGTTGTTGACCTTCTGCCAAGCCATTCTCTTAAGCTGTCTGTTATTTGTTCTCTTTGCTTCCCTCTATCTCTTCGTCCCTCAATTTTTCCAGTTGTTACAATATATTCCAGCTGTTCTCTTCTCATTACATGGCCATAAAATGATGATTGTTTCTTCCTAATATTGGAAATTAGCTCTCTTTTTGCCTTGACCTCTCTCCGAACATCTTCATTACTCTTCTTAGCTGTCAATGGTACTCTCAACATTCTTCTGTAAAACCACATTTCTACAGATATTTAAGAACTCTTTTTCTTGTTTCTATTGTCAAAAATGGATTTCATAGTATTTTCCTCATTTTTTGGAAAGCTACTTTTGCCTGAGCCAGTCTGCATCTCACCTCTTTTGTACATCTTCCGTCTGAGGTTAACAAAGTTCCCAAATATTTAAATTCATTTACCTGTTTTAATATTGTTTCACTTGTCTTTATTTTGCACTGAGGTGATGTCTTTTACTTTGTTGTTACCATTATCTCTGTCTTTTTGCTATTAAGGCTGAGTCCTTTATTTTTGCTTTCTTTCACTATAATGTCCAACATTTCTTGTAACTCATTTTCACTCTTATCGATTAAGACTGTATCATCAGCATACCTTAGATTATTTATATTATGACCTCCAATTGTTATTCCAGGCATGCCCCTTATGGATCTTAAAATAATCTCACTATAAATATTAAACAAATCTGGTGACAGCACACAACCTTGTCTAACACTATGTTTTATTTGTTGAAACATTTCCAATTGGTTTCCAGTTCTTATAACCGCTGTTTGTTGCCAGTACATGTTCTTTATTATTCTTAGATCTTTGTTGTCTACGTTTATGCTTTCTAAAATTGTGATCAGCGTGTAATAGATTATTGATTATATAACCATCACTGTTTAGCCCTTCTATTCCCTTAATGTCTTTGAAGACCTGCTCAGAGTAAGAGTTTGGTGCCACGATACGCGATAGCTCACTGGTTAGTTAACTGGACTACAAAGGACAAGAGATTGGGTTCGATCCTTATCGAAGGCTTCAGGGTTCACCCAGCCTTAAATGGGTACCGGATTTTTTTTTCTGGGAACGTAAAGCGGCACGGGCGTAATACCGACAACATTATCCCAAAAAATAATGTGCTAAAGGTCTGTAAAAATTATGGTCACTAACATTATATGCCCTATACGCCACTTGGCGTGACGGGGCTCTTTACTTTTACTTTCAGTGTACAAGTTAAATAGACAGGGTCATAGAATGCAGCCCTGTCTTACTCCTCTTTTTATATCAATAGGTATAGAGTTCTCATTGATGTATTTTATCATAGCTGTTTGTTCCCAGCATAAATTACATATCAGTTTTATATTAGCATCATCTACATGTATATATTGCAAGGACTTATCTCTTTAGGGAATTTGCACCATGTTTTGTTCGTCGTAGGCTGCTATCACTAGAGTAATCAGGAATCTAAAGGGAGCGAAATTGTTGTGTGTACGACATTTTTGTGTGCTACGTCATCATAATGGCTCATCGTACATCCCTAGAACTGCCGTACACTAATCTTACGGTCTGTTTTTTTATGTGCGATGGGGATAATCTGACGACTAACTGTGTGTTTATATGTTCGGAATTGGAGTCAACAACGATGGCCTAACATCATCAAACGCTATACATTTTTAAAAAAATATAACGATCATCATTTTCAGGAGGAGGTGAACTTCCGGTATATGGTGGATAGGCGGCGGGAACAATTGAAGGCTATGCGTGAAACGTGTTCCTTGTTGCAGTTTCCTCATATTCCAAGTCCGTCTTTTTGCAGGAGCTACTGAGTTAAGTGCTCTGTGCACACCGTGAGCGGTGTGTCTCATCCGTTTTGATCATGTTTCGATATTCCAGTTGTTTACGATGAATGATGATATCGTATGACATGGAACAGTTGGCTGTGTTAACTTTCTGTGCGGTTTCGCCTTATGTCTTTTGGCGTGTGCTGAGACTGCTACGATGGGACTACAGTTACCTTTCTTTGTTTGGTAGATGAGATATTAATTCGGATGATTCCACTGGCACGGGCGTTTGAGCAATTATGGATTTTAATTCGTTTGCAGTGATACCGGGGCCTTCCATAACCAAATAACCAAATTGCAAGGACTTTATTAGTTGTTTGTATTTAGTAATATATCAATATTTCATAAACGACAATAAGGCAACATTTCATAAACGACAATAAGGCAACATTTCATAAACGACAATAAGGCAACATTTCATAAACGAAAATGAGGCAACATTTCGTAAACGAAAATGAGGCAACATTTCATAAACGACAATAAGGCAACATTTCATACACGATAATAAGGCAATATGATATACCGTTTTCTTGTGAAACCAATAGTTTAAACAAAAGACCTTAATAAGAAAGAGAAAGAGAGAGAGAGAGAGAGAGTAAGAGAGAGAGAGAGAGAGAGAGATGTAATGAAATAGACATGAAAGCATAGAGAGATGTGTGGACCTGAATTATCACAGATCTAGTTGTGTAACCAATAAGATAATAATTACAAATAACAAACAACAGAAGTCTTACCGTTTTTGTTTGCCACTACTATATCACACAGGTACTGTAAAGCTATGAAAAATAGGTACACTCCATTGAGAAGCATTACTGACAGTTTCATCATCTTGCATCCCTCCAACATTATCTTCCCCAGCACTGAATGGAAAGCACAAGTGGATTATCCACGGATACTATCCAACGCATGAAATGTATCCATAAAATTGTGGACAGAACACCCTTGTCGTTTTGAAATCATCAAATGGACGTATGAAGATGTGCCATAGAATCTTTGTAACTGTAACTTGTGTAACTGAATCTATATAACATTTATTATGTGGCAAATCTATTTAACTGTGTGGCTAAATCTTTTTAACTTTTGCTCGATGGCTGAATCTTTGTAACTGTAAATGAGTGGCTGGATCTATTTAACTGTGTGGCTAAATCTTTGTAACTTTTGCTCGATGGCTGAATCTTTGTAACTGTAAATGAGTGGCTGGATCTATTTAACTGTGTGGCTAAGTCTTTGTAACTTTTGCTTGGTGGCTGAATCTTTGTAACTGTAAATGAGTGGCTGAATCTATTTAACTGTGTGGCTAAATCTGTGTAAACTTTACTCTGTGGTTGAACATATGTAACCGTAACTGTTCGGCTGCATCTTTGTAACTGCAACGGTGTAGTTTAATCTTTGTAACTGCGCGTGGCCAAATCTATGTAACTGTAACAGTGTGGCTGATTCTTTGTAAGTTCTACTCTGTGGCTGAATCTTTGACACTGTAACCTAATGGCTGGATCTATATGATTATAACTATGAAGCCGAGTCTATGTAATAGTAACTTTTAAAATAAAATCTATGTAACTGTGTATGGCTGATTTGTTGTAACTGTAAATGTATGGTTGTATTTATGTAACTGACTATATATAACCTGCATTCTATATCTACAAAGTTACGTCTATGTAAAACTGTAAAGGTGTGACTGAATGTATGTAAAACTGTAAAGGTGTGACTGAATCTATGTAAAACTGTAAAGGTGTGACTGAATCTATGTAAAACTGTAAAGGTGTGACTGAATCTATGTAAAACTGTAAAGTGTGACTGAATCTATGTAAAACTATAAAGGTGTGACTGAATCTATGTGAAACTATGAAGGTGTGACTGAATCTATGTAAAACAATACAGATGTGACTTAATCTATGTGAAACTATGAAGGTGTGACTTAATCTATGTAAAACAATACAGATGTGACTTAATCTATGCGAAACTATGAAGGTGTGACTGAATCTATGTAGAACAATACAGATGAGACTGAATCTATGTAGAACTGTAAATGTGTGACTGAGTCTATGTAAACCTATAAAGATGTAACTGAATCTATGTAAAACTGTTACCGTGAAGCTGAATCTATGAAGCTATAGTTGTATCGATGAGTATCCGTCACTATTATTGTGTGACAGCAAACGAATGACTAAAACTGTTTCGACGTCATTTTTTTTTGCGGTTGTTTGACTGAATCTAGATTATTGTAACTGTGTGGTTTAATCTATGTGGGTGTAGATATATATATATATCTACATTTACGTGATGAAGTGTGGATGTAATTCTCTGGTTAAATCTCGGTGTGGGTGTAACTGTATGGCAAAAAATTATGTAGATTGTATTATGTTGCTGTGATTACACCAGTCTTTGTTCGTGTGGCTGTTACTGCTTATGTGTAACTATGAGGGTGTTTACGTGCGAATGTAACTAACGTTTGTAACAACCTGCGTTTTAGCTGAACGGCTGTGTCTATATGATTCTAACGTAACATCTGCAGCTATGTCGACCCGACTGTGTGGCTGTTTATCATTATGTGTTTGTATGCGTTTATCTTTATGTGTGGGTATTTATCATTACGTGTAGGTGTTTATCATTATGTGTGGGTGCATCCACTGTGGGATTAATTGCATGTTTTAAATTACTGCATTGGAGTTGTAACTCTTTAATAGGAGCTAATCGTGCGCGTGTAGAGCTGTTTTTACTGAAAAATGGTTTTCAAATGTTTGATTTTTAACCGTGTCTTTTAACTGTGTGACTTTTAATGTGTTATTTTTACATTTGTCTTTTAACTATGTGATTTAAACGGTGTCATTTAGCTGTGTGACTTTTAACCGTGTGGTTTTAAATATGTGATTTTTAACTGTGTGGTTTTTAACTGTGTGATCTTTAACTCTGCGAATTTTAACTGTGTGACTTTTGACTGTGTGGTTTTTAACTGTGTGATTTTTAACTGTATGATTTTTAACTCTGCGACTTTTAACTGTGTGACTGTTGACTTCTAATCAAGCAGCGCATCTACAGTAGAATCAGTGAGAATCCAAAGTTGTGTGGCTCCAATTGTTTCATTAAAAGGAATCTCCAAGTGAAACACAGTCTTTGATATGTCCAAGTGTTAGATCCAGCATTCAATTTCTCTGAGAATTATATGAAATAATACACTAAATGAGATGAATTATTCTGAAATATTACAATAAGTGAGATGAATTATTGTGAAATATTACAATAAGTGAGATGAATTATTATTAAATATTGCATTAAGGGAGATGAATTATTCTGAAATATTACAATATGTGAGGCGAATTATTGTGAAATATTACAATAAGTGAAATGAATTATTGTGAAATATTACAATAAGTGAGGTGAATTATTATGAAATATTACAATAAGTGAAATGAATTATTATGAAATATTACATTAAGTGAGATGAATTATTATGAAATATTACCATAAGTGAGATGAATTATTATGAAATATTACAATAATTGAGATGAATTATTCTGAAATATTACAATAAGTGAGATGAATTCTGAAATATTACCATAAGTGAGATGAATTATTCTGAAATATTACAATAAGTGAGATGAATTATTCTGAAATATTACAATAAGTGAGATGAATTATTCTGAAATATTATAATAAGTGAGATGAATTATTCTGAAATATTACAATAAGTGAGATGAATTATTCTGAAATATTACAATAAGTGAGATGAATTATTCTGAAATATTACAATAAGTGAGATGAATTATTCTGAAATATTACAATAAGTGAGATGAATTATTCACAACAAAAATCAAGGATCAGTTCATAACGAAGGTTATTTTAAAAAAATAAATAATAACAGCGATTACTTAGACTGATGTAAACATGTACAGTTAGATAGCCCGGGACAGTAATTTATGTCAATCTTGTGTTGTCTTCGCATCGAATGTTGGCTATCGTGAAGCGCCGTTTCACTGCATCCTTTGGTCAAACGAGCTGCTCTCTAACCTTGTCAACATCTTAGTGTCGATGGTTTGTCTTAGCCTGTGTCGACCTCAGCTTCGTGTGCCTTGCCTTTCAACAGTTTACTGTATTTATTTCTATATCATCATCAGGAGGTGAAGGCGCGCCTACCAGCACCAGAGCTGGAAGTTGTCAGCGACCCACAGCTGATGGCTTGCGCCACGATCGTTGAACCAAAACCATCCAGACCCTGCTCCACCTCTCCGCGGTGCCTCCAGTAAAAGACTAACCTGTCTAGTCTGGCCAAGCGTGCAGGGATCGAAGAGGGAAGACAACCCGGTACTCAAAAATGTCGTGCTGAAGTCGGATGTGTTGGGCCGAAAGGCGCAAATATAACAGTTAAACAGCAAACCACAACACAACGCAGACACGTCCACTACGTCCTTGTAAGGGCGGATGATGAAGAGGAATATTCTAGTCTACCACGATACTCTAGAATACTTTAGTCATCGGGCGAACGCAACCAAACATATCATCATCACCACGTTTGAAATATTGATTATTTCTTGATAATCTTGCTTCGTCAAATGATGACTTCCGATCAATATGCCGGATAGGCGGCAGGAACCGTTTGGTTCTTTCTGAAAAGTGTTCCTTGTTGCAATTTTCTTATATTCCAAGTCCGGTTTGCTGCCGGAGCTAATGAGTTTAGTGTTCAGTGCACACCGTGAGCTGTATGTTTTATCCGGATCGTGTTCGATATTCAGATTGTTTACGATGAATGATAATATCGTATGACGAAGGGCATTTCAGCTGTGTTAACTTACAGTGCGGCTTGGCCTTATGTCTTTTGGCGTGTGCTGTGGCTGCTATGATGACGACTGCAGCTACATTTCTTTGGATCCTCCAATGAGATGAGATGTTAATTCGAATGATTCCACTGGCACGGGCGTTTGAACAATTATGGATTTTCATTCGCTTGCAGTGATAGGGAGGCCGTCGA
Organism: Megaustenia siamemsis; assembly: GCA_032433765.1. Taxonomy (NCBI): domain Eukaryota; kingdom Metazoa; phylum Mollusca; class Gastropoda; order Stylommatophora; family Ariophantidae; genus Megaustenia; species Megaustenia siamemsis. The sequence goes on along the minus strand of JAVIAB010000126.1, from coordinate 69,848,184 downwards.
CTTGCTGGTATCTTTTCTCTTTGCTTCTCTTTATCTCTTTGTCCCTCAATTTTCCCAGTTGTTACAATATATTCCAGCTGTTCTCTTCTCATTACATGGCCAAAAAATGATGATTGTTTCTTCCTAATATTGGAAATTAGCTCTCTTTTTGCTTTGGCCTCTTTCAGAACGTTTTCATTACTCTTCTTAGCTGTCCATGGTATTCTCAACATGCTTCTGTAAAACCACATTTCTACAGTCTCCAGTGATTTTCTTGTGTGTTGTCCTTTTGTCCATGATTCACATCCATATGTTAAGACTGCTTCTATATAACATTTAAATACTGTTTTACTTGTTTCTGTTGTCAAAAATGGATTGCACAGTATATTTCTCATTTTTTTAAAAGCTGCTTTTGCCTGAGCCATTCTACATCTCACCTCTGTTGTACATCAACCATCTGAGGTTAAACAAAGTTCACATTTAAATTCATTTACCTGATACTGTAAGTAAACTATAGTAATGCAAACAAAAAATACCAACCATTTTATCCTAATATATCGACGTTTATTGTAACACGTGGACACACTTACTGGGTGTTTACAGTATATGAGATAGACTACAACTATAACATTTGTTATACCAAGATGGTAATAGCAACCACAATTATATTGGTAACTAAAGTGAAAATGTAGTCTTGATGGTAATGGTAATCCAAATGGTAATGGTAAATAAAATGGTAATGGTAACTAAAATGGTAATGGTAACTAAAATGGTAATGGTAACTAAGATGGTAATGGTAACTAAAATGGTAATGGTAACTAAAATGGTAATGGTAACTAAAATGGTAATGGTAAACTAAAGTGGTAATGGTAACTAAAATGGTAATGGTAACTAAAATGGTAATGGTAACTAAGATGGTAATGGTAACTAAAATGGTAATGGTAATTAAAATGGTAATGGTAACTAAAATGGTAAAGGTAATCAAAATGGTAATGGTAACTAAAATGGTAATGGTAACAAAAATGGTAATGGTAATCAAAATGGTAATAGTAATCAAAATGGTAATGGTAACCAAAATGTTAATTGTAAAAAAAAATGGTAATCACAAAATAATCTCCCTACAACACAAGATAATCTCCACACAAAACAAAATAATCTCCCTACAACACAAGATAATCTCCATACAAAACAAAATAATCTCCCTACAACACAAGATAATCTCCCTACAACACAAGATAATCTCCCTACAACACAAGATAATCTCCCTACAACACAAGATAATCTCCCTACAACACAAAATAATCTCCGTACAACACAAGATAATCTCCGTACAACACAAGATAATCTCCCTACAACACAAAATAATCTCCCTACAACACAAAATAATCTCCGTACAACACAAGATAATCTCCGTACAGCACAAGATAATCTCCCTACAACACAAGATACACTACCTAAAACACAAGATAATCTCTGTACAACACAAGAAAATCTCCCTACAACACAAGATAATCTCCCTACAACACAAGATAATCTCTGTACAACACAAGATAATCTCCCTACAACACAAAATAATCTCTCTACATCACAAGATAATCTCTCTACAACACAAGAAAATCTCCCTACAACACAAGATAATCTCCCTACAACACAAGATAATCTCTGTACAACACAAGATAATCTCCCTACAACACAAAATAATCTCTCTACATCACAAGATAATTTCCCTACAACACAAGATAATCTCTCTACATCACAAGATAATCTCCCTACAACACAAGATAATCTCTCTACATCACAAGATAATCTCCCTACAACACAAGATAATCTCCGTACAACACAAGATAATCTCTCTACATCACAAGATAATCTCCCTACAACACAAGATAATCTCTCTACATCACAAGATAATCTCCGTACAACACAAGATAATCTCCCTACATCACAAGATAATCTCCCTACAACACAAAATAATCTCCCTACAACACAAGATAATCTCCCTACAACACAAGATAATCTCTCTACAATACCAGATAATCTCCCTACAACACCAGATAATCTCCCCACAACACAAGATAATCTCCCTACAACACAAGATAATCTCCCTAAAACACAAGATAATCTCCGTACAACACAAGATAATCTCCCTAAAACACAAGATAATATCCCTAAAACACAAGATAATCTCCCTAAAGCACAAGATAATCTCTCTACAACACAAGATAATCTCCCTAAAACACAAGATAATCTCCCTAAAACACAAGATAATCTCCCTAAAGCACAAGATAATCTCCCTACAACACAAGATAATCTCCCTAAAACACAAGATAATCTCTCTACAACACAAGATAATCTCCCTAAAACACAAGATAATCTCTCTACAACACAAGATAATCTCCCTAAAGCACAAGATAATCTCCCTAAAACACAAGATAATCTCTCTACAACACAAGATAAGCTCCCTAAAACACAAGATAATCTCCCTAAAACACAAGATAATCTCTCTACAGCACAAGATAATCTCCCTACAACACAAGATAATCTCCCTAAAACACAAGATAATCTCTACAACACAAGATAATCTCTCTAAAACACAAGATAATCTCTCTACAACACAAGATAATCTCCCTAAAGCACAAGATAATCTCTCTACAAGACAAGATAACCTTTCTACAACACAAGATAATCTCCCTACAACACAAGATAATCTCCCTAAAACACAATATAAACTCTCTACATCACAAGATAATCTACCATAAAACACAAGATAATCTCCCTACATAACAAGATAATCTCCCTACACCCCAAGATAATCTACCTAAAACACAAGATAATCTCCCTACATAACAAGATAATCTCCCTACAACACAAGATAATCTCCCTACAACACAAGAGAATCTCCCTACATCACGAGATAATCTCCCTACAACACAAGATAATCTCCCTACATCACAAGATAATCTCCCTACATCACAAGATAATCTCCCTACAACACAAGATAATCTCCCTACATCACGAGATAATCTCCCTACAACACAAGATAATCTCCCTACATCACAAGATAATCTCCCTACATCACAAGATAATCTCCCTACATCACAAGATAATCTCCCTACATCACGAGATAATCTCCCTACATCACAAGATAATCTCCCTACATCACAAGATAATCTCCCTACATCACAAGATAATCTCCCTACATCACGAGATAATCTCCCTACATCACGAGATAATCTCCCTACAACACATGATAATCTCATACACCGTAATACAAAGCTTAATTATTTTTTTTTTCCAATTGTAGTAAATAAATTAAATAATACGACTAATAACGTTTCAACAAAATTGTACACAATCTAACGTTTTACAACGACCAGGATCGCAAAATGAAAACACCAGAATGGATGGAAGTGAAATCGTGCGTACAGAAGAAGTGCAAACAAGACACTTTAAAAAACGGTTAGGAAATCTTGCGCTCGAAAAACAAAAACAAAAAAATGGTTCGTGTAATCTTTTAAGGACGCACTCCCAGACGACATGGCATACCAGGGCAGGCTTCTGTGGGTCAGAGTTGCGTGCCCCTGCAGACGTCATGTGATACCAGAACGTTTATGTTTTTTTTTCCCTCCACGCCATCTTTAGTGTCGTCCATTTTGAGCACGTGGAATTGAAGACTTCATGGCAGTAGATGTGATTATAATATTACTGTACATGTGGCTATGTATGTGAGTGTGTGTCTATGTTGCACATTATGACATACGGAACTTTGATGTCTTTTTAATTACACTAAATTTAACAGTAGGGTATATCGAAGTTTTCCGGTTGTATCCAAAATGGGGGAATTATTTTTTTCCGGCTTCGCACAGAACCGTTGATCAGAGGTTTAAAAAGCCGTTATCGTAAAAACGAGTTTGTTAATGAAACGTAGACATGGCATATGATGAGAAGAGATAATAACCGAATAGCAAAGCAAGCCCTCATGTGGGAAACAACAGGTAAGAGGAAAAGAGGAAGACACAGAGAGACACTGAGAAGAACATTGATGAGAGAGGCAAGAGTAGCAGGGCGGGAATCGGCTCCCTCAATGAGATAGAGCTGCTTGCACAGAACAGAGACAAATGGCGAGATTTGATAAAATACCTTTACAAGGATTGAAAACTGCTAGAATAAAAATGTAGATAAAAGAAGGAGTATCTGGGTCTACGCACTATGGGCCGGCTACGGCTCGAAAGGTCAATAGATTGATAGTATATCGAATACTAAACACTATCGGAAACAGAATACAACATTTGGATCTCGTTATTAAATTGCTTACAGAAATATAACCATCGGCATTTGTCGTGGTTCAAGCTATTTCTCTTCAGTCATTCCTCATTTGTCTTTCAACGTCGAGAAGAGTCTTTTTGTAAAGTGACTTTGTCTTTTAGCACGGTCCCAAATATTTCTTTTATTTTTGTCCATCCATTGTGAGGACCTTCTCTTTGTCTGTTGTTTTTGTAGTGTCAATCTCCTGCTGTTATTCTTCAAATATTATTTTCCATTGTTGTTTTCCAAGTGTTATTTTTATAGTTTTGTTTTCATGGTCTTGTTTACCTAATGTTTTCCTGATGTCATTTTCTAGTGTTATTTTCCTAGTGTTGATTTCCTAATATTATTTTCCTACTGTTATTTTCCGAGTGTTGTTTTCCGTTGTTTTGTAATTTTTTGCATGCAGTCTTAGATTGTTCTGGACCGTAGTAATGTGTGAATATTAAGTTCAAAGGCAAAGTTGATTTTGCAAATACGAGTATTATTGCATAAATTGTGTATAAAAATAGTGTGTAAACACTGGAATTTACAGTGCTACACGTCACACACATTATAATGTCACCGTGATTGGCTATATTTGATATTCTGTTAAAGTCAACGCTGTCTTCGCCCTGCTAACCTGGTGCACTTTGAGACTATGTGATTATATTTTTAACTACAATTTGAAAATGTGTCAATTATTGAAGGGTTGACGTGGCTGGATGTAACACCATTTTTAATTGTATGTTCTAAAAGCATCTTGCACAAGTTACACATGCAAACTCCTACACTAGATCACTTTATTAATAGAAAACTATATTGTATGAAGGTCCTGGAAAATATAAGATTGCAAGTAAAATTTCACTGCAATCCACAAAACGGTGTTCGAGAAAATTGATTTTGAGTTGGGGAACAATTTTTGAACGGGGTATAAGTTTAAAAATAGCTTTTAACTGAAGCAAATATTTCTTTTGTTAACAGAGACTTGTCCAAAAGAAAACAAAACAAATCGTAGGAGGTACAATTGTAGTAGGTATAGTTGTAGAAGGTATAGTTGTAGAAGGTACAGTTGTAGAAGATATAGTTTGTAATAGGGATAGTTGTATAAGTAATAGTTGTAGAAAGTATAGTTGTAGAAGGTACAATTGTAGAAGGTACAGATGTAGTACGTATAGTTGTAGTAGGTATAGTTGAAGTAGGCATAGTTGTAGTAGATATAGTTGTAGTAGGTATAGTTGTAGTAGATATAGTTGAAGTAGGTATAGTTGTAGTAGGTATAGTTGTAGAAGGTACAGTTGTAGTAGGTACAGTTGTAGTACGTATAGTTGTTGTAGGTATAGTTGTAGAAGGTACAATTGTAGTAGGCACAGTTGTAGTACGTGTAGTTGTAGTAGGTATAGTTGAAGTAGGTATAGTTGTAGTAGATATAGTTGTAGTAGGTATAGTTGTAGAAGGTACAGTTGTAGTATATATAGTTGTAGAAGGTACAGTTGTATAGGTATAGTTGTAGAAGGTACAGTTGTAGTAGGTATAGGTGTAGAAGGAACAGTTGTAGTAGATATAGTTGTAGAAGGTACAGTTGTAATAGGTATAGTTGTAGCAGGTATTGTTGCAGTAGGTATAGTTGTAGAAGGTACATTTCACGGCTGTTTGTTGTCATCTCAAAGTAGTATTTTAGTTCTAGTATAGAAAACTTTGCAACAGTCATCGATGGACATGTCCTGAGCCTGTACCTTCCACCCATTAAAAAGAAATGCATTCTACGAAAGTGGTTCCAATGTGTGACACGGCACACAAGACGTCACATTTGAAACGAAAGTCAATATTTTTTCTGCTGACATTTTAGTAGTAAGCGATACAGCTTCTTGTAATCACTTTGAATGTCTGGGGGACTGGTTGGTCTCCAGGCAAGACGCCGACCTCGAGACAGAGAGGTCGTGGGTTAAGTCCCGATTATACAAGTTTGTATTTGTTGTTGACGATGATGATTTGTGTCTGCGACAACCACCCCTGGTCTCAGCAGCGAGGCCCGGCTTGAAACGGAGAAAAAAACAAAATGAATGCCTCCAAAGATGGAGTTATCTGCCTGGATGCTTACGCATAATAAAACGATGGACTTGGCATGACACAATCACTAAATAGAATTATGAACATGTACCAGTCAAATACCAGTGAATAAGGAGATACTGCGATGGCGCTGGATAGGGCACACACTGCGAAAGCCAAATGAGAGTATTACACAACAGGTTCTTTTAGGAATCCACAAAGGCAAAGAGGAAAGACTAAAATATTTGTGGAGAAGACAGATGGAAGTGGAGATGAAGATGATGGGGAAGACATGGAATGATCTTAAAAAATGGCAAGAAACAGAACGGCTTGGAAAGTGTTTGTTTGAAGACCTAATGCTCCACTGGGAGCTGAAAGTGTTTGTTTGAAGACCTAATACTTCACAGGGAGCTGAAAGTGTTTGTTTGAAGACCTAATACTCCACATGGAGCTGAAAGTGTTTGTTTGAAGACCTAATACTTCACAGGGAGCTGAAAGTGTTTGTTTGAAGACCTAATACTCCACATGGAGCTGAAAGTGTTTGTTTGAAGACCTAATACTCCACAGGGAGATGAAAGTGTTTGTTTGAAGACCTAATGCTCCACTGGGAGCTGAAAGTGTTTGTTTGAAGACCTAATACTTCACAGGGAGCTGAAAGTGTTTGTTTGAAGACCTAATACTCCACATGGAGCTGAAAGTGTTTGTTTGAAGACCTAATACTCCACAGGGAGATGAAAGTGTTTGTTTGAAGACCTAATAATCCGCAGGGAGCTGAAAGTGTTTGTTTGAAGACCTAATACTCCACAGGGAGCTGAAAGTGTTTGTTTGAAGAAGAAAAAAGACACAAATGAACAAATCAACTAAATTATCCGTGAAAAGCAATTGTGAGCTGTAAATAAACAATAAACTATAATACTTTCCCTAGGGATGGACTACCAGACAAGTCAACAACTTAACCAAACATTAAATTATGATAACTTCCCTAGTGGTGGACCACCAGACAAGTCAACAACTTAACCAAACATTAAACTATGATAACTTCCCTAAGGGTGGACCACCAGACAAGTCAACAACTTAACCAAACATTAAACTATGATACCTTCCCTAGGGGTGGACCACCAGACAAGTCAACAACTTAACCAAACATTAAACTATGATACCTTCCCTAGTGGTGGACCACCAGACAAGTCAACAACTTAACCAAACAATAAAATATAGGACGAAATTCAGCGGCTGGATGGTCTAGAGGTGAGAGTTTGGCTTCAGGACAAGAAGGTCACAAGTTAGAATCCCACTACAAGCGGGGCGATTCATCGAGGTGTTGCCCTTCACAGGTCTCTGTAGTGAGATCTGATGTCTAGTACTCTCTGGGTAGTGAGATCTGATGTCTAGTACTCTCTGAGTAGTGAGATCTGATGTCTAGTACTCTCTGGGTAGTGAGATCTGATGTCTGGTCCTCTCTGGGTAGTAAGATCTGATGTCTAGTACTCTCTGGGTAGTGAGATCTGATGTCTAGTACTCTCTGGGTAGTGAGATCTGATGTCTGGTCCTCTCTGAGTAGTGAGATCTGATGTCTAGTACTCTCTGGGTAGTGAGATCTGATGTCTGGTCCTCTCTGGGTAGTGAGATCTGATGTCTAGTACTCTCTGGGTAGTGAGATCTGATGTCTGGTCCTCTCTGAGTAGTGAGATCTGATGTCTGGTCCTCTCTGGGTAGTGAGATCTGATGTCTGGTCCACTCTGGGTAGTGAGATCTGATGTCTGGTCCTCTCTGAGTAGAGAGATCTGATGTCTGGTCCACTCTGGGTAGTGAGATCTGATGTCTGGTCCTCTCTGAGTAGAGAGATCTGATGTCTGGTCCTCTCTGAGTAGAGAGATCTGATGTCTGGTCCTCTCTGGGTAGTGAGATCTGATGTCTGGTCCTCTCTGAGTAGTGAGATCTGATGTCTGGTCCTCTCTGAGTAGTGAGATCTGATGTCTGGTCCTCTCTGAGTAGTGAGATCTGATGTCTGGTCCTCTCTGAGTAGAGAGATCTTATGTCTGGTCCTCTCTGGGTGGTGAGATCTGATGTCTAGTACTCTCTGGGTAGTGAGATCTGATGTCTAGTACTCTCTGGGTAGTGAGATCTGATGTCTAGTACTCTCTGGGTAGTGAGATCTGATGTCTAGTACTCTCTGGGTAGTGAGATCTGATGTCTGGTCCTCTCTGAGTAGTGAGATCTGATGTCTAGTACTCTCTGCGTAGTGAGATCTGATGTCTGGTCCTCTCTGTGTAGTGAAATCTGATGTCTAGTACTCTCTGGGTAGTGAGATCTGATGTCTGGTCCTCTCTGGGTAGTAAGATCTGATGTCTAGTACTCTCTGGGTAGTGAGATCTGATGTCTGGTCCTCTCTGGGTAGTGAGATCTGATGTCTGGTCCTCTCTGAGTAGTGAGATCTGATGTCTGGTCCTCTCTGAGTAGTGAGATCTGATGTCTGGTCCTCTCTGAGTAGTGAGATCTGATGTCTGGTCCTCTCTGAGTAGAGAGATCTGATGTCTGGTCCTCTCTGGGTGGTGAGATCTGATGTCTAGTACTCTCTGGGTGGTGAGATCTGATGTCTAGTACTCTCTGGGTAGTGAGATCTGATGTCTAGTACTCTCTGGGTAGTGAGATCTGATGTCTAGTACTCTCTGGGTAGTGAGATCTGATGTCTGGTCCTCTCTGAGTAGTGAGATCTGATGTCTAGTACTCTCTGGGTAGTGAGATCTGATGTCTGGTCCTCTCTGTGTAGTGAGATCTGATGTCTAGTACTCTCTGGGTAGTGAGATCTGATGTCTGGTCCTCTCTGGGTAGTGAGATCTGATGTCTTGTACTCTCTGGGTAGTGAGATCTGATGTCTGGTCCTCTCTGAGTAGTGAGATCTGATGTCTAGTACTCTCTGGGTAGTGAGATCTGATGTCTGGTCCTCTCTGAGTAGTGAGATCTGATGTCTAGTACTCTCTGGGTAGTGAGATCTGATGTCTGGTCCTCTCTGAGTAGTGAGATCTGATGTCTAGTACTCTCTGGGTAGTGAGATCTGATGTCTGGTCCTCTCTGAGTAGTGAGATCTGATGTCTAGTACTCTCTGGGTAGTGAGATCTGATGTCTGGTCCTCTCTGAGTAGTGAGATCTGATGTCTAGTACTCTATGGGTAGTGAGATCTGATGTCTGGTCCTCTCTGGGTAGTGAGATCTGATGTCTAGTACTCTCTGGGTAGTGAGATCTGATGTCTGGTTCTCTCTGGGTAGTGAGATCTCATGTCTGGTTCTCTCTGAGTAGTGAGATCTGATGTCTGGTCCTCTCTGAGTAGTGAGATCTGATGTCTGGTCCTCTTTGAGTAGTGAGATCTGATGTCTGGTCCTCTCTGGGTAGTGAGATCTGATGTCTGGTTCTCTCTGGGTAGTGAGATCTGATGTCCGGTTCTCTCTGGGTAGTGAGATCTGATGTCTAGTACTCTCTGGGTAGTGAGATCTGATGTCCGGTTCTCTCTGGGTAGTGAGATCTGATGTCTAGTACTCTCTGGGTAGTGAGATCTGATGTCTAATACTCTCTGAGTAGTGAGATCTGATGTCTGGTTCTCTCTGGGTAGTGAGATCTGATGTCCGGTTCTCTCTGGGTAGTGAGATCTGATGTCTAGTACTCTCTGGGTAGTGAGATCTGATGTCTAATACTCTCTGGGTAGTGAGATCTGATGTCTAGTACTCTCTGGGTAGTGAGATCTGATGTCTAGTGCTCTCTGGGTAGTGAGATCTGATGTCTAGCCCTCTTTGTGTAGTGAGATCTGATGTCTAGCCCTCTTTGTGTAGTGAGATCCAATGTCTAGCTCTCCCTGTGTAGTAAGATCCGATATTTAGCCCACTCAGGGTAGAGAGATCCGATGCCAAGCTCTCTCGGATAACAATGGAAAATCAGGATGTCCCGTGTGCACTCGCGCACGTTAAAGAACTCCAGGTAGTTAGAAGTCGAAAAGAAGAGGCAAGAACGACCGCTGTCAGGGGAGAAAAAATATGTCCTTACCGAAGTCGGATGCATGTGGCCGGATGATGCAGGTGATGCGACATTGCCGTAAAGAAACGACATAGCGAATCAACGCCCATTTAGCATACAAACGCTAAGAATAAATAGAGAGAAAAATATATGCAACATATTTAGTATGTGTGTGAATTATCTCCGATAAATATGTCAGAAATAACCGTTTCTGTTAGAGGCATTATTACAGTTCTTGAATTAAAAATACAATTAGCTGATAAGTTACATATACATGGCTCTTTATGTATCTACAGACGGTTGACTGTAGGCTGCTCTCAAATTGTGTTGCAAACTGATGGAGTATTAGAAACACTGGGAAACATAACTGCAAGAGAGACCAACAGAAGAGGAAAGTGCTGTAAATTGTATCACCTCTCGACGCTGAAAGGCAAATAAGGAAGGAAAGAAGAATATTCTAAACTTCCATTCGCAGCAGTTTCTCACTTGGCTGATCTGGCAATTTCGGAAAGACATGTCCCGCTGATGGAACAAGGCAAATTTATGTCTTTTCTCTTGCGTCTTTTTTCCCCCAACTTTTATTTCATTTCAATTTTTTTGTTGTCCTTGTGTCATTTATTTTATGTTCTCTCCGTGAGCATGTTATACATTTGAACAATTTTACATTTTGTAACTTTTATTAAAACATCACATCAGAAAGAAGTGGAATATTGTAAACATTTTTCTATCAAATTTAAGATTACAGTTTCCATTTTGCATCATTTTTGACTCACTTTAATTTACTATATATAATAATAGTAGTCTTGGTAGCTCAGTGGTTAGTGTGCTCGCCTCGTAAACGATAGGGTGCGGGTTCGATACCTAGAAGTGACGGATTTTTATCCGGACAGACAAGGCTCCTGGGTTCACCCAGAATCTAAAAATGGGTAGCAGAGATTTTTTTATTGGAAAGTAAAGGCAGCTTGGCGTGATACCGACACCATCACTTAAAAGTGTGACGTGGTCATAGACAAATATTGTCATTGACAACATTATCATCAAGTACCATGTCTGCTGGCGTAGGTGATCATGTCTCTCCACAAAATTTGATATCGACAGTTATTTATCATTTCTGTTGTTGACCTTCTGACAAGCCATTCTCTTAAACTGTCTGTTATTTTTTCTCTTTGCTTCCCTCTATCTCTTTGTCCCTCAATTTTCCCAGATGTTACAACATATTCCAGATGTTCTCTTCTCATTATATGGCCAAAAAAGATGATCACTGACAACATTTTCCCCATTTGCCAAGCAAGGCACGGTTGGAACCTTTTCTTACTTTTCCTAAATATTAATAATGCGAACTCTCATTCTTTCCACCATGGTTTCTTATCTAGCAGAACGCACAGAAGTTGTCTCACAGCTCAAGAACCCCTCCAGCTATCTTGGCAGATATATGTTACATTCAACTGGCACCAAAAAAACACTTGGAAGTAAACAATATATATTTTTAAAGTTATTTTACTTTCATCGAGACAGAGAAGGCAATCAACCGAGCCCTTGGTCGAGTGCGCTCTGAGATTTGAGTGAGCCAGTTATGTTTACGTTCAGAAGCGCCACAGATGAACTATGGGACAGTTTCTCACGTTATTTTTTTCGCACTTATTCGACTCTCCTACTAGACAAATTTCCAGCACGTGTCTTTCACGTGGGCTGCATCATTCTATCTTGGGATTGGCTAATTGTAAACATTTCTTTGCAGTTTAATTGTGGCAGTCTTTTAAAATATTATTTGTGTATTTCATATTTGAAAGCAAGACCCTAAAGTGTATTAAAACTCTTCCCACATGGAAGCTTTTTATCAATGCAACAGAAGGGATTTCAGAGACAAAAATTGTCATTGCTTTAAGAATCAATCTACATATTTATATTTATCTAACATATAACATTTTATGGGAGCCGCGATAGCTCAGTGGTTAGTGAACTGGACCACAAAGGACAAGGGGTAGGGTTCGGTCCCAACCGACGGATTCCGGGTTCACTCAGCCTTTAATGGGTACCGGATTTTTTTCTGGGAAAGTGAAGCGGCACGGGCGTAATACCGACCACATTACCCCACAAATCATGTGCCGAAGGTCTGTAATATTTATGGTCACTAACGCCATATTCCCTATTCGCCACCTGGCGTGACGGGGGTACTTTACTTTTTTTTAATAACATTTTATATTTGAACTTTTAGACACTTGAAAAAAGTATTAGATTTCACCAATACCAAGATGATACAAAACATGCAAAAAGAATATGGTTTGATGACGGTTCTCACTAATGAAATAGAGAGTGACGCACTCTGCGGCGAAATGTACGCGGCGTTACGCACAGTGCGGCGAAATGTACGCGGCGTTACGCACAGTGCGGAGAAAGGTATTTAAAGAATAAACACAAAGAGAGCTTGTAATCATGAACACATTTCATCATCATCATCAGGTGCCATGCTGGTTGGCGTAGGCGATCATGTCCTTCCACAATCTACAGTATATCGTATCAGTTCTGCTGTTGACCGTTTACCATGCTATGCCACCAAGCTATCTAGTATTTTCTCTCTTTGTCATCAGCGATCTCTCTTTCCTTGTATTTTGCCAGTTGTAACCAAGTATTCCAACCTTCCTCTTCTCGTGACGAACACATCTCCGCTCTTTAATTTCTTGTAATATTTAATTGTCAGTATACAACAGTCAAATGGGCGTAGATGCGCCGTGTCGCTAATTTACGACAAACGGTGATATCAGCGTCATTCGGTTCAAGCCATCTGTCTTCGATACGGGTAGGGTGGCTGAATAATGTTACCAAGGCAGCGAGCGGCCATTGTGACCTATTTATTTTACTTTTAACTGCCTCTGATTCTTCCACGCAGGAGCAATTAAACAGAGGTTATCATGTCTCTCCGTCGTTGTCAGCTAAACATCAGATGTCATTATTCCGAGACTTGGAGAAAAACAAGACTACAATTGATGACATCATTCTTTCGATGTCGTTCATCCGATGACAACTAAAGGAATTGATAACGCTCTTCGTCAACCGTCGTTAGAAGGACGTTAATTGGGCGTTGATACGTTGTGTTTCAGTCTGCAGTAGAGCTGTGATATTTGATGTTTTCGGCCAAGCATATCCGACTTCAGCATGTTATTTATGAGTAGCGCGTTGTCTTCGATCATTACTTGCTTGGCCAGACTAGACTGGTTAGTCTGTTTCACGAGCCACTGCGAGGAGGTGGAGTAGGTCTGGATGGTTCCGGTTAACCGATCCTGGAGCAAGCCACCAGCTGTGGATCCCTGACAGCTTCCTGCTCTGCTGTCGTGACGAGCCTTTGCCTCCATTTGAGGAGACCATGAATTCGACGAGCATAATCCCGAACGTCTGAAGCTGGACTCAAACCAGGGATATTCGTGAACAGAGGTCGGCGTCTTACTTTCCAGACCACATATTTCGTGCTGCATTGGTTAGTTTAGTTTAGTTTAGTTTAGTTTAGTTGAGTTTTGTTTAGTTTTGTTTAGTTTAGTTTTGTTTAGTTTAGCTTTGTTTAGTTTAGTTTAGTTTAGTTTAGTTTATTTTTGTTTAGTTTAGTTTAGTTTTTGTTTAGTTTAGTTTAGTTTAGTTTAGTTTAGTTTAGTTTAGTTTTTGTTTAGTTTAGTTTAGTTTAGTTTAGTTTAGTTTAGTTTAGTTTAGTTTAGTTTAGTTTAGTTTAATTTAGTTTAGTTTAGTTTAGTTTTGTTTAGTTTTGTTTAGTTTAGTTTAGTTTAGTTTAGTTTAGTTTTGTTTAGTTTAGTTTAGTTTAGTTTTGTTTAGTTTAGTTTAGTTTAGTTTAGTTTAGTTTAGTCGAACGATCATCTGAATTGCTCAACGGACAGCTCCATCGTACTCAAATGTCCTACTCAACACATTCCCCAGTAGGGCGTACACCCGCCACACACCCGCCACACACTAACGACAGCATTGGCAATGACTTCAGAAAAGCTGCACGAACTCCGTAGCACCGGCGATGACCTTGCAACCAAAGCCTACTTACAACAAACTTGATGGCAGAACTAGGACTACAGATCATCGGCTGGAGCAGATTGTTATGAAAGTTGAAAATCTGATGCCTCCAGCAGTTCACGTTGATATCTACACTGCGATGGCCTCTTCTGATATACGAGATCAACTCAAGTACCGTGGAAGCGATGGAGAGCAAGATTAGCAAGTACACGCGGAAATGGCTGGGAGTACCACCGGGACTGACAGATGTAGCGCTGCGCTACAAGAAAGATTAGCTGCTTCTGCCGTTCAAGTCCAACAAGAATACAAAGTCGGAAAGGTCAGACTGGCAGTTATGCTACAAAGCGTATCAGACGAAGCAGCAATGGCACACACAACAATGGCTGTGCCCATAAAATCCCGATTACTCTAATAAATGCAGCCAACAACGCTCGTAAAGATGGTGCAAAATCTCTAAAGTAAAAACCTCCGTTGACTTGGCAGAACAGTCTATATTGATGAGTTGTAACATGTAAATAATTGGAGTCAAACAATTCCAACGACGGCCTTTGAACAGCACTCAATGTGTTGACGTAACCGGCATATCAACTCTAGACAGGGGGAGGTCGCATTCACAAAACTGGACTTGTCAAAGAGCAATATACGAGTTGTGTACGACTCAGCACCATCGGCGAAAATTTGTAAATGGAACATCAGATTTAAACGCAGAAAAATGCATTGGAGAGCCAAAATTAATCCGTCCCCAAATGCAATTTCTGCAACGGTATGGAGAACATGAACTTCGTTCCACCATTTTGGAACCGGAAGTCTCCGAGGAGAAGAAACGAGTGCGAAAGGCGCACAAAAGGTGCAGCAAGGTCAGTGGACTGTTCGGGATGAAATAATTCAGAGAACAACAATATGGAATGACATGGGATATGGCACCGCTGCGGCTCAGCTACAGAATGAGATCGATGAATGACATGGGATATGGCACCGCTGCGGCTCAGCTACAGAATGAGATCGATGAATGACATGGGATATGGCACCGCTGCGGCTCAGCTACAGAATGAGATCGATGAATGACATGGGATATGTCACCGCTGCGGCTCAGCTACAGAATGAGATCGATGAATGACATGGGATATGGCACCGCTGCGGCTCAGCTACAGAATGAGATCGATGAATGACATGGGATATGTCACCGCTGCGGCTCAGCTACAGAATGAGATCGATGAACGATTTTCTAACATCAGCCTGCAACCTTGTGAAGTGGGGAATGTCAGATGAGAAACGATGTCCTCTCTGCAATGAAAGACAGACGATGGGGTATGTTCTTTCTTCATGCAAGACAGCGCTAGGTCAAGGGCGGTACAAGCAGCGGCACAACACAGTGCTGCATGAACTGGCTGCCACCGTGGATGGGGCGCGTATGAAGACAACATTAAGCTCGACCTATTTTTTTTTAGATGTGGACAGGCCGCTCGCCCCAAGAAAAAAACACATGGAACGACTCAACGATCCTGGACATAGCGAATGACTGGGAGATGGCGGTTGACCTCCCAGAGCGAGTGAAGCACTCAGAGTGATTAAGAGATCTAAAATGCGTCCGGCCATTGCACTTTATATATCAGATATGACCTACGTCATTTTAATAGAGATCACAGTGCCATATGAATCCAGGATAGAGGAACAGCATATATTTAAACTAGACCAATTCAGGATAGAGGAACAGTATATATTTGAACTAGTCCAATCCAGGATAGAGGAACAGCATATATTTAAGCTAGTCCGATTCAGGATAGAGGAACAGTATATATTTAATCTAGTCCAATTCAGGATAGAGGAACAGTATATATTTAGACTAGTCCAATCCAGGATAGAGGAACAGTATATATTTAAACTAGTCCAATCCAGGATAGAGGAACAGTATATATTTAAACTAGTCCAATCCAGGATAGAGGAACAGTATATATTTAAACTAGTCCAATCCTGGATAGAGGAACAGTATATATTTAAACTAGTCAAATACAAGGATCTCGCCACCCAGCTGAGACAGCAGGGATTCCAGGTCAGAATGTATGCTGTGGAAACTAGTGCTAGAGGATTCACAACCTCATCGCTATACGACCCATTAAAGAGGCTAGGAATTTAATTCTTGAATATCAGAGAAGTGGACAATGAGAGGCTAGGAATTTAATTCTTGAATATCAGGGAAGTGGACAATGAGAGGCTAGGAATTTAATTCTTGAATATCAGGGAAGTGGACAATGAGAGGCTAGGAATTTAATTCTTGAATATCAGAGAAGTGGACAATGAGAGGCTAGGCATTTAATTCTTGAATATCAGAGAAGTGGACAATAAGAGGCTGGGAATTTAATTCTTGAATATCAGAGAAGTGGACAATAAGAGGCTATGAATTTAATTCTTGAATATCAGAGAGGCGGACAATAGGAGGCTAGGAATTTAATTCTTGAATATCAGAGAAGTGGACAATAAGCGATAAGAAATTACATCACCGACCGTGGGTGAGCCATACCCTTCGTTTGAAATACCTATAGTTCAAAGGAATAGCGTTTCGAGCTCGACCTATCTTTATCACCTTTTATCAGTTACCGATGCACTCTTTCGTGTCGGCTTACGCCCTTGACAACAAGCAGAATGTTCGCGAGTGTATATTAAAGGACGGTACAGCCATTGTATCTGCTGCAACCCGAAGAGGGCATCATTGTGTTGGGGTAAAGCTAAGACAAGTAAGTATACAACTAGGTATGGACCGTAGATTCAACCAGAATTGTTGTGTGGAGTAAGTGTTGTTGTTTGATGCCAATTATATTGTAAGCCATCTAGTTGAATGCAGCAGGAGGTCAACGCCTGGGAGTCATGACCCAGGCGGGTCCACCTCCACTAGAGTGTCAAGAAGTTCAATGTCCGAAACAATTGCTCGACGAGCGTCTACTTTTGATGATCAGATCACCTCCTGCCGTGAAGCTCTGAATACAGTTTCCTATTACTTTCTGCCCTCACCGTGGTCAGAGCTTAGACACCCATAAGGGCGCATCCTGTGATAGCAGGTCCTAGTGTCAGCGAATATGTTGTACATAGGCTAAAACTATGCATTCCATTCTTGACAATAGAAAGAAGAAAAAGAGTTCTTAAATGTTATGTAGAGCCAGTCTTAACATATGGATGCGAATCATGAACAATAGGACAACAGACAAGAAAATCACTGAAGTCTGTAGAAATGTGGTTTTACAGAAGAATGTTGAGAGTACCTTTCGACCCAACACATCCGAATTCATCACGGTATTTTTGAGTACTAGGTTGCCTTTCTTGTTTCATCCCTCTTGCTTGGCGACACTAGATTGTTTAGTCTGTTTAGAAAGGCACTGCAAAGAGCTAGAGCAGGGTCTGGATGGTTCTGGCTTAACAGTCCTGGTGGAAGCCATCAGCTATGAGTCGCTGACAGCTTGCAGCCCTGTTGCTGTTAGGCTCCTTGCCTTGCCTCCGATCCGATAGGTCTGCTCTTCCTTTTGTTTTCTCCTTCTTTATTTCTTCATGCGTCTTCTGGACCACCACAACGATACTGACTATGGTCTTGGTCAACTATGTCTCTCTGATACTAACATCAATGGTCAGTTATTGGGTCACTGACTGTCCTAAGTCTTAATGACTATTTCCCGATCTCATCCTTTGGAATATTCTCCTTGTTAATTTTTGTTGTATTTGGTTGTTAGTGTGTCCATGTATAGACAAATCTGACCCAACCGCAGTCATTGACAAGCATTGACCGTTAAGGGAAGTGTCGCAAGCTGTATAATTGACGTATTTGAAAAGACGGAAGTAATGGTAGCAACAAGGAAAAAGACATCACCACAATGCACAATAAAGACAAGTGGAGCAATATTAAAATAGGTAAATGAATTAAAATATCCGGGAACTCTGTTAGCTTCAGATAGTAGATGACAACAGAGGTGAGGTGCAGCTTTCGCAAAGACTTTTTGACGGCCCGGTGAGTCGAAACATCGTTCAAAAGTGTGTCGTCCATTAATAGCATAAAGCTTCAACTATGCAATTTTTTAATTTTTTTTTCAGCTCTCCAGAAACAGCATACCAAAAAATGAGGAAGATACTGTGCAATCCATTTTTGACAATAGAAACAAGAAAAAAGAGTTCTTAAATGGTATGTAGAGCCAGTCTTAACATATGGATGTGAATCATGGAGAATAGGACAACAGACAAGAAAATCACTGTAGTCTGTAGAAATGTGGTTTTACAGAAGAATGTTGAGGATACCATGGACAGCTAAGAAGAGTAATGAAAACGTTCTGAAAGAGGCAAAAGCAAAAAGAGAGCTAATTTCCAATATTAGGAAGAGACAATCATCATTATTTTTTCATGTAATGAGAAGAGAACATAATGGAATATATTGTAACAACTGGAACAATTTAGGAACAAAAAGATAGAGAGAAGCAAAGACGAAAATTAACAGACAGCTTAAGAGAATGGCTTGGCAGAAGGTCAACAACAGAAATGATAAATAACTGTCGAGATCGAAAGTTGTGGAGAAACATGATCGCCTACGTCAATAGGCATGGTACTTGATGATGATGATTACTTACGTAGAGCTGTACCGTACCATTCTGTCTATTATTTATTTAAATTATCACCTCCATGAAAATATTGTAAGGACGAGAAAGTCATCAAGAATTTCGTAGTTTTGAAGCTGGGGACAAGGGAAACTCACAATCAAATCAAATACGGTTGGAAGGGATCCAGGTTCGTATAACTGTTTCCATATGAGAGATAACGACGAATGCAAACAAATTGCTTACTTGCTTATATTTAACAAAATTATTACTATTTGAAAGTAAATTTTCATTAACTGAAACAAAAATACGGGAGCCGCGATAGCTCAGTAGTTAGTAAACTGGACTACAAAGGACAAGAGGTAGGGTTCGATCCCAACCGACGGCTTCCGGGTTCACCCAGCCATTAATGGGTACCTGATTTTTTTTCAGGGAAAGTGAAGCGGCACGGGCGTAACACCGACCACATTACCCTAAAAATCGTGTGCCGAAGGTCTGTAAAATATATGGTCATTAACACCATATTTCCTATATGCCACTTGGCGTGACGGGGGTACTTAGTTAGTTAGAAACAAAAATATATATATTAAAAAAGTGCATTTCCTTAGAGAGGAATATAAGATAAGATAAAGATAAGATAAACGAATATAGATGAGGTGCAATGATGGGAATGAGATAATGAGATAAGATAAATGAAACGTGGTAAAGAGCACGAGCAAATGAATTAGGTGAGATAGGACAGGTTAGGGTAAGACACGATAAGAAGATAAGTTAAGACAAAACAAATGAGGAGAGGTGAAGCGAGGAGTTGTGCAATTACAGGCGATTAGATGAAATAAAACAACATATGATAAGCAAAGATATAAGCCCCTCATTTACTCTCTTGACTCATCTTCCTCCTCATCAGTGACATCGTTTGTGACAGGCCACATACTGAGAACATCCCAGCATTTATTATCTCTTCTTGTGATCAGATACAACGTGACATCTGTCATGATATAAGTCAAATCTACGAGATGAGGTCGAGGGCTAAATTGTTTACATCAGCTGACTCTTTTCCTTTACGTTAATTAAACCGGATGTGTCTTTTGTTTGCCAATAACCCTTTTATTATCTATTTATCGTAATGGAAACACATTTTTGTGAATCTAAGATAGAGATGTTCAAAACCTTACGATAACATTTGTGTTACGATCTATGTAAGAGATGTCCAAAACCTTACGATAACATTTCATCTTTATAGCCGGCATTTCATTCTGTAGTTCTGCTATCAGGGAACAACGAACAAACACATACTCATTACATTCTACATACAGAACTAGCAGGGGTTATTCCAACTGTGATTCCTTGCATGAAATATATCACTTTCGACATTTCCTGCAGTCCAGCTGGAGAAACTACAACTTCCCGCCAAATCTCGCGAGTTTCCAAGAACTACGTGACTTTCAATTAATCCGAATCTCATGCGCGTGACCCCAGTGACCGTGACCTAAGATGTCACGCGCCGTGTCAGCAGTTTGGGATTCGCGCGCTTGTGAGTTGACCTTTCACATCCAGGTCACGTCAACGGGTACGCCTCCCTTAAGTTTATCTTCTTCAACCACAGTCTCTGCTTGTTGCGATTTGGGCACACGTAACAACTGAATGCGATTCCTCTATTTCAAGTCAAAACTCTACTTCAGATCTCTTTCTGTTCAGCTCTCATCTACAAATCATCTACATTTCTCCCAATCTAGGCATCTTTACTTTTCCACTCTTCTTCTTCTTCTTTCCTTCCTCATTTGCCTTTCAACGTCGAGGGGAGATATAAATTGCGGTCTTTTGCTCTTTTGTTCGCCTTTTTTGCTGTTATGATTCCCCGTGCTTTTAATATTCCATCGATCCATCTTTTTCGTGGTCGACCCTTTAGTCTGGTATTCTCGCAACGTTTGTTGAAGGCTCGTTGTGTTGTGTTTTGATCTTTCTGCCTTGTCACGTGACCAAACCATTGTATCTGTTGTTTCCTTATATATACTATGGCGGGGGCTATTCCTAGCTTTTTTCCCCAGTTCTTCATTTCTGATCTTATCTCTCATGCTGTTTTCTGTGTTTCGTCTAACACATTTCATCTCAGTAGAGGTTATTTTTCGTATTGTTCATCCACTCTTGTGTCCCCGACACAATGTTTTGCTATACTCGCCTACGTTTACTTTTCAAATACTGACTCCGATGTCTGCATTGTTTTATTGTAACTTATACATGAACTGCCCAAGGCTGACTACATTATTTCTGTACTGCTTGACTCTGTTATCTTTTTTTCGATGTAGCTAGACTTCGAATCTATTTAATTAAAATGACTTCCTGTTTCTTTTTTTTTCTTCACAATCCAGCGTTTTGTTTGCTTCTGTCACAGTCGTTGGCTTTCATCTAAAAGTTTATTTTTAGTTCTAAACTCGAAAGAGTTATATCTTAATAATAATAGTCAAAATATTTTACCAGTTGTTTCTTTATGTTTTCTATGGCGAAAATTATTCCTAGCATTTTTCTAAATCTTCATTTCTGATCTTATCTCTCAGACTGTTTCCTGCAATTCGTCAGGATCTAGGGTCGGGGATTGACATTAATAGCAGAACGTTGGAATGAAGGGCCTGTTGTGTAATACTCTCAGTTGGCTTCCGCAGTGTGTGTCCTATCCAATGCCATCGTCTTTGCTGTATCTCTTTATCCACTGGTATTTGACTGGTACATTTCCATAATTCTATGTTTGTGATTTTGTCCTGCCATTTCCATCTGTTTATTCTGTGTAAGCATCCATTAATGAAGATCTGCATCTTCATGATTGTCATTTTAGTTGTTCTCCATGTTTCACAGCTATATAATAAGACTGACTTAACATTGGAGTTGGCAACACTAGACTTCCTAGATATTTAAATTCCTCCCTTGTTTTAATTGTCTGCCGTCCACCGTTATGTTGATGTTCTGTTTTCTTTTTGCGATGTTCATCATCTGTGTCTTGCTGGTGTTGGTTCACTTGTTGTATTTGGTGCTGGTGTTGGTTGACTTGTTGTATTTGGTGCTGGTGTTGGTTCACTTGTTGTATTTGGTGCTGGTGTTGGTTGACTTGTTATATTTGGTGCTGGTGTTGGTTCACTTGTTGTATTTGGTGCTGGTGTTGGTTGACTTGTTGTATTTGGTGCTGGTGTTGGTTCACTTGTTGTATTTGGTGCTGGTGTTGGTTCACTTGTTGTATTTGGTGCTGGTGTTGGTTCACTTGTTGTATTTGGTGCTGGTGTTGGTTGACTTGTTGTATTTGGTGCTGGTGTTGGTTCACTTGTTGTATTTGGTGCTGGTGTTGGTTCACTTGTTGTATTTGGTGCTGGTGTTGGTTCACATGTTGTATTTGGTGCTTGTGTTGGTTCACTTGTTGTATTTGGTGCTGGTGTTGGTTCACTTGTATTTGGTGCTGGTGTTGGTTGACTTGTTGTATTTGGTGCTGGTGTTGGTTCACTTGTTGTATTTGGTGCTGGTGTTGGTTCACTTGTTGTATTTGGTGCTGGTGTTGGTTCACTTGTTGTATTTGGTGCTGGTGTTGGTTCACTTGTTGTATTTGGTGCTGGTGTTGGTTCACTTGTTGTATTTGGTGCTGGTGTTGGTTGACTTGTTGTATTTGGTGCTGGTGTTGGTTCACTTGTTGTATTTGGTGCTGGTGTTGGTTCACATGTTGTATTTGGTGCTGGTGTTGGTTCACTTGTTGTATTTGGTACTGGTGTTGGTTCACTTGTTGTATTTGGTGCTGTGTTGGTTCACTTGTTGTATTTGGTGCTGGTGTTGGTTCACATGTTGTATTTGGTGCTGGTGTTGGTTCACATGTTGTATTTTGTGCTGGTGTTGGTTCACTTGTTGTATTTGGTGCTGGTGTTGGTTGACTTGTTGTATTTGGTGCTGGTGTTGGTTGACTTGTTGTATTTGGTGCTGGTGTTGGTTCACTTGTTGTATTTGGTGCTGGTGTTGGTTCACTTGTTGTATTTGGTGCTGGTGTTGGTTGACTTGTTGTATTTGGTGCTTGTGTTGGTTGACTTGTTGTATTTGGTGCTGGTGTTGGTTCACTTGTTGTATTTGGTGCTGGTGTTGGTTCACTTGTTGTATTTGGTGCTGGTGTTGGTTCACTTTTTGTATTTGGTGCTTGTGTTGGTTCACTTGTTGTATTTGGTGCTGGTGTTGGTTCACTTGTTGTATTTGGTGCTGGTGTTGGTTGACTTGTTGTATTTGGGGGCCTGTGTTGATAGCCTATTTATACAAAACTGTTTGAGGAAGTAAATGAAATGAAGGGACCGGATGTCTCATTTATGTGTTAATTAATAAATGCTAAATTAAACAAACAAACGGTATAGTATATCTTGAGATTAGAATCCAACGTAGATGAGATGTATTTGACTTTCTTTACTGTCTCTGTCTATATTTTATCCTTATTCATATTGATAATAGACGTATTGTCTCAAGTATGGACCAATCAATATTATCATCATCATTATGCGCTTCTCAGTAACGAAGGTTGGCTACCATCGAACGTCATTCTGCTCTGTCTCTTGCTTTGATAGTTCATCTTTTGATGTCACCTGCCCACGTTAATCTTGTTCTGTCTTCGCCTCTTCTACCTTTTATTTTCCTCTCCAAGATTACTTTTATTAGGCTGATGTGTCATTTAACATGAAAAATCACATTTGTCTTGTTTGAATTGTGTTTATTTGTTATATTTTCATTGTTAGTTGTTTTAGAACTTCATCGTTTGTTTTCATTTCTTTCCATCCAATTCTTCTATATACCCACATTTCAAAGGCTTCAATTTTCTGTTCTGTTTTCATGTCTAATGTCCATGTTTCTTCACCATCCAGGAATGATGAGAAGATATAACATTTTGCCATTCTTAGTTTTAGCCTTGGTGTTATTTGTTTTGTTGTTAGTATCTTTTTCATGGCATTAAAATTACTTTTTGTCATTCCTATTCGTTTGTATCTTCCAGTTTTACATTTCCTATTACTGATATATGTCCAAAGTAGTTTATAGCTTAGAACTGTCTCCATGTACATTCCTTCAACTTAGAGATCCACTTGTAGGTTTTGAATATTATCTTTGATTATGATCATAGTTTTAGTCTTTTTGATATCTATATATATTCCATATTTTTTGCTTGTCATGTTTATTTCATTAAGTAATTGTTGTAGATCTTTAGGATTTTCTGCTATTAATACAGTTTCATCAGCATGTCTTAAGTTATTGATTATCTTCCTATTAATTCTTAGGCCTGCCAAATCTGTAATAAATCTAGGGCTATTGAATGTTTTTCAATCACTTAACTATGTTTTTGAGTTATTGAGTTATTTGCGGGTCATCATCATTGCACTTCGAACATGTCCATAGGTGCTCAGATCCCCTTCTTAGCAAGTCCCGCAGTGTCTAGCGACTGACGACTCCAGTTCTATGTTGGTGATATGTCTTCTTACATGGCCACTAAGTTTCTCGTTTCTGCCATTGCCCATCTTAACTCCCATTTCCATCATCCGAAGAAGTGACGTGGATCTGTCTTTATCGAAGTCCTGTGCTCTTCCCACATCTCGGAGGGCATTGACGATGTCCGCCCGATCCATTGGTTGCCCGTCCTCAACGACAGCGTAGCTAGCCAACCTGTCCGCTCTCTCATTTCCCCGTACTCCGCATGTCCAGGAACATAGACAAAGGTGACCTTACGTATTTTGGATTTCTGCAACGACTCTACCCATTGCATGCGTACAGAGCCCGCCTCCACTTTTTTTATCATGCTCATCGAATCACTCAGTATACATGCGTGGATGTAGTCTTGTGACTCTAACCATTTGAATGCCTTGGTCACTGCCATCACCTCCATTGTCATGCTACTCGTGGTCATGGCGTATGCACCACTGTCTTCTTTGACTATTCTGTCTGCCGAGCGTGCTGTAAATGCCCATGCACTTCTTTGGTGTCGTCTTACAGATCCGTCTGTATATAAGACTGCATCTTTCTCATCGGTGTTATCGCAGATGAGACCGTTGACCTCAGCATTAACCACGACCGGGTTCTTAACCCTACTTTTCCTGTCGAGTGTGACAATACACGAGAAAGTCCCCTTGAATGAGGTAGGCACCGGTATCCACTCCTCACCAACGCTGATATTGGTAAGCCCACAGACCTGTTTGATGACATCTTCTGCTCGGCCCACCCATGATTTGCCTCTTTTTAGCCTGGCACCTTTCCCTGTGTTGAGCACGTGGTGCAATGGATGCTCTTTATCTGTACTAATCTTCAAGTATGCTTGTGCTCTCCAGATCTTGATTCTGTCATCCTTGGTTGGAAAGTCAAGAAGATATCTCATTGCTACACAGGGAGTGTCCCTTGTACATCCCAAGATAATGCGCATGGCTTCATTTTGTATTTTCTCCAGCCTATCAATTTGAGTCGTACTGACAGTAAGAATTGCCAGGGCATACTCGATTGGTGCGAGGACTAATCCCTGGAACAGAAGAGTAAGTAGCCTCTGCTCGATGTTGGCAGCTGCCATGACCTTTAAGGCGGCTAATCCTTTGCGGGATTTTGATATCACATGGTCGACGTGGTCCCGAAAACACAGGCTGCGATCAAACTTAACTCCGAGGTATGTCATCAACTTGTCCCTGGTCACCTCATCAGCTCCCATTCGTACTACCGGTGTGGTCGTTTGTTAAGGGAGAACCATGAAACTGATGCTTTATTAGGATTAACCATGGCACCTGAAACCCCACACCAGCAAGAAATGCGATCGAGTTCGTCTTGCATTGTGGAGGCGATTCCCCGTCTGTCTCTTCTCTGTCGATATACCAGAATATCATCAGCAAAAGTCATAGTTCTTCCCTCCCATCCAGTTGTCGTTCCTTGATTCTTATTGTGTACACGTATGTACTTAAGTCTGTATTTAAAGTAAAGAAAAAACCACAGCCAAGCCAAGCGGTACATATGAAATATATTTTTTATCCCCATAATTTGTATAGACCTTTGGCTCATTATTTTTGGAGTAAAGTGGTCAGTATTACGTCAGTGCCGCTTTTACATTCCCATATAAATATATAATTTAACTATTTATGGCTGGGTAAACCCGGAAGCCGTCGATCAGGATGGAACCAGACCTCTTGCCCTTAGTAGTCTAGTTACTAACCACCGAGCTATTGCGGTTCCTTAAGGATGGTATTAAGAGCGGAAACATAAAGGCGCAAGTGATTTTTTTAATTAACAAAATTTCCAGATGGCGGCGCCACGTGGTTGGCAAGATGACGTTCAAAATGGCCGCTGATGTATTTTTTATCAGTTGAAAATTGTGTGAAGAAATACTATCGAAGGTTGTATTAAACTGTTCCAAGAACGGACACTTTCTAATGCAATATAATCTTTATAAAACATAGCTAGGTATGTGTGTTTCTGGTCTAGGGAGAAGAAAAGACTGAACAAACAAACGTTATGACCCATCGAGGTATGAGAACAGCAGATAACCACCGATAAAACAGACAAACAAATCTAGAGGAAAATAAGAAGAGTACGAACTTAAAATAGTTGCATAACGTGCCGTGCTCGTCTCCTGATGAAAATATTCTTAGTCGAAACGTTAGTTTGGTTAGTCTTGTCTTATTCCAAATGCTGAACCATTAAATGAATATTATTTTATTGCGTCTACACCAACCGTTCCAAGGCAGTAAATATTGTTGCCATCCAAGGATAGATATCCTTCTAACTTCTGATGGCAAAAATCTCCACATTATGAAGTTACCGAGGGCCAGACACCATCACTTAATGAATACATTATATAAATTACCTAATACGCATTCACAAGAGATTGTAATGTAACAATCTTTTTTAGCGTTAGAGAACGGAAAACAGAAAAGAGAGTGGAGTGAAAGGAAGAGAGTGAGCCAGAATAAAAAGGGGAAAGCGTGAGAAATTCAACAATAAACTAAAATTTGAGAACTTACCGGTTAGGGTTTGCGCATTGATGTTGCTGTTTTTATTATTATTATTATTATTATTATTTTTTTTTTTTTTTACTTATTTCTAGATCAGGGAATGGGGTGTATAGTAACTTTCAAATCAAGTACAAGGGCCGGTCAAAACAGCTTAGCGGGCCGGTTCTGTCCCGTGGGCCTTAGGTTGCCCACCTCTCTCACATATAATATTTGTATTCAAGAACATTTTAATAGTTTTTTTTCTTATCCTCCTAATATGTGCACATATTTCTAGAAATACATTTAATACGTCCACCATATGCACATTTTTCTAGAAATACATTTAATACGTCCACCATAAGCACATATTTCTAGAAATACATTTAATACGTCCACCATATGCACATATTTCTAGAAATACATTTAATACGTCCACCATATGCACATATTTCTAAAAATACATTTAATACGTCCACCATATGCACATATTTCTAGAAATACATTTAATACGTCCACCATATGCACATATTTCTAGAAATACATTTAATACGTCCACCGTGTATTTATGATTTATTTTGCCTCCTGTTAAAGAATCAATTTATATAAATCTGCTGCCATATCTCTGACATGACCGTCCTTTAATCCTGATATCGGACTGTGTTGTTCAGAAGCTAACTATTTCCTTCGAACAACGAATAGCTCAATGCAAACCTCTGTCTTTAATGACGGTTTTCCTTGTCATCTTTTATTGTTAATTTGGCCAATTAAATCAAAATGCAGAAGAATGGAAGGACGTTTGTAACATCTAATTAACAAAATGAGTAGCGAAGACCTTCAGGGAGATAAAAGCAAACAAATAGAGAAGTCTTGACAAGTGTGGGATTAGTTGAAGATGTTGGAGATTCGTGATGTTGTAGAGGGAGTACATGGGGTTTCGGGAGGAGTGGTGATGTCCTTGTTAGAGGGGAGAGTTGGGAATGTAGTTAGTGTAGTGATGTCTTTGTTAGAGGGGAGAGTTGGGAATGTAGATAGTGTAGTGATGTCTTTGTTAGAGGGGAGAGTTGGGAATGTAGATAGTGTAGTGATGTCCTTGTTAGAGGGGAGAGTTGGGAATGTAGTTAGTGTAGTGATGTCCTTGTTAGAGGGGAGAGTTGGGAATGTAATTAGTGTAGTGATGTCCTTGTTAGAGGGGAGAGTTGGGAATGTAATTAGTGTAGTGATGTCCTTGTTAGAGGGGAGAGTTGGGAATGTAGTTAGTGTAGTGATGTCTTTGTTAGAGGGGAGAGTTGGGAATGTAGATAGTGTAGTGATGTCCTTGTTAGAGGGGAGAGTTGGGAATGTAGTTAGTGTAGTGATGTCTTTGTTAGAGGGGAGAGTTGGGAATGTAGATAGTGTAGTGATGTCCTTGTTAGAGGGGAGAGTTGGGAATGTAGTTAGTGTAGTGATGTCTTTGTTAGAGGGGAGAGTTGGGAATGTAGTTAGTGTAGTGATGTCCTTGTTAGAGGGGAGAGTTGGGAATGTATTTAGTGTAGTGATGTCCTTGTTAGAGGGGAGAGTTGAGGATGTAGTTAGTGTTGTAATGTCTTTGTTAGAGGGGAGAGTTGGGAATGTAGATAGTGTAGTGATGTCTTTGTTAGAGGGGAGAGTTGGGAATGTAGTTAGTGTAGTAATGTCCTTGTTAGAGGGGAGAGTTGGGAATGTAGTTAGTGTAGTAATGTCTTTGTTAGAGGGGAGAGTTGGGAATGTAGTTAGTGTAGTAATGTCTTTGTTAGAGGGGAGAGTTGGGAATGTAGATAGTGTAGTAATGTCCTTGTTAGAGGGGAGAGTTGGGAATGTAGATAGTGTAGTAATGTCCTTGTTAAAAGAAAGAGTTGAAGTCGTGGGTAATATAGTGATATCCTTGTTAGAAGAAGGAAGAATGGGAGACGTGATTAATGTAGTGATGTCCTTGTTAGAAGAAGTAAGAATGGGAGACGTGAGTAATGTAGTAATGTCATTGTTATAAGGAAAAATGGGAGACGTGGGTAATGTAGTGATGTCCTTGTTAGAAGAAGTAAGAATGGGAGACGTGAGTAATGTAGTAATGTCATTGTTAGAAGAAGGAAGAATGGGAGACGTGGGTAATATAGTGATATCCTTGTTAGAAGAAGGAAGAATGGGAGACGTGAGTAATATAGTGATATCCTTGTTAGAAGAAGGAAGAATGGGAGACGTGAGTAATGTAGTGATGTCATTGTTATAAGGAAAAATGGGAGACGTGGGTAATGTAGTGATGTCCTTTTTAGAAGGAAGAATGGGTGACGTGGGTAAGGTAGTGATGTCCTTGTTAGGAGGAAGAATGGGAGACGTCAGTAATGTAGTGATGTCCTTGTTAGAAGGAAGAATGGGAGACGTAAGTAATGTAGTGATGGCCTTGTTAGCAGGAAGAATGGGAGACGTGAGTAATGTAGTGATGTCCTTGATAGAGGGGTGTTTGTTGATGTACTTGGAGGAAGGAAACAGTTGTAGATCTTGTGATTGTTGATGTACTTGGAGGAAGGAAACAGTTGTAGACCTTGTGTTTGTTGATGTACTTGGAGGAAGGAAACAGTTGTAGATCTTGTGATTGTTGATGTACTTGGAGGAAGGAAACAGTTGTAGACCTTGTGTTTGTTGATGTACTTGGAGGAAGGAAACAGTTGTAGATCTTGTGATTGTTGATGTACTTGGAGGAAGGAAACAGTTGTAGATCTTGTGTTTGTTGTTGTACTTGGAGGAAGGAAACAGTTGTAGATCTTGTGTTTGTTGATGTACTTGGAGGAAGGAAACAGTTGTAGATCTTGTGTTTGTTGATGTACTTGGAGGAAGGAAACAGTTGTAGATCTAGTGTTTGTTGATGTAGTCGTAGGCAAGGTAGGAGAAAACAGGAGGCATAAAGTGTTTTATCCTTTTGTTGGCAAGCAAAATGTTGCATGGGTGGATTGTGTTACTGAACTGTGGAAGAAGTGGGATTAAGGGTATGAAAAATGTGTTGACTTGCTTGATGTGAAAGTTTGAAAGTCAAGTGTGTGTATGTGTGTGTATGTATCTGATGTACTGGTTAGAAGAAACAGTTATGGGTGGGGGGGGGGGTGTTATATGGTGTGGCTATGTTAATTCATGAGCATGCCTGGAATAAGAACCGGAAGCCGTAATGTAAATAGTCTAAGGTATGCTGATGATACAGTCTTAATCGCTAAAAGTGAAATTGAGTTATAAGAAATGTTAGACATTATAGTGAAAGAAAGATAAATAAAGGACTCAGTCTTAATTGCAAAGTGACAGAATTAATGGTAACAACAAAGAAAAATTCATCTCTCCAGTGCTCAATAATGAAAAGAGGAACAATATTAAAACAGGTTAATGAATTTAAATATTTGGGAACTTTGTTAACCTCAGACGGTTGATGTACAACAGAGGTGAGATGCAGAATGGCTCAGGTAAAATCAGCTTTCCAAAAATTGAGGAAGATACTGTGAAATTCATTTTTGGCAAAAGAAACAAGAAAAAGAGTTCTTAAATGTTATGTAGAGCCAGTATTAACATATAGATGTAAATCATAGACAATAGGGCAACAAACAAGGAAATCACTGGAGGCTGTAGAAATATGGTTTTATAGAAGAATGTTGAGAATACCTTGGACAGGAAAGAAGAGTAATGAAAATGTTCTGAAAGAGGCCAAAGCAAAAAGAGAGTTAATTTCCAATATTAGAAAGAAACAATCATCATTTTTTGGCCATGTAATAAGAAAAGAACAGCTGGAATATAGTGTAACAACTGGGAACATTGAGGGACGAAGAGATAGAGGGAAGCAAAGAGAAAAGATACCAGACAACTTAAGAGAATGGCTTGGCAGAAGGTCAATAGCATAAATGATAAATAGCTGTCAAGATAGAAAGTTGTGGAGAGACATAATCACCTACGCCAGCTGGCACGGTACTTGATGATGATGATGATAATGATGATGATGAAGATGATGATAATGATGATGATAATGATGATGATGATAATGATGATGATTATGATAATGATGATGGTGATAATGATGATGATGATAATGATGATGATGATGATAATGATGATGATGATAATTATGATGATGACGATAATGATGATAATGATAATGATGATAATGATGATGAAAATAATGATGATGATGATGATGATGATGATGATGATGATGATGATGATGATGATGATGATGATGATGATTATATCATTTCTGTACGTATAAACACTTTTTGGTGAATGTGTATTTATATGATAAACATGACTGGATAAAATAGAACAGTTTTAGATGTCCTTTCTTGTAAATTACTAGATATGTGTATGCCATATGTGTGTGTTTCAGAAGTAATTTTACAGAATAGATGGAATGTCGGTGGAGGGTTTACTTCATGTGTAACAGAGAGAGAGAGATAGAGAGAGAGAGGGTAAAAATGGATTGATGGAGAAAATGATGGAAGGCGGAAGAGAGAGATGGAAACAGATATGTAATGAGAGTGTAAGGTAGTGTAAGGTAGTGAGGTGTGAGAGATGAAGGTTAACGAGGATAATTTAGAGGTTTATTTATGTAAGAGAAAAAGAAGGAAAGCTAGTGAGTGAGAAAGGAATAGAATTGTTTTGAACGAGAGAAAGAGGCATGTTGAGAGGAGGAAAATAATGAGAACAAGGGATCATGAATGATGGAGAGAAAGGCGAAAGGGTAAATTTTGAAAGAGAAGAATAGAAAAATAGATGAGGTAAACATAGAGAGTATGAAATAAAAGTGAACGACGAGGGAGGAGTAAAAGAGAGACTAAAAGAGAATGAAGAGAAAGACATCTTAGTCAGAAAGTAAGAGAGAAAGAGGAGGGGGTGGGAGGGTAGAGAGGGAGAAAGAAAACTTTATAACGCTAAATGTGTCTGTGTTTGTGCATGAGCATGTGCAAGAAAGAAAGAATGAAGGAAGGAAAGAAAGAAAGAAAGAAAGAAGGATGGAAAGAAGGAAAGAAAGAAGGAAAGATGGACAGAAAGAAGGAAGGAAAGAAAGAAAGAATGAAAGAAAGAAGGGAAGAAAGAAAGAAGGATGGAAAGAAGGAAAGAAAGAAGGAAAGAAGGAAAGAAAGAAAGAAAGAAGGAAAGAAAGAAAGAAGGAAGGAAAGAAAGAAAGAAGGAAGGAAAGAAAGAAAGAAGGGTGTAAAGAAAGAAAGAAAGAAAGAAGGATGGAGAGAAGGAAAGAAAGAAGGAAAGAAGGATGGAAAAAAAGAAGGAAAGAAGGAAAGAAAGAAGGAAAGAAAGAAAGAAGGATGGAAAGAAGGAAAAAAAGAAGGAAAGAAAGAAGGAAAGAAATAAAGAAGAAGGAAAGAAAGAAAGAAGGAAAAAAGAAAGAAGGAAGGAAAGAAAGAAAGAAGGATGTAAAGATGGAAAGAAAGAAAGAAAGAAAGAAGGAAAGAAAGAAAGAAAGAAGGAAAGAAAGAAAGAAGGAAAGAAAGAAAGAAAGAAAGAAGGAAAGAAAGAAGGAAAGAAAGAAAGAAGGAAAGAAAGAAAGAAGGAAAGAAAGAAAGAAAAAACAGCACAAAATAAATTTCCAATGTAAAAACAAGGAAGATATACAGCTAAAACATGATAAATGGACAACATATAAAACAGTAGATCAACGTAGTGAGCAAAGCGAAACAATCTTTAACTGTAAAGAATGATACGACATAAAAGCGACATAAAAATATACCAACAGGCAAGCTGAACGACAGAAGAAAGAAAATAAAGCACAAAAAGAAATAAATGTTAAAGCAACGACAGAAAGATATACCAACAGGCAAGAAGAACGACAAAAGAAAGAAAATAAAGCACAAAAAGAAATAAATGTTAAAGCAACGACAGAAAGATATACCAACAGGCAAGAAGAACGACAAACGAAAGAAAATAAAGCACAAAAAGAAATAAATGTTAAAGCAACGACAGAAAGATATACCAACAGGCAAGAAGAACGACAGAAGAAAGAAAATGAAGCACAAAAAGAAATAAATGTTAAAGCAACGACAGAAAGATATACCAACAGGCAAGAAGAACGACAGAAGAAAGAAAATGAAGCACAAAAAGAAAGAAATGTTAAAGCAACGACAGAAAGATATACCAACAGGCAAGATGAACGACAGAAGAAAGAAAATGAAGCACAAAAAAGAAAGAAATGTTGAAGCAAAGTGAAGAAAAACCGACATCCTCTAGCAATTATCAGTATTGTTGTTGGATATGTGAAGATTCCGCTACGTGTCCACAGGTAGACCGTTCTGTCACCCCTAAATTAGACATCTCTTTAACTCCGGGCTCAAATCTCACAGGAGATGCGTCAGGCATCGATTGTCGTTAATTTCTGGATTTCATGAACTTTTCTATGAAAAATTAATTCGCCAATCAACGGTTTTGGGTGCTTTTAATTAATGGGCGAGTTCATTTATTTGAGGGGAGACCAAAGAAGGGAGGGGGGGGGGGGGGAGAAGATACGTTTGTTTTTGTTTTTTTTTTTGCTTTTTTTTTTCATTAATTTTTTTAAAAAGGGGAGGGAATCAATATGACTGCCTAGTGTGAGTTGATGTTTTCTGTGAGTACGGGGAGATTTGATCTTATTTAAATACAGGGAGATTTGATGTTGTTAAAAGTACAGAGAGATTTGATGTTGTTAAAAGTACAGAGAGATTTGATGTTATTTAAATACAGAGCGATTTGATGTTATTTAAGGTACAGAGAGATTTTATGTTATTTAAGGTACAGAGAGATTTGATGTTATTTAAAGTACAGATAGATTTGATGTTATTTAAGGTACAGAGAGATTTGATGTTATTTAAATACAGAGAGATTTGATGTTATTTAAAGTACAGATAGATTTTATGTTATTTAAAGTACAGAGAGATTTGATGTTATTTAAGGTGCAGAGAGATTTCATGTTATTTAAATACAGAGTGATTTGATGTTATTTAAGGTACAGAGAGATTCGATGTTATTTAAAGTACAGAGAGATTTGATGTTATTTAAGGTACAGAGAGATTTGATGTTATTTAAGGTACAGAGAGATTTGATGTTATTTAAAGTAGAGAGAGATTTCATGTTATTTAAATACAGAGAGATTTGATGTTATTTAAAGTACAGAGAGATTTGATGTTATTTAAAGTACAGATAGATTTGATGTTATTTAAAGTACAGAGAGATTTGATGTTATTTAAAGTACAGAGAGATTTCATGTTATTTAAATACAGAAAGATTTGATGTTATTTAAATACAGAGAGATTTGATGTTATTTAAAGTACAGAGAGATGTCATGTTATTTAAAGCACAGAGAGATTTGATGTTATTTAAATACAGAGAGATTTGATGTTATTTAAATACAGAGAGATTTGATGTTATTTTAATCTACGTTCGTTTGTTAAGATATTTAGAGAACAGGCTACTGTAGCCTTAGATAACACCTGCACAAGATAGGACTTAGCGACTTTGTGAACCTGTGACTGTGGAGCATACAGACAAAGTCCACAGAGTCTACCCTACAGGAATGCAGCACTCTCAAATCACTAAACACGCAAATATGGCCCACAGATACAAGCCCGCATGACAAGATATGGGGAACCGGTGATACTCTCAGACACACAGTCTTGTTTGTCTAAATGCAGAGCAGTTGCTGATCGGTGAAGACAAGGAAGTACAGCAAGAAGAAAAATAAAAACACAAAAAAACAAGAACAAAAACAAGAAAAGCAAGAATAAGAACAAGAACAAAAACAAGAAAATCAAGAATAAGAACAAGAACAAAAACAAGAACAAAAACAAGAACAAAAACAAGAACAAAAACAAGAAAATCAAGAATAAGAACAAGAACAAAAACAAGAACAAAAACAAGAACAAAAACAAGAAAATCAAGAATAAGAACAAGAACAAAAACAAGAACAAAAACAAGAAAATCAATAATAAGAACAAGAACAAAAACAAGAACAAAAACAAGAACAAAAACAAGAAAATCAAGAATAAGAACAAGAACAAAAACAAGAACAAAACAAGAACAAAAACAAGAACAAAAACAAGAAAATCAAGAATAAGAACAAGAACAAAAACAAGAACAAAAACAAGAAAATCAAGAATAAGAACAAGAACAAAAACAAGAAAATCAAGAATAAGAACAAGAAAATCAAGAATAAGAACAAGAACAAAAACAAGAAAATCAAGAATAAGAACAAGAACAAAAACAAGAAATCAAGAATAAGAACAAGAATAAAAACAAGAAAAACAAGAAAATCAAGAATAAGAACAAGAACAAAAACAAGAAAATCAAGAATAAGAAGAAGAACAAAAACAAGAAAATCAAGAATAAGAACAAGAACAAAAACAAGAAAATCAAGAATAAGAACAAGAACAAAAACAAGAAAAACAAGAAAATCAAGAATAAGAACAAGAACAAAAACAATAAAATCAAGAATAAGAACAAGAACAAAAAACAAGAAAAACAAGAAAATCAAGAATAAGAACAAGAACAAAAACAAGAAAATCAAGAATAAGAACAAGAACAAAAACAAGAAAATCAAGAATAAGAACAAGAACAAAAACAAGAAAATCACGAATAAGAACACGAACAAAAACAAGAAAAACAAGAAAATCAAGAATAAGAACAAGAACAAAAACAAGAAAATCAAGAATAAGAACAAGAACAAAAACAAGAAAAACAAGAAAATCAAGAATAAGAACAAGAACAAAAACAAGAAAAACAAGAAAATCAAGAATAAGAACAAGAACAAAAACAAGAAAAACAAGAAGGTGCTGAAGGTATAAAAGAGTTGATGTTGATTGTTGAAGAAGGATATTTGATTATTTCTCTGTGTAAAGAAGTGCCAATGTTGATGTGGTTAATGTATGTGGTAAAAATATATGTGATAAATGTATGTGATAAATGTATGTGGTAAATATATGTGATAAATATATGTGATAAATATATGTGATAAATATATGTGATAAATATATGTGATAAATGTATGTGATAAATGTATATGGTAAATATATGTGATAAAGCTATGTGATTAATGTATGTGGTAAATGTAAGTGATAAATATATATGATAAATCTATATGATTAACGTATGTGGTAAATGTATGTGATGCATGTATGTGATATGAAAGTGAAGAGAAACAAAAAATGTGCAATCATACATTCATACAAATGCAGAATATCACAGACGAACTGGACATGACTGCAGTGGGCGCTGGGCATGTCGCACAGGACATATAAATAACATAATAGAAGTCATGGAAGTCACGTTCCAAGAGGGACACGCTAGACGACGATTATGACAAAGCCAACTTTCAATTTTCTCTTAAAATTATCGAAACGATAACACCAATTGATAACACACAATTTTAAGTGCATCTCAAATAGGTTATCTTCCGGCGCTTTCCAAAATGGTGGCCGTGTTTACTTTTCGTCCTGCATGGCCCGTTGGGAGTCAGGGGTGGCATTCCCACCCTGAGAATCACTTAGGGGCAACGCATTGAGGGTGGGAGGAACCATCTATGGCTGTAGAATCGTGGAGTCTTACAAAGGGTCATGTCGAAAAACCTGCTGAAGACGTTAGAAATACGGCGAATATCAACTAATATAGGGATAATAGAAAAGGGCATGCAATCAACGTGTTTAATCTAGAATTAGGAAGAGAAGTTGGACATATGTCGGACATGTACACAGAAGAGACAACAATAGAATTCCAAAACAAGCTCTTCTATGGGAACATCAGGATACAGAAAAAGAGGAAGACCTAGAGAGACACTGAAAAGAATACTGATAAGAGAAGCAAGATTAACAGTAAAAGACTCAATAAATAGAATCCAACATCTGGCACATGTAGCTGCTATGATGGGGACTACAGCTGCCTTCCTTTGTTTGGATCCTTCAATGAGATGAGTTTTAATTCGGATGATTCCACTGGCACGGGCGGTTGAGCAATTATGGATTTTAATTCGTTTGCAGTGATACTGGGGCCTTCCAGAAATCTTAACCATAACCATCTCGCTCAGAATAGAGATCTTCTTCTTCTTTCCTTCCTCATCTGCCTTTCAGCGTCGAGGGGAGATATAATTTACGGTCTTTTGATCTTCTGCTCGCCTCTACCGCTGTTATGTTTCCTAGTGTTTCTAATATTTCATCCATCCATCTTTTATCGTGGTCGACCCTTGGGTCTGATATTCTAACAACGTTTGCTGAAGACTCGGTGTGTTGTGTTTTGATGTTTCTGCAATGTCATGTGGCCAAACCATTTTATCTGTTGTTTCTTTATATATTCTATGGCGGGGGTTATTCCTAGCTTTTTTCTCAGTTCTTCATTTCTGATCTTGTCTCTCAGACTGTTTCCTGTCATTCGTCTTACACATTTCACCTCTGTAGAGGTTATTTTTCTTATTGTTCTTGCATCTAGAGTCCAGGTCTGGCATTGGTAGCACAACGTTGGGATGGAGATTGTATTGTATAGTGCTTGTTTTGCCTCCAGAGTTATTTCCTTGTTGGACAATAGTGGTGACAACTGTCCAATGATTTGACAAGCATTATTGCATCTTGATTGTATCTCTGCTGTTTGAGAATTATCGTTTGTCACTAAACTTCCTATGTATTTGAATTCCTCTACTAGATTTAGAGAATAGAGATGGTTAGTCGAAAACCACTACAACCCGTGTGTGGCGTGTAGCGAGCTGCAATGATCTTGATCAAAAAGTAGATCTCCAGTTTGTCTTCTCTCCACAACTCACGACTCAAAGCTCACGACGCACGACTTAAACAATCTTGATCAAGAAGTAGATCTGCAGTTTTTCTTGCCTCCACAACTCACGACTCAAACAATCTTGATCAAAAAGTAGATCTCCAGTTTGTCTTCTCTCCACAACTCACGACTCAAAACTCACGACTAAAACAATCTTGATCAAGAAGTAGATCTACAGTTTTTCTTGTCTACACGACTCACGACTCAAACAGTTTTGATAAAAAAGTACATCTCCAGTTTTTCTTGCCTCCACAACTCACGACTCAAACAATCTTGATCAAGAAGTAGGTCTCCAGGTTTTCCTGCCTCCACAACTCACAACTCACGACTCAAACAATCTTGATCAAGAAGTAGATCTCTAGTTTGTCTTCTCTACAAAATTTACGACTCACAACTCAGACAATCTTGATCAAGAAGTAGATCTACAGTTTTTCTTGTCTACATGACTCACGACTCAAACAGTTTTGATAAAAAAGTACATCTCCCGTTTTTCTTGCATCCACAACTCACGACTCAAACAATCTTGATCAAAAAGTAGATCTCCAGTTTTTCTTGCATCCACAACTCACAACTCAAACAATCTTGATCAAGAAGTAGATCTCCAGTTTGTTTTGTCTCCTCGACTCACGACTAAAACTATCTTGATCAAGAGTAGATCTCAAATTTTTCTTCTCTCCACAACTCACGACTCAAATAATCTTTATCAAGAAGTAGATCTCCAGTTTTTCTTGTCTCAAAAACTCACGACTCAAACAATCTTGATCAAGAAGTACATCTCCAGTTTTTCTTGTATCCACAACTCACGACTCAAACAATCTTGATCAAGAAGAAGATCTCCAGTTTTTCTTGTATCCACAACTCA
Source organism: Megaustenia siamemsis (assembly GCA_032433765.1). Lineage (NCBI taxonomy): Eukaryota > Metazoa > Mollusca > Gastropoda > Stylommatophora > Ariophantidae > Megaustenia > Megaustenia siamemsis. The sequence continues at coordinate 69,809,686 of JAVIAB010000126.1, read as the reverse complement.
CGAATTAAACAATTGTTATCAAGAAGTAGAACTCCAGTATTTTTTTGTCTCCACAACGCACGACTCACGACTCAAACAATCTTGATCAAGAAGTAGATCTCAATGCCATCTTGCCTCCACAACTTACGACTCATTCAATCTTGATAAAAAAAGTAGATCTCCAGTTTGTCGTGTCTCCACAACTCACGACTCAAATAATCTTGATCAAGAAGAAGATCTCCAGTTTTTCTTGCCTCCACAACTCACGACTCACGACTCAAACAAGCTTCAAGAAAGAAAATATTCAATTTGTCTTGTCTCCTCAACTCAGGACTCAAACAATCTTCAACAAGAAGTAGATCTCCAGTTTCTCTCAATCTTGCCTCCACGACTCACGCCTCAAACAATCTTGATAAAAAAAAAGTAGATTTCCAGTTTTTTTGTCTCCACAACTCACGACTCAAGCAATCTTGATCAAAAAGTAGATCTCCAGTTTTTCTTGCCTCCACAACTCAAACAATCTTGAACAAGAAGTAGATCTCCAGTTTTTTCTTGTATCCACAACTCACGAATTAAACAATTGTTATCAAGAAGTAGAACTCCAGTATTTTTTTGTCTCCACAACGCACGACTCACGACTCAAACAATCTTGATCAAGAAGTAGATCTCAATGCCATCTTGCCTCCACAACTTACGACTCATTCAATCTTGATAAAAAAGTAGATCTCCAGTTTGTCTTGCCTCTATAAATCACGACTCAAACATTCCTGATCAAGAAGTAGATCTCCAGTCTTTCTTGTCTCCAGAACTCACGACTTAAACAATATTTCTGAAGAAGTAGAACTCCAGGTTTTTTTTGTCTTCTCAACTCACGACTCAAACAATCTTGATCAAGAAGTGGATCTCCAGTTTTTCTTGTCTCCACAACTCACGACTCACGAGTCAAACAAACTTGATCAAGAAGAAGATCTCCAGCTTTTCATGCCTCCACAACTCATAACTCACGACTCAAACAATCTTGATCAAGAAGTACATCTCCAGTTTTTCTTGTATCCACAACTCACGACTCAAACAATCTTGATCAAGAAGAAGATCTCCAGTTTTTCTTGTATCCACAACTCACGAATTAAACAATTGTTATCAAGAAGTAGAACTCCAGTATTTTTTTGTCTCCACAACGCACGACTCACGACTCAAACAATCTTGATCAAGAAGTAGATCTCAATGCCATCTTGCCTCCATAACTTACGACTCATTCAATCTTGATAAAAAAAAAAGTAGATCTCCAGTTTGTCGTGTCTCCACAACTCACGACTCAAATAATCTTGATCAAGAAGAAGATCTCCAGTTTTTCTTGCCTCCACAACTCACGACTCACGACTCACGACTCAAACAAGCTTCACGAAGAAAATATTCAATTTGTCTTGTCTCCACAACTCAGGACTCAAACAATCTTCAACAAGAAGTAGATCTCCAGTTTTTCTCAATCTTGCCTCCACGACTCACGCCTCAAACAATCTTGATAAAAAAAGTAGATTTCCAGTTTTTTTGTCTCCACAACTCACGACTCAAACAATCTTGATCAAGAAGTAGATCTCCAGTTTTTCTTGCCTCCACAACTCATGACTCAAACAATCTTGATCAAGAAGTAAATCTCCAGTTTGTTTTGTCTCCACAACTCACGACTCAAACAATCTTGATCAAGAAGTAGATCTCCAGTTTGTCTTGTCTCCACAACTCATGACTCACAACTAACGACTCAAAAAATCTTGATCAAGAAGTAGATCTCCAGTTTGTCTTGTCTCCACAACTCATGACTCACAACTAACGACTCAAAAAATCTTGATCAAAAAGTAAATGTCAAGTTTTTCTTGTCTCCACAACTCACGACTTAAACAATCTTTATCAAGAATTAGAACTCCAGTTTATCTTGTTTCCACATCCCACGACTGAAACAAATTTGATCAAGAAGTAGATCTCCAGTTTTATTTGCCTCCACAACACACGACTCACTGCTCAAACAATCTTGCTCAAGAAGTAGATCTCCAGTTTTACTTGCCTCCACAACTCACGAATTACGACTCAAAAAATCTTGATCAAGAAATAGATCTGCAGTTTTTCTTGCCTCCACAACTCACGACACAAATAATCCTGATCAAGAAGTAGATCTGCAGTTTTTCTTGCCTCCACAACTCACGACTCAAACAATCTTGATCAAGAAGTAAATTTCCAGTTTGTATTGTCTCCACAACTCACGACTCAAAAAATCTTCATCAAGAAGTAGATCTCCAGTTTTACTTGCCTCCACAACACACAACACACGACTCACGACACAAAAAATCCTGATCAAGAAGTAGATATGCAGTTTTTCTTGCCTCCACTACTCGCGACTCAAACAATATTTATCAAGAAGTAGAAATCCAGTTTTTTTTAAGTCTCCACAACCTCCGACTCAAACACTCTTGATCAAGAAGTAGATCTCCAGGTTTACCTGCTTCCACAACTGACGACTCACGACTCTAACAATCTTGATCAAGAAGTAAATCTCAAGTTTATCTTGTCTCCACAACTCACGACTCAAGCAATCTTGATTAAGAAGTAGATCTCCAATTTTTCTTACCTTCACAACACACGACTCAAACAATCTTGATCAAGAAGTAGATCTCCAGTTTTTCTTGCCTCCACAACTCACGACTCCCGACTAACGACTCAAACAATCTTCATCAAGTAGTAAGATGTCCACTTTTTCTTGTCTCCACAACTCACGACTGAAACAATCTTGATAAGGAAGTAGATCTCCAGTTTTTCTTCTCTCCAAAACTCACGACAAAAGCAATCTTTATCAAGAATTAGAACTTCAGTTTCTCTTGTCTCTACAACTCACGACTCAAACAATCGTGATCAAGAGGTAAATCTCCGGTTTGTTTTGTCTCCACAACTCACGACCAAAACAATATTGATCAAAAAGTAGATCTCCAGTTTTTCTTGTCTCCAAAACTCACGACTCACGACTTAAACAATCTTGATCAAGAAGTGGATCTCCAGTTTTTATTGCCTCCAAAACTCACGACTCCCGACACACGACTCAAACAATCTTCATCAAGAAGTAGATGTCCTCTTTTTCTGGTCTCCACAACTAACGACTCAAACAATTTTGATAAAGAAGTAAATCATACAATTGTTCATGTCTCCACGACTTAAATAATCTTTATCAATAAGTTGAACTCCGTTTCTCTTGTCTCCACAACTCACAACTCAAACAATCTTGACCAAGAAGTAGATCTCCAGTTTGCCTAGTCTCCACAACTCACGACTCAAACAATCTTCATCAAGAAGTAGTTCTCCAGTTGTCTATTTCCACAACTCACGACTCAATCTATCTTGACCAAGAAGTAGATCTACAGTTTGTCTTGTCTCCTTGACTAACGACTCAAGCAATCTTGATCAAGAATTAGATCTCCAGTTTTTCGTGTCAGGACAATTCACGACTCAAACAATCTTTATCAAGAAATAGAAATCCAGTTTTTTAAAGTCTCCACAACCTCCGACTCAAACACTATTAATCAAGAAGTAGATCTCCAGGTTTTCCTGCCTCCACAACTCACTACTAAAACAATCTTGATCAAGAAGTAGATCTTCAGTTTTTCTTGCCTCCACAACTCATGACTCACAACTTACGACTCAAACAATCTTGAACAGGAAGTAGATCTCCAGTTTTTCTTACCTCCACAACACTCGACTCAAATAGTCTTGATCAAGAAGTTTATCTCCAGTTTTCCTTTGTCTCCACAACTCACGACTTAAACAATCTTTATCAAGAATTAGAACTCAAGTTTATATTCTTCCCATATCCAACGACTCAAACAATCTTGATCAAGAAGTAGATCTTCAGTTTTACTTGCCTCCACAACACACAACACACGACTCAAACAATCTTGATAAGGATATAGATCTCCATTTTGTCTTGTCTACACAACTCACGACTCAAACAATCATGATCAAGAAGTAAATCTCCAGTTGTTTTGTCTCCACAACTCACGACTCAAACAATCTTGATCCAGAAAGAAGTAGATCTCCAGTTTGTCTTGTCTTCTCGACTCATGACTCAAACAATCTTGATCAAGAAGTAGATCTGCAGTTTTTCTTGCCTCCACAACTCACGACTCAAACAATCTTGATCAAGAAGTAAATTTCCAGTTTGTATTGTCTCCACAACTCACGACTCAAAAAATCTTCATCAAGAAGTAGATATCCAGTTTTTCTTGCCTCCACTACTCGCGACTCAAACAATATTTATCAAGAAGTAGAAATCCAGTTTTTTTTAAGTCTCCACAACCTCCGACTCAAACACTCTTGATCAAGAAGTAGATCTCCAGGTTTACCTGCTTCCACAACTGACGACTCACGACTCTAACAATCTTGATCAAGAAGTAAATCTCAAGTTTATCTTGTCTCCACAACTCACGACTCAAGCAATCTTGATTAAGAAGTAGATCTCCAATTTTTCTTACCTTCACAACACACGACTCAAACAATCTTGATCAAGAAGTAGATCTCCAGTTTTTCTTGCCTCCACAACTCCCGACTAACGACTCAAACAATCTTCATCAAGTAGTAAGATGTCCACTTTTTCTTGTCTCCACAACTCACGACTGAAACAATCTTGATAAGGAAGTAGATCTCCAGTTTTTCTTCTCTCCAAAACTCACGACAAAAGCAATCTTTAACAAGAATTAGAACTTCAGTTTCTCTTGTCTCTACAACTCACGACTCAAACAATCGTGATCAAGAGGTAAATCTCCGGTTTTTTTTGTCTCCACAACTCACGACCAAAACAATATTGATCAAAAAGTAGATCTCCAGTTTTTCTTGTCTCCACAACTCATGACTCACAACTTACGACTCAAACAATCTTGAACAGGAAGTAGATCTCCAGTTTTTCTTACCTCCACAACACTCGACTCAAATAGTCTTGATCAAGAAGTTTATCTCCAGTTTTCCTTTGTCTCCACAACTCACGACTTAAACAATCTTTATCAAGAATTAGAACTCAAGTTTATATTCTTCCCATATCCAACGACTCAAACAATCTTGATCAAGAAGTAGAACTTCAGTTTTACTTGCCTCCACAACACACAACACACGACTCAAACAATCTTGATAAGGATATAGATCTCCATTTTGTCTTGTCTACACAACTCACGACTCAAACAATCATGATCAAGAAGTAAATCTCCAGTTGTTTTGTCTCCACAACTCACGACTCAAACAATCTTGATCCAGAAGGAAGTAGATCTCCAGTTTGTCTTGTCTTCTCGACTCATGACTCAAACAATCTTGATCAAGAAGTAGATCTCCAGTTTTTCTTGTCTCCACAACTCACGACTCAAATTATCTTGTCCATAAAGTAGATCTTCAGTTTTTCTTGTATCCACAACTCACGACTCAAATAATATTGATCAAGAATTACATCTCCAGTTAATCTTGCCTCCACAACTCACGACACACGACTCAAACAATCTTTATCATGAAGTAGATCTCCTGTTTTTCTTGCCTCCACAACTCACGACTCATGTGCGTGCTGAAGGTCTGTAAAATGTATGGTCACTAACACAATATTCCCTATAAGCTATTTGGAGTGACGGGGGCTCTTTACTTTTTTACTTTCTTGTCTCGTTTAGTTTAGTTTAATTTAGTTTAGTGTAATTTTATTTAGTTTAGTCAACATGACATCCTCACCTCATTACACATCGAACAAGTTCATACGTTTATATATTTCCTCCGAGGAATATTCCTCAATATGCAGCGACTAATGACACCAGTGTTGTGTTGGTTAAACAGTCTTCTTTGTATTCCAGGGTAGATCTCTCGTCTGGTATCTCCCGCCTTGATATGACATTGGAAAAGTCTGATCATGGCTGCGGATTGCGTATCTTTTGAGCCATTTTTTTTCGTTCTGCGTCTTTGAGGGGATTTAGAACGTCAAAGCCATCCAATGCTGGATCTTTGAGAGGATTTAGAACGTCAAAGCCATCCAATGCTGGATCTTTGAGGGGATTTAGAACGTCAAAGCCATCCAATGCTGGATCTTTGAGGGGATTTAGAACGTCAAAGCCATCCAATGCTGGATCTTTGAGGGGATTTAGAACGTCAAAGCCATCCAATGCTGGATCTTTGAGGGGATTTAGAACGTCAAAGCCATCCAATGCTGGATCTTTGAGGGGATTTAGAACGTCAAAGCCATCCAATGCTGGCTCTTTGAGGGGATTTAGAACGTCAATGTCATCCAATGCTGGATCTTTGAGGGGATTTAGAACGTCAATGCCATCCAATGCTGGATCTTTGAGGGGATTTAGAACGTCAAAGCCATCCAATGCTGGATCTTTGAGGGGATTTAGAACGTCAAAGCCATCCAATGCTGGATCTTTGAGGGGATTTAGAACGTCAAAGCCATCCAATGCTGGATCTTTGAGGGGATTTAGAACGTCAAAGCCATCCAATGCTCTTCCGCACTCAACATCAGCCAAACTGGCAAGTCTGTCAGCACGTTCATTACCTCTCACATTAGCGTGTCCTGGCACGAAAATGAAGCAGACACTTGCTAGAATAGACCTCCCCAGAGACTCCAACCACTGCCATTGAGCACAGCCTGTCGTGATCTTTTGAACATACTCATGGAGTCACTGAGGAAACACAACATATGTATGAGTCTGTGTCTCACGCTAGGTCACCATCATCATCAATTACCGGGTCTGCTGGCGTAGATGATAATGTTTCTCCACGACTTTCGATCTCGACAGTTATTTATCATTTCTGTTGTTAACCTTCTGCCAAGTCATTCTCTTAAGCTGTCTGGTATTTGTTCTCTTTGCTTCCCTCTATCTCTTCGTCCCTCAATTTTCCCAGTTGTTACAATATATTCCAGCTGTTCTCTTCTTATTACATGGCCAAAAAATGATGATTGTTTCTTCCTAATATTGGAAATTAGCTCTCTTTTTGCTTTGGCCTTTTCAGAACGTTTTCATTACTCTTCTTTGCTGTCCAAGGTATTCTCAACATTCTTCTGTAATATCACATTTCTACAGACTCCAGTGATTTTCTTGTTGACCTATTGTCCATGATTCACATCCATATGTTAAGACTGGCTCTACATAACATTTAAGAACTCTTTTTCTTGTTTCTATTGTCAAAAATAGATAGCGCAGTATCTTCCTCATTTTTTTGGAAAGCTGCTTTTGCCTGAGCCATTCTGTATCTCACCTCTTTTGTACATCTTCTGTCTGAGGTTAACAAAGTTCCGAAATATTTAAATTCATTTACCTGTTTTAATATTGTTCCACTTGTCTTGCTAGGTCAGTACTTTTGTAACAGCCATGTTTTCCATGGTCAAACTACTTGTAAAAGTAAGGAAAGTACCCCCGTCACGCCAAGTGACGTATAGGAATATGGTGTTAGTGACCATGTTAGTGACATGATTTTTGGGGTAATGTGGTCGGTTGGGATCGAACCTACCCTTGTCCTTTGTAGTCAAGTTCACTAACCACTGAGCTATCGCAGCTCCCTGGCTCCCTAGATTAAGCTGATAAATTTCAAAGAAATGTATGTGGTTTATGTCATGTTGCTAGTTTGTTATGAAGATACACACCAGACGCACTGGCAAACTACTTATTTCGGTGCCTGATATATATGTTTATCATTATTAATACATGTGTTAATATTTTATTAATGTGTTTTTATTCAATACATTATTTTTTCAATCATCAAAGTCAACGACCGTACAAAGCGTGGTTCACAAATGCATGGTGTTGCGTGTGTTGGTGGGTGAGATCTGACTAACTGAAGGTAACAGAGGCTGTTCTCTTCTCTGTTTTCACCTGCCAAAAAGAAGAACTGTGAAGGAAGCCAGTGGTGCTTTATATTTGACTACAAGTAGAGCCAGTCTTAACATACGGATGCGAATCATGGACAATAGGACAACAGTCAAGAAAATCACTGGAGTCTGTAGAAATGTGGTTTTACAGAAGAATGTTGAGAATACCATGGACAGCTAAGAAGAGTAATGTAGAGGTTCTGAGAGAGGTCAAAGCAAAAAGAGAGCTAATTTCCAATGTTAGGAAGAGACAATCATCATTTTTTGGCCATGTAATGAGAAGAGAGCAGCTGGAATATATTGTAACAAATGGAAAAATTGAGGGACGAAGAGATAGAGGGAAGCAAAGAGAAAAAAATAACAGACAGCTTAAGAGAATGGCTTGGCAGAAGGTCAACAACAGAAATAATAAATAGCTGCCGAGATCGAATGTTGTGGAGAGACATGATCACCTACGCCACTAGGCCCGGTACTTGATGATGATGATAAGTAGTTTGGGAGCCGCGATAACTCAGTGGTTAGTGAACTGAACTACAAAGAACAAGGGTAGGAGGGTTCGATCCCAACCGACGGCTTCCGGGTTCACCCAGCCTTTAATGGGTACTGGTTTTTTTCTGGGAAAGTGAAGCGGCACGGGCGTAATACCGACCACATTACCCCAAAAATTATGTGCCGAAGGTCTGTAAAATTTATGATCACTAACACCATATTCCCTATACACCACTTGGCGTGACGGGGGTACTTTACTTACTTACTCTCGGCTCAATCAGGAAACATTTGAACATATAAAGTAGTTACGTTAAATACACAAATAAAAATGTTCTAGTCAAATGTTAAATCAGTTCTATTATATGGCCGTGGAACATGGAGGACAACATAAAACGGAAATCAGAAGGATACATATATGCATTAATGGATGCTTGCTCAGAATAAAAGGATGGAGATGGCAGGACAAAATCACTAACATGGAATTATTAAAAAGTAAAAGTTAAATACCAGTAGACAAAGAGATGCGACAAAGTAGGTGGATCTGGCTGGGACACACACTGCGGAAGCCAACTGAGAGTATTACATAACAGGCCCTTACTTGGAATCCCCAGGGAAAAAGACCAAGATTAAGACCGAGGTATTCTTGGAGAAGACAGATGAAAGCAGAGATGAAAATGATGGGGAAGACATGGAAAGATCTTAAAAAAGAATGGCAAGAAACAGAACGGCTTGGACAGTGTTTGTTGAAGACCTATGTTCCACAGGAATTGAAAGTGTTTGTTGAAGACCTATGCTCCACAGGGAACTGAAAGTGTTTGTTGAAGACCTATGTTCCACAGGGAACTGAAAGTGTTTGTTGAAGACCTATGTTCCACAGGGAACTGAAAGTGTTTGTTGAAGACCTATGCTCCACAGGGAGCTGAAAATGTTTGTTGAAGAACTACGCCCCACAGGGAGCTGAAAGTGTTTGTTAAAGACCTATGTTCCACAGAGAGATGAAAGTGTTTGTTCAGCACCTATGTTAAACAGAGAGTTGAAAGTGCTTGTTGAGGACCTATGTTCCACAGAGAGTTGAAAGTGTTTGTTCAGGACCTATGTTAAACAGAGAGTTGAAAGTGTTTGTTGAGGACCTATGTTCCACAGAGAGTTGAAAGTGTTTGTTGAGGACATATGCTCCACAGAGAGTTGAAAGTGTTTGTTGAGGACCTATGTTCCACAGAGAGTTGAAAGTGTTTGTTGAGGACCTATGTTCCACAGAGAGTTGAAAGTGTTTGTTGAAGACCTATGCTCCACAGAGAGTTGAAAGTGTTTGTTGAGGACCTATGTTCCACAGAGAGTTGAAAGTGTTTGTTGAAGACCTATGCTCCACAGAGAGTTGAAAGTGTTTGTTGAGGACCTATGTTCCACAGAGAGTTGAAAGTGTTTGTTGAAGACATATGCTCCACAGAGAGCTGAAAGTGTTTGTTGAAGACCTATGCTCCACAGAGAGTTGAAAGTGTTTGTTGAAGACCTATGTTCCACAGAGAGTTGAAAGTGTTTGTTGAGGACCTATGTTCCACAGAGAGTTGAAAGTGTTTGTTGAGGACCTATGTTCCACAGAGAGTTGAAAGTGTTTGTTGAGGACCTATGTTCCACAGAGAGTTGAAAGTGTTTGTTGAGGACCTATGTTCAACAGAGAGTTGAAAGTGTTTGTTGAGGACCTATGTTCCACAGAGAGTTGAAAGTGTTTGTTGAGGACCTATGTTCCACAGAGAGTTGAAAGTGTTTGTTGAGGACCTATGTTCCACAGAGAGTTGAAAGTGTTTGTTCAGGACCTATGTTCCACAGAGAGTTGAAAGTGTTTGTTCAGGACCTATGTTCCACAGAGAGTTGAAGGTGTTTGTTGAGGACCTGTGTTCCACAGAGAGTTGAAAGTGTTTGTTCAGGACCTATGTTCCACAGAGAGTTGAAAGTGTTTGTTGAGGACCTATGTTCCACAGAGAGTTGAAAGTGTTTGTTGAAGACATATGCTCCACAGAGAGTTGAAAGTGTTTGTTGAGGACCTATGTTCCACAGAGAGTTGAAAGTGTTTGTTCAGGACCTATGTTCCACAGAGAGTTGAAAGTGTTTGTTCAGGACCTATGCTCCACAGAGAGTTGAAAGTGTTTGTTGAGGACCTATGTTCCACAGAGAGTTGAAAATGTTTGTTGAGGACCTATATTCCGCAGAGAGTTGAAAGTGTTTGTTGAGGACCTATGTTCCACAGAGAGTTGAAAGTGTTTGTTGAGGACCTATATTCCACAGAGAGTTGAAAGTGTTTGTTGAGGACGTATGTTTCACAGAGAGTTGAAAGTGTTTGTTGAGGACGTATGTTTTACAGAGAGTTGAAAGTGTTTGTTGAGGACCTATGCACCGCAGAGAGTTGAAAGTGTTTGTTCAGGACCTATGCCCCACAGAGAGTTGAAAGTGTTTGTTGAGGACCTATGCACCGCAGATAGTTGAAAGTGTTTGTTGAGGACCTATGTTCCACAGAGAGTTGAAATTGTTTGTTGAGGACGTATGTTCCACAGAGAGTTGAAAGTGTTTGTTGAAGACCTATGCTCCACAGAGAGTTGAAAGTGTTTGTTGAGGACCTATGTTCCACAGAGAGTTGAAAATGTTTGTTGATGACCTATGTTCCACAGAGAGTTGAAAGTGTTTGTTGATGACCTATGTTCCACAGAGAGTTGAAAATGTTTGTTGATGACCTATGTTCCACAGAGAGTTGAAAGTGTTTGTTGATGACCTATGTTCCACAGAGAGTTGAAAGTGTTTGTTGACCTATGTTCCACAGAGAGTTGAAAATGTTTGTTGAGGACCTATGTTCCACAGAGAGTTGAAGGTGTTTGTTGAGGACCTATGTTCCACAGAGAGTTGAAAGTGTTTGTTGAGGACCTATGTTCCACAGAGAGTTGAAAGTGTTTGTTGAGGACCTATGTTCCACAGAGAGTTGAAAGTGTTTGTTGAGGACCTATGTTCCACAGAGAGTTGAAAGTGTTTGTTGAGAACCTATGTTCCACAGAGAGTTGAAAGTGTTTGTTGAGGACCTATGTTCCACAGAGAGTTGAAAGTGTTTGTTGAGGACCTATGTTCCACAGAGAGTTGAAAGTGTTTGTTAAGGACCTATGTTCCACAGAGAGTTGAAAGTGTTTGTTCAGGACCTATGTTCCACAGAGAGTTGAAAGTGTTTGTTGAGGACCTATGTTCCACAGAGAGTTGAAAGTGTTTGTTGAAGACATACGCTCCACAGAGAGTTGAAAGTGTTTGTTGAGGACCTATGTTCCACAGAGAGTTGAAAGTGTTTGTTCAGGACCTATGTTCCACAGAGAGTTGAAAGTGTTTGTTCAGGACCTATGCTCCACAGAGAGTTGAAAGTGTTTGTTGAGGACCTATGTTCCACAGAGAGTTGAAAATGTTTGTTGAGGACCTATATTCCGCAGAGAGTTGAAAGTGTTTGTTGAGGACCTATGTTCCACAGAGAGTTGAAAGTGTTTGTTGAGGACCTATATTCCACAGAGAGTTGAAAGTGTTTGTTGAGGACGTATGTTTCACAGAGAGTTGAAAGTGTTTGTTGAGGACGTATGTTTTACAGAGAGTTGAAAGTGTTTGTTGAGGACCTATGCACCGCAGAGAGTTGAAAGTGTTTGTTCAGGACATATGCCCCACAGAGAGTTGAAAGTGTTTGTTGAGGACCTATGCACCGCAGATAGTTGAAAATGTTTGTTGAGGACCTATGTTCCACAGAGAGTTGAAATTGTTTGTTGAGGACGTATGTTCCACAGAGAGTTGAAAGTGTTTGTTGAAGACCTATGCTCCACAGAGAGTTGAAAGTGTTTGTTGAGGACCTATGTTCCACAGAGAGTTGAAAATGTTTGTTGATGACCTATGTTCCACAGAGAGTTGAAAGTGTTTGTTGATGACCTATGTTCCACAGAGAGTTGAAAATGTTTGTTGATGACCTATGTTCCACAGAGAGTTGAAAGTGTTTGTTGATGACCTATGTTCCACAGAGAGTTGAAAGTGTTTGTTGACCTATGTTCCACAGAGAGTTGAAAATGTTTGTTGAGGACCTATGTTCCACAGAGAGTTGAAAGTGTTTGTTGAGGACGTATGTTACACAGAGAGTTGAAAGTGTTTGTTCAGGACCTATGTTCCACAGAGAGTTGAAGGTGTTTGTTGAGGACCTATGTTCCACAGAGAGTTGAAGGTGTTTGTTGAGGACCTATCTTCCACAGAGAGTTGAAGGTGTTTGTTGAGGACCTATGTTCCACAGAGAGTTGAAGGTGTTTGTTGAGGACCTATGTTCCACAGAGAGTTGAAAGTGTTTGTTGAGGACCTATGTTCCACAAAGAGTTGAAAGTGTTTGTTGAGGACCTATGTTCCACAGAGAGTTGAAAGTGTTTGTTGAGGACCTATGTTCCACAGAGAGTTGAAAGTGTTTGTTGAGAACCTATGTTCCACAGAGAGTTGAAAGTGTTTGTTGAGGACCTATGTTCCACAGAGAGTTGAAAGTGTTTGTTGAGGACCTATGTTCCACAGAGAGTTGAAAGTGTTTGTTAAGGACCTATGTTCCACAGAGAGTTGAAAGTGTTTGTTCAGGACCTATGTTCCACAGAGAGTTGAAGGTGTTTGTTGAGGACATATGTTCCACAGAGAGTTGAAGGTGTTTGTTGAGGACCTATGTTCCACAGAGAGTTGAAGGTGTTTGTTGAGGACCTATGTTCCACAGAGAGTTGAAGGTGTTTGTTGAGGACCTATGTTCCACAGAGAGTTGAACGTGTTTGTTGAGGACCTATGCACCGCAGAGAGTTGAAAGTGTTTGTTCAGGACCTATACACCGCAGATAGTTGAAAGTGTTTGTTGAGGACCTATGCTCCATAGAGAGTTGAAAGTGTTTGTTGAAGACCTATACTCCACAGGAATCTGAAAGTGTTTGTTGAAGACCTATGCTCCACATGGAGCTGAAAGTGTTTGTTGAAGACCTATGCTCCACAGTGAGTTGAAGTGTTTGTTCAAGACGTATGCCCCATAGAGAGCTGAAATTGTTTGTTGAAGACCTACGTTTCACAGGGAGCTGAAAGTGTTTTTGAAGACATATGCTCAACAGGGAGCTGAAAGTGTTTGTTGAAGACATATGCTCCACAGAGAGTTGAAAGTGTTTGTTTGAGGACCTATGTTCCACAGAGAGTTGAAAGTGTTTGTTCAGGACCTATGTTCCACAGAGAGTTGAAAGTGTTTGTTGAAGACATATGCTCCACAGAGAGTTGAAAGTATTTGTTGAGGACCTATGTTCCACAGAGAGTTGAAAGTGTTTGTTCAGGACCTATGTTCCACAGAGAGTTGAAAGTGTTTGTTCAGGACCTATGCTCCACAGAGAGTTGAAGTGTTTGTTGAGGACCTATGTTCCACAGAGAGTTGAAAATGTTTGTTGAGAACCTATATTCCACAGAGAATGGAAGGTGTTTGTTGAGGACCTATGCACCGCAGAGAGTTGAAAGTGTTTGTTGAGGACCTATGTTCCACAGAGAGTTGAAAGTGTTTGTTGAGGACCTATATTCCACAGAGAGTTGAAAGTGTTTGTTGAGGACGTATGTTTCACAGAGAGTTGAAAGTGTTTTGTTGAGGACGTATGTTTTACAGAGAGTTGAAAGTGTTTGTTGAGGACCTATGCACCGCAGAGAGTTGAAAGTGTTTGTTCAGGACCTATGCCCCACAGAGAGTTGAAAGTGTTTGTTGAGGACCTATGCACCGCAGATAGTTGAAAGTGTTTGCTGAGGACCTATGTTCCACAGAGAGTTGAAATTGTTTGTTGAGGACGTATGTTCCACAGAGAGTTGAAAGTGTTTGTTGAAGACCTATGCTCCACAGAGAGTTGAAAGTGTTTGTTGAGGACCTATGTTCCACAGAGAGTTGAAAGTGTTTGTTGAAGACCTATACTCCACAGGAATCTGAAAGTGTTTGTTGAAGACCTATGCTCCACATGGAGCTAAAAGTGTTTGTTGAAAGACCTATGCTCCACAGTGAGTTGAAAGTGTTTGTTCAAGACCTATGCCCCATAGAGAGCTGAAATTGTTTGTTGAAGACCTACGTTTCACAGGAGCTGAAAGTGTTTTTGAAGACATATGCTCAACAGGGAGCTGAAAGTGTTTGTTGAAGACATATGCTCCACAGAGAGTTGAAAGTGTTTGTTGAGGACCTATGTTCCACAGAGAGTTGAAAGTGTTTGTTCAGGACCTATGTTCCAAAGAGAGTTGAAAGTGTTTGTTGAAGACATATGCTCCACAGAGAGTTGAAAGTGTTTGTTGAGGACCTATGTTCCACAGAGAGTTGAAAGTGTTTGTTCAGGACCTATGTTCCCACAGAGAGTTGAAAGTGTTTGTTCAGGACCTATGCTCCACAGAGAGTTGAAAGTGTTTGTTGAGGACCTATGTTTCCACAGAGAGTTGAAAATGTTTGTTGAGGACCTATATTCCACAGAGAATGGAAGGTGTTTGTTGAGGACCTATGCACCGCAGAGAGTTGAAAATGTTTGTTGAGGACCTATGTTCCACAGAGAGTTGAAAGTGTTTGTTGAGGACCTATATTCCACAGAGAGTTGAAAGTGTTTGTTGAGGACGTATGTTTCACAGAGAGTTGAAAGTGTTTGTTGAGGACGTATGTTTTACAGAGAGTTGAAAGTGTTTGTTGAGGACCTATGCACCGCAGAGAGTTGAAAGTGTTTGTTCAGGACCTATGCCCCACAGAGAGTTGAAAGTGTTTGTTGAGGACCTATGCACCGCAGATAGTTGAAAGTGTTTGTTGAGGACCTATGTTCCACAGAGAGTTTGAAATTGTTTGTTGAGGACGTATGTTCCACAGAGAGTTGAAAGTGTTTGTTGAAGACCTATGCTCCACAGAGAGTTGAAAGTGTTTGTTGAGGACCTATGTTCCACAGAGAGTTGAAAATGTTTGTTGATGACCTATGTTCCACAGAGAGTTGAAAGTGTTTGTTGATGACCTATGTTCCACAGAGAGTTGAAAATGTTTGTTGATGACCTATGTTCCACAGAGAGTTGAAAATGTTTGTTGAGGACCTATGTTCCACAGAGAGTTGAAAGTGTTTGTTGATGACCTATGTTCCCACAGAGAGTTGAAAGTGTTTGTTGACCTATGTTCCACAGAGAGTTGAAAATGTTTTTTGAGGACCTATGTTCCACAGAGAGTTGAAAGTGTTTGTTGAGGACGTATGTTACACAGAGAGTTGAAAGTGTTTGTTCAGGACCTATGTTCCACAGAGAGTTGAAGGTGTTTGTTGAGGACCTATGTTCCACAGAGAGTTGAAGGTGTTTGTTGAGGACCTATCTTCCACAGAGAGTTGAAGGTGTTTGTTGAGGACCTATGTTCCACAGAGAGTTGAAAGTGTTTGTTCAGGACCTATGTTCCATAGACAGTTGAAAGTGTTTGTTCAGGACCTATGCACCGCAGATAGTTGAAAGTGTTTGTTGAGGACCTATGCTCCACAGGGAGCTGAAAATGTTTGTTGAAGACCTATGTCTCGCAGGGAGCTGAAAGTGTTTGTTGAAGATCTATGCTCCACAGGAAGCTGAAGATGTTTGTTGAAGACCTATGCCCCACAGGAGCTGAAGGTGTTTGTTGAAGACCTATGCTCCACAGGGAGCTGAAAATGTTTGTTGAAGACCTATGCCCCACAGGGAGCTGAAAGTGTGTGTTGAAGACCTATGCTCCACAGAGAGTTGAAAGTGTTTGTTCAGGACCTATGCACCGCAGATAGTTGAAAGTGTTTGTTGAAGACCTATGCTCCACAGAGAGTTGAAAGCGTTTTTTGAAGACCTATGCTCCACAGAGAGTTGAAAGTGTTTGTTGAGGACCTATGCTCCACAGAGAGTTGAAAGTGTTTGTTGAGGACCTATGTTCCACAGAGAGTTGAAAGTGTTTGTTCAGGACCTATGTTCCACACAGAGTTGAAGGTGTTTGTTGAGGACCTTTGTTCCACAGAGAGTTGAAGGTGTTTGTTGAGGACCTATGTTCCACAGAGAGTTGAAGGTGTTTGTTGAGGATCTATGTTCCACAGAGATTTGAAGGTGTTTGTTGAGGACCTATGTTCCACAGAGAGTTGAAAGTGTTTGTTGAGGACGTATGTTTCACAGAGAGTTG
This sequence comes from Megaustenia siamemsis, assembly GCA_032433765.1. Classification (NCBI taxonomy): domain Eukaryota; kingdom Metazoa; phylum Mollusca; class Gastropoda; order Stylommatophora; family Ariophantidae; genus Megaustenia; species Megaustenia siamemsis. Next base: position 69,793,176 of record JAVIAB010000126.1, on the reverse strand, counting down.
AAAGTGTTTGTTGAGGACCTATGTTCCACAGAGAGTTGAAAGTGTTTGTTCAGGACCTATGTTCCATAGACAGTTGAAAGTGTTTGTTCAGGACCTATGCACCGCAGATAGTTGAAAGTGTTTGTTGAGGACCTATGTTCCACAGAGAGTTGAAAGTGTTTGTTCAGGACCTATGCTCCATAGACAGTTGAAAGTGTTAGTTGAAGACCTATACTCCACAGGAATCTGAAAGTGTTTTGTTGAAGACCTATGCTCCACATGGAGCTGAAAGTGTTTGTTGAAGACCTATGCTCCACAGTGAGTTGAAAGTGTTTGTTCAAGACCTATGCCCCATAGAGAGCTGAAATTGTTTGTTGAAGACCTACGTTTCACAGGGAGCTGAAAGTGTTTGTTGAAGACCTATGCTCCACAGAGAGTTGAAAGTGTTTGTTGAAGACCTATGCTCCACGGGGAGCTGAGAAGAAGAAGGAGAAGAATATTTCTGAAATATCAAAACCTGTTTTTCTTTATTGCATGAAATTTTCTTTACTTTAAGGACTACATTATAGAATGTCATACCTTCGTTAAAATGCAATGCCTTCTGGCCTAGATGAACGTGTCCCTGTATAACTGATTCTAGTGGATGTTTCATGATTTGGTCATTTGGTTATGAAAGGCCTCGGTATCACTGCAAACGATTAAAATCCATAATTTCTGAACCGCCAGTGCCAGTGGAATCATCCGAATTAATGTCTCATCTCCTAAACAAAGAAAGATAACTGTAGTCCCCATAGTAGCAGTCTCAGCACACGCGAAAAAACATAAGGCGAAACCGCACAGAAAGTGAACACAGCCAGCTGTTCCCTGTCATACGATCTATCATCATTCATCGTAAACAATTCATGATAAGTTGTTGAAATGGAAGTACTAAAACCTACTTTTAAAAGTCACGTGATTTGGAGGTGAGTGGCCATTACCATCAAAGGGATATCACACAAATAGTTTAGTCGGCAGACCATCCTCATAACACATCGGACAAGTCATATAAGCTTTCAGAGATCTTCCAAGAAATATCCCACATCGCTGTGCGACTACCGACACTGGGGGTGTGAAACGATAAAAAATATCATAAATATTTTAGTTCAATTCTTTTAACTTTTTCTGTAGAAAATGTTTTTATCAATTTAGCAGTAGAGATTACAGATGCATAATTGTTCATGTTTTTTAAATATTAATCTATATGTTTATATTTAACTAAAACTTAATATATTATATATGAATTTGTAGGTAATTAAAGAAAGAATTATATTTTAATATAAGATACCAAGATGACACAAGGCATGTAAAAAGAATATGGTTTGTCTACAGTTTACACTAATCAAATTGAGAATGACGCACTGTGCGGCTAAACGTACATGACCGAATTCTGCATGGCGCATGGTGCTTTGAAACGTACGGAAAGAGTTAATGTAAGAAACATAGTATGAAGAATGATATATTTAACCTTCCTCACTCCAGTGAGACAAGTAATACTTTAATGCGGGTTATAGGAGATCATATTTGTATTGAGTTCTGTGGAATATAGTCTGTTGTGCAGTGAAAATAATTTGTTGAATAAGCTAAACTAACTTAAACTGAACTAAACATAACTGAACAAAACAAAACTAAACTAAACTAAACTAAACTAAACTAAACTAAACTAAATTAAACTAAACTAAAATAAACTGAACTAAAGTAAATTAAACTGAACTGAACTAAGCTAAACTGAACTAAACTAAACTGAACTAAACTGAACTAAACTAAACTAAACTGAACTAAACTGAACTAAACTAAACTAAACTAAAATAATTAAAGACAGCTTATTTTGAGAACCGTCACATATATGAGACATTTTATACATATGTTATCGTATTTATGTATGTGTCTGTACATATTTATCCTTAACGAGTGTGATATTTATATGATTGTTTCTTATGTGGACTCAATTATATTTTCCTAGCCGGTGATTGTATTGTAAGCCAGACTTCTGATCTGACATCCCTAAAAAAAAACGAGGGAAGCTCGTTAAGGCGAGCTGTACATTCCCTTCTTCCTGTAATGACGTATTTACGAGATGTTGAGAGACGGAGAGACAGAACAGTGGAAAGAGAAGACGAGAGTGAGAGAAAGGAAGAGCTATATTTTCCAAAGATAAACTCAGCTTATTAGATTGGCGTTCTCAATTTAGGGTATCCCACAATGCCTGGTTCGGAAGTTGACTTCCTGGCCGTGGGGTCAAGGTCTGTTCTCTGGTGGCCGTCCCCAGGAAGACGAGATTGTCCCAGAGACACGGGGCTGGGATTTCAAGAGAAATAGTAGTTCCATGGTGGATTCTTTCCCCTCTGGGTGGTTGCATCTTCTTCTCTAGATATTTAATTTATCGCGACCATTACCTGCGTTCTCATGGCATTAGATGAGGAGAATAATAATTGTTGTGCTAGTTATAGTAATTGTAGTTTTGTAGTAATTAATTTATTAGCTAGATAGGCAACTTTGTTAACGGCTGGTTAATCATTCTTTAGCTTTGTTAATGTATAGACAGCTAGTTAACTGGTTTAGTTGGTTGGTTGGATAATTCATTAGTTGGTTAGTTAGTAAGTTGCTTAATTTATTAGTTAATGTATAGATAGCTAGTTAACTGGTTTAGTTGGTTGGTTGGATAATTCATTAGTTGGTTAGTTAGTAAGTTGCTTAATTTATTAGTTCATGTATAGATAACTAGTTAACTGGTTTAGTTGGTTGATTGGATAATTCATTAGTTGGTTAGTTAGTAAGGAGCTTAATTTATTAGTTAAGTAGCCGTATCCTCCCTTCTTTTCCTCCTTTCTTCCTTCTGTCGGGGGGGGGGGGGGGAGGGATTCCTTCCTTCCTTGCTTACTTTCTTCCTTCCTTCCTTACTTCGTCCTTTATTCCTTCCTTCCTTCTTTCCTTCTTTCCTCCTTCCCTCCTTCCTCCCTCCCTCCCTAGCTTCCTTCCTTACTTCGCCCTCTCTCCCTCCCTCCCTCCCTTCCTTTCTTCCTTCCTTCCTTCCTTCCTTCATTCTTTCCTTACTTACTTCGTCCTTCCTTCCTTCCTTCCTTCCTTCTTTCCTTCTTTCTTTCCTCCCTTCCCTCCTTCTTCCCTCCCTCACTTCCTTCCTTCCTTCCTCGCTCTTTTACAACAAAATTACTCTGACGACATTCATGGACTCAACCCATTTCTCTACCATTAACTACTTATCTAACTCAACTGACAAAATCTAGTCTGTCACTTCTCAAATCTTATCATCTCACCTTTAGTTTTGACCCCATGCCGGCCTTTCTTCGCCCATTCAGAGTCTCTCACTACAAGATAACCTCTCCCAGACTCCACTCTGATGAGAGAAATTTCAAAATGAGAAAATAAGCTTCCACATTTTCTGAACTTAAAATAAACCTTTTTGTGGGTTATTCCTGGGGCTGAACAAGGAGCGTACGGTGTTTATTTGTTGATTTATTTGTTGATTTATTCTTGTTGTTAGGATTATAGTCACTGCACACATGATGCACCCATAGGTGCTCCGATATTCTCAAGAGAATCTCAAGAAAATCCGACGAGAATCCTCACAAAGAACTCCGTAACACGACCTGGTATCCACGGGGTGAGTTGTAGTTTGTTGACACGTTTGCCCGGCTGCGGCCAAATTTGCGGCCTACTCCTTTCAGATTTAACTGCCAAGGGTTCCTTAAAGTGCGTGAGCGCACACATGACCTCTTGTGTGTTGCCGTTATCCGAGAAGGCCAGACATCGGATTTCACTACCCGAGAGATCAGGGGATGTCAACACCATGAAGAAACCACGGACTACCTTTTCCTATTTTTGAAAAAACCACCACCGCCTGCTGTAGGGTAGGAACCTGGGTCCTTCTGTTCAAGAGCTGACGTCCTTATCTCTAGACCACCAGGTCGCCTCTTCCCCTGCTCTGTTTCTGAAAGCCCACATAATAAATATACAAAATATTGAATATTATTCCGGGCCGAGAGAATGGCTGCAGAGAACAATAATAAAACTGGGAGCAGCTTCTACGCAAATCCTGACCACTGCTTTTTTCCGCCATTATTTTTTAGATCTGTGTTTTCTGGCTTGGATTTATGTGTTAATTTTCATAGTTTGTTTGTTATAACTGATGAAGGCTTTTGTCTTTTGCCGAAACATTGTAGTTTGTCTTGCCTTATTAGTTTAGCTGCTCCATACATGTTTATGTTTATTTTATATGTTTCTGATGTGGGCCTTTAGTCGAAACGTTCTTTTCTTCTGTTTTCCCGTTAGTTTACAATTACAAATTCACGTTTTCCTTTGTTTTCAAGCTTTTACTCGTGGCTCTGAACCATATTTATACTGAGTAAATAAAGAAAAGTAAAGAGCCCCCGTCACGCCAAGTGGTGTATAGGGAATATGGTGTTAGTGACCATAAATTTTACAGACCTTCAGCACATGATTTTTTGGGGTAATGTGGTCGGTATTACGCCCGTGCCGCTTTACTTTCCGAGAAAAAAAATTCGGTACCCATTAAAGGCTGGATAAACCCGGAAGCCGTGTGTTGAATCGAACACGACCCCTTGTCCTTTGTAGTCCAGTTCACTAACCACTGAGCTATCATGGCTCCCAAACTACTTATCATCATCATCAAGTACCGTGCCTAGTGGCGTAGGTGATCATGTCCACTGAGCTATCATGGCTCCCATTTATACTGAGTGTCCTGAATGTACACATTTCCTTATTTTGAAAACTGACAATCATGAAGATACAGACTTTCATTAATGGATGAAGATACAGACTTTCATTAATGGATGAAGATACAGACTTTCATTAATGGATGAAGATACAGACTATCATTAATGGATGAAGATACAGACTTTCATTAATGGATGAAGATACAGACTTTCATTAATGGATGAAGATACAGACTTTCATTAATGATGAAGATACAGACTTTCATTAATGGATGAAGATACAGACTTTCATTAATGGATGAAGATACAGACTTTCATTAATGGATGAAGATACAGACTTTCATTAATGGATGAAGATACAGACTTTCATTAATGGATGAAGATACAGACTTTCATTAATGGATGAAGATACAGACTTTCATTAATGGATGAAGATACAGACTTTCATTAATGGATGAAGATACAGTCTTTCATTAATGGATGAAGATACAGACTTTTCATTAATGGATGAAGATACAGACTTTCATTAATGGATGAAGATACAGACTTTCATTAATGGATGAAGATACAGACTTTCATTAATGGATGAAGATACAGACTTTCATTAATGGATGAAGATACAGACTTTCATTAATGGATGAAGATACAGACTTTCATTAATGGATCTTACGCAGAATAAAAGGATGGCAGGACAAAATCACTAACATAGAATTATGGAAATGTACAAGTCAAATACTAGTGGATAAAAGATACAAGGATGGCGCTGGATAGGACACACACTGTGGAAGCCAACTGAGAGTATTATACAACAGGCCCTTTTTTGGAATCCCAGAGGAAAAGACATAGAGGAAGACCATGGAATTATTGGAAAGACAGATAGAAGCAGAGATGAAGATGATAGGGAAGACATGGAATGATCTTGAAAGAATGGCAGAAACAGAACGACGTGGAAAGTGTTTGTTGAAGACCTATGCTCCACTGGGAGCTAAAAAGATAGAAGAATAAGATTTGCTTATTTCGTTTCCAGATGAGCAGCGTGTGCTGAGACTTGCGATGAGTACCGACTGTGACTGAAGCATAAAACTTGAAGTACCACCGTGTACACTTACACGCAGATCCTCCACGATGGCGACTTCAAAACAACAGAAAGCATCTTGTGCTGTAGAACACGCGTTGAGTTTGGGAGTATTTGGCTATCGACTAGATATCTACCGTGTCACGAAGGGCGCCCTTAGTGAATCTTTGTAACGGTAACGTAGGAGTACAAACTGTGAGCATGTACATTACTTTTGCAATTAAAAAGGATCGTCATATCACATATTGGGGGGGGGGGGTACAATAATTTTATTGAAAGGTATTTTCATTTTCGTACCATTCCTGGTTCCATCTCCATAAAATAAATAACTACTGATTTTGTGCAGCGATAGAACCTGCTAAGCGCCCCCTTATATAATATATTATGAGGAGAGATCCAAATTACAAATGAATGATGTATTTTTTACAATTGGACACATTGGAGTCACAAACGAGAGTTAAAGAATTACTCTAGAGGCAAAACGAGCACTCCTACAATACAATCTTCATCCCAACGTTGTGCTACCAATGTCAATCCTGGACCCTAGATGCTAGAACAAGAAAAATAACCTCTACAGAGATGAATGTTGTTAGACGAATGACAGGAAACAGTCTGAGAGAAAAGATAAAAAACTGAGAAGAAAAGCTTGGAATAAACCCGGTCATAGAATATACAAGGGAGCCGCGATAGATCAGTGGTTAGTGAACTGGACTACAAACGACAAGAGGTAGGGTTCCATTACAACCGACGGCTTTCGGCCTTAAATGTGTACCGGATTTTTTCAGGGAAAGTAAAGCGCACGGCGTAATACCGACCACATTACCTTACCCCAAAAATCATGTGCTGAAGGTCTGTAAAATGTATGGTCACCAACACCATATTCCCTAAACGCCACTTGGGTGACGGGGCTCTTTACTTTTACTTACTTATAGAATATATGAAGAGACAACAGATGAAATGTGTTTGGCCACGTGACAAATCAGAGTGATCAAACATAACAAGCCCTCAATAAACTTTGCGAGAACAACAGACACAAGGGACGACCCACGATTAAAAAAGGATTGACGGAATATTAGAAGCACTAGGAAACATAACAGCAGCAGAGGCGTAAAAAGGGCAACAGAGAGCAAAGTATAACTCCCATTGACGCTTATAGACAAATGAAAATGAAAAGAAGGAGTCACAAATATTGTTATTCCACAAGTTTTATTTTATTATCATTTTCCTTTTGGAGTATAGCTGGACGACGGTCGGCCGAGTGTTTCACTAGAGTAGCGACCGGACTTCATTTGATGGGACAGCAATTCTTTGAGCGCGCTCACATATCCTATCGTGTATACACGGATTTGGCGCGAGCGCATGAGGTTCGTGCTGCTAGCGACGGCTGTTAAAGCGACCT
>JAVIAB010000126.1:69717687-69785893 GCA_032433765.1 Megaustenia siamemsis | reverse complement strand
GACACAGATTCTACATCAGCTGAGGCAACTCTCAATAAATCTTTGCCATTCCCTGGTTTAGGATTTATGTGAACGACTTAACAAATCCAGACTGTTTCACGGTAAAACTGAATGGTTCTGCCTCATGTAACAATGAATCACGGTTTGTAGTTAGTTCGCACGAGATTGATTCTTTTGCCCTGGGGCTGGTCTGATCAACAAGTTACGGATTGATGGGGCGATCGTCGCAAATATCTGCTCCATCTACATTGGCGGAGGTCGGAATGTGGCTCTCAAACAGAACACAAAACACCGACACATTTAATGCTTGTTATACAGGAGACGGATGTGGACCAGGGCCGCAGTTAATGGCAAAACAAAGACCAATCTTTATGACAATGACTGCACACACACACAATTGAGAAGTGGAACCAATTGTGTTTACTGGTATCTGAACTTGACACGTCCCAGAAGACTCACACCATTCGAATCTATCATCGAGCTAGCACTATGATTCGGGTAAAGAATGACACTCCAAAGCTTTCTCTGACAGTGGCCGTGTAGTGTTCCAGTATAATGATATATCATACCCAAAACATTTCTGTGAACACATTGTAGTCACCACACAAGCGACAATGGCACACATTACGATTGAGTTCTCACAGACCATTTCGCAGGTAGACAGTGCACTGACAGTGTGTGGGTGCAACATTTACAGACACCTATTGTCTGAACGCCATTCTTGGTCGTTTTGTGCAGTGTGTAGTGGGTGCTGCAAAGGTTGCAACGTCATCATAGGTACGTGTCACGGCAACTGTTCACATGGGATCTATGGACACGACTGCTCCCGGGTCTTGTCTTAGTGTATGTCCTTTATGTAAGGAAAATCCGGAAAATGCCTACAATGTAAATGTCCTGGCTACACCTGTAGTGACACTTGTCCCGATGGTAATTTTGGACTACAGTGCAAACAGACGTGTTCTGATGGCTGTGACATGATTTGTGACCCGAAAGTACAGACTGTACGTGCAAGGAAACGTACTACGGATCAGACTGCACTCTCAAATGTCCGGACAACTGTTTGAACGAAACCTATGAACAGTTAGTCGGGGCCTGCGTTTCGTATGTCGATGATTCCCCACGTTAAGAAGAGTACTACAACAAACCCAAGCATATGGATACCTTAAGTGTTTCTGTGCTGGACAATGTTCATTTTCTTGGTGTTTTCCGTGAAGCCATGGCTCATATCTTGATGTGTTTCTGTGCTAGCCATGGCTCAAATCTTAGCTTGTGTGTGTGTGTGTGGCTGGCCATGGCTCATATCTTGGTGTGTGGCATGTTAGTCATATCTCATATCTTGGTGTGTCCGTGTTAATCATGTCTCATTTGTTTATGTGTGTATGTGTTTAGTCATATCTCATATCTTAGGTGTGTCTGTGTTAGTCATGTGTTATATCTTATGTGTGTGCATGTTTGGGTTAAATATCTCATATCTATGTGCATGTCTTGTGTATGTCACATATCGTATCCTTGTGTGTGCATGCTATGTTAGTCACATCTCATATCTTTGTGTGTGCATGTCTATGTTGGTCATATCTCAATATCTTTGTGTGCGTGTCTATGTCAGTAATCGCTCTATCTTTATGTGCATGTTTATGTTAGTCATATATCTATATTTTTGATGTGTGTCAGTGTTAGTCATGTCTCATATCGCTGTGTGCATGTCTGTGTTTTGTCACATCTCATATCTTTGTGTTTGCATGTCTGTGTTAGTCCATCGAGTGACCGGGCAGATGGTGCTCGTAAACCTGGAAGGGCCGACCATCTAGGGCAGAATCCCCTACAGAAAGATCAACTGCTGCCTTGCAGGCAGATTGGGGACAATCAAAGGCTAAGGAATGCAAACCTGAATAAAATGCTGGCTGAAATCTGTTGCACTGGGCGACTGGCGCAGAACACAGTGCAACGTTTTAACGGGTGTTCAATCAGAGTAGATCTGGCAGACTCTAACTGTGATGTTCTGTCTGTGGGAGCGATCAAGAAACATAACCTGACAGCTGCTTCATGTGAGAGTCTGGAATCCTACTCTGATTGAGTCCTGATCGCAGAGAGAGAGAGAGAGAGAGAGAGGAGAGAGAGAGAGAGAGAGGAGATTGTTTGAATCGAGAGTTGTGAGTCGTGAGTCGTGGAGACAAGACAAACTGGAGTATCTAATTCTTGATCAGATTTTGAGTCGTGAGTCGTGAGTTGTGGAGGCAAGAAAACTGGAGATCTACTTATTGATCAAGATTGTTTAGTCGTGAGTTGTTGAGACAGAAAACTGGAGGTTTACTTTTTGATCAAGATTGTTTGAGTCGTGAGTGGTGGGTTGTGGAGGCAAGAAAAAACTGGAGATCTACTTTTTGATCAAGATTGTTTGAGTCGTGAGTCGAGGAGTCAAGACAAACTGGAGATCTACTTCTTGATTAAGATTGTTTCAGTCGTGAGTTGTCTAGACAAGATAAACTGGAGATCTGCTTCTTGATAAACTTTGTTTGAGTCGTGTGTTGTAGAGACAGAGAAACTGGAGTTCTACTTCTTGATAAGATTGCTTTTGTCGTGAGTTTTGGAGACAAGAAAAACTGGAGATCTACTTCTTTATCAAGATTGTTTCAGTCGTGAGTTCTGGAGACAAGAAAGGTGACTTCTACTTCTTGATGAAGATTGTTTTGAGTCGTTAGTCGGGAGTCGAGTGTTGTGGAGGCAAGAAAAACTGAAGATCTACTTCTTGATCCAGATTTTTTGAGTCGTTATTCAGAGTCGAGTGTTGTGGAGGCAAGAAAAACTGAAGATCTACTTCTTGATCCAGATTTTTTGAGTCGTGAGTTGTGGAGACATGACAAATTGTAGATCCACTTCTTGATCAAGATTGTTTGAGTCGTGAGTCGTGAGTTGCTGAGGCAAGAAAAACAGTAGATCTACTTCAAGGTATGGATTGTTTTGAGTTGTGGAGATAAGTCAACTGGAGATCAACTTCTTCATTAAGATTGTTTGAGTCGTGTGTTGTCTAGACAAGACAAACTGGAGATCTACTTCTTGATCAAGATTGTTTGATTCGTGAGTCTTGAGTTGTGGATACAAGACAAACTAGAGATCTACCTCTTAATCAAAACTGTTTGAGTTGTGAGTTGTGGAGACAAGAAAAACTGGACATCTACTTCTTGATCTCGTAAAGTTTATTGAGGGCTTGTTGTGTTTAGTCACTGATTTGGTCACGTGGCCAAACCATTTCATCTGTCGTCTCTTCATATATTCTATAAGTAAGTAAAAGTAAAGAGCCCCCGTCACGCCAAGTGGCGTTTAGGGAATATGGTGTTGGTGACCATACATTTTACAGACCTTCAGCACATGATTTCTGGGGTAATGTGGTCGGTATTACGCCCGTGCCGCTTTACTTTCCCTGAAAAATCCGGTACCCATTTAAGGCCGGAAGCCGTCGGTTGTGATGGAACCCTACCTCTTGTCGTTTGTAGTCCAGTTCACTAACCACTGAGCTATCGCGGCTCCCTTGTATATTCATGACGGGGTTATTCCTAGCTTTTCTTCTCAGTTTCTGATCTTGTCTCTCAGACTGTTTCCAGTCATTCGTCTAACACATTTCATCTCTGTAGAGGTTATTTTTCTGTTCTAGCATCTAGGGTCCAGTACTGACATTGGTAGCACAACTTTGGGATGAAGATTGTATTGTAGAGTGCTCGTTTTCCTCTATAGTTAATTCTTTAACTCTCGTTTTGTGACTCCAATGTGTCCAATTGTAAAAAATACATCATTCATTTGTAATTTGGATCTCTCCTCATAATATATAATATATAGGGGGCGCTTAGCAGGTTCTATCGCTGCAAAATCAGTAGTTATTTATTTTATGGAGATGGACCCAGGAATGTACGAAAATGAAATACCTTTTCAATAATTATTGTCCCCCCCCCCCCCAATATGTGATATGAAGATCCTTTTTAATTGCAAAAGTAATGTACAATGCTCACAGTTTGTACTCCTACGTTAACGTTACAAAGATTCACTATGAGCGCCCTTCGTGACACGGTAGATATCTAGTCGATAGCCCAAATACTCCCAAACTCAACGCGTGTTCTACAGCACAAGAGGCTTTCTGTTGTTTTGAAGTCGCCATCGTGGAGGATCTGTGTGTAAGTGTACACGGCTGGTACTTCAAGTTTTATGCTTCAGTCACAGTCGGTACTCATCGCAAGTCTCAGCACACGCTGCTCATCTGAAACGAAATAAGCAAATCTTATTCTTCTACCTTTTAGCTCCCAGTGGAGCATAGGTCTTCAACAAATACTTTCCACGGTCGTTCTGTTTTTTTTGCCATTCTTTAAGATCATTTCATGTCTTCCCTCATCTTCATCTCTGCTTCTATCTGTCTTCTCAAGAATTCCTTGGTCTTCATCTATGTCTTTTCCCCTGGGGATTCCAAAAAAGGTCTGTTGTATAATACTCTCAGTTTGCTTCCACAGTGTGTGTCCTATCCAGCGCCATCCTTGTATCTCTTTATCCACTAGTATTTGACTGGTACATTTCCATAATTCTATGTTAGTGATTTTGTCCTACCATCCTTTTATTCTGCGTAAGCATCCATTATGAAAGTCTGTATCTTCATGATTGTCAATTTTGAAAATAAGGAAATGTGTACATTCTGGACAGTATAAATGGGAGCCATGATAGCTCAGTGGACATGATCACCTACGCCACTAGGCACGGTACTTGATGATGATGATAAGTAGTTTGGAGCCATGATAGCTCAGTGGTTAGTGAACTGACTACAAAGAACAAGTGGTTGGGTTCGATTCAACCCACGGCTTCCGGTTTATCCAGCCTTTATGGGTACCGGATTTTTCTGGGAAAGTAAAGCGGCACGGGCATAATACAGACCACATTACCCCAAAATCATGTGCTGAAGGTCTGTAAAATTTATGGTCACTAACACCATATTCCCTATACGCCACTTGGCGTGACGGGGGCTCTTTACTTTTCTTTATTTACTCAGTATAAAATATGATTCAGAGCCACGAGTAAAAGCTTGAAACAAAGGAAAACGTGAATTTGTAATTGTAAACTAACAGGAATCAGAAGAAAAGAACGTTTTCGACTAAAGGCCCACATCAGAAACATATAAAATAAACATAAAATGTATGGAGCCAGCTAAACTAATAAGCAAGACAAACTACAATGTTTCGGTAAAAGACAAAAGCCGTCATCAGTTATACAAACAAACTATGAAATTAACACATAAATCCAAGCCAGAAAATACAAATCTAAAAAAATTTCGGGAAAAAAAGGCAGTGGTCAGGAATTACGTAGAAGCTGCTACCGGTTTATTTTTCTTTGTTCTCTGCAGCCATTCTCGCGGCCCGGAATAATATTCAGTATTGTGTATATTAATATGTGTGCTTTCAGAAACAGAACAAGGGAAGAGGCGAGCTGGTGGTCTAGAGATAAGACGTCAGCTCTTGAACAGAAGGACCCAGGTCCCTACCCTACAGCAGGCGTTGGTGGTTTTTTTTTTCAAAAATAGGAAAAGGTAGTCCGTGGTTTCTTCATGGTGTTGACATCCCCTGATCTCTCGGGTAGTGAGATCCGATGTCTGGCCTTCTCGGATAACGGCAACACACAAGAGGTCATGTGTGCGCTCACGCACTTTAAGGAACCCTTGGCAGTCAAACTTGAAAGGATAGGTCGCAATTTGGGCCGCAGCCCGGGCAAACGTGTCAACAAACTACAACTCACCCCGTGGATACCAGGTCGTGTTACGGGTTCTTTCACGTGGGTGTGGATTCTCGTCGGATTTTCTTGAGGATATCAGAGCACTTATGGGTGCATCCTGTGTGCATGACTATAAACCAAACAACAAATAAATCAACAAATAAATCAACAAGTAAATCACACATAAATCAACAAGAATAAATCAACAAATGAATCAACAAATGAATCACAAGAATAAATCAACAAATGAATCAACAAATAATCAACAAATAAATCAACAAGAATAAATCAACAAATAAATCAACAAATAAACACTGCACACTCCTTGTTCAGCCCCAGGAATTACTCGCAAAAAGGTTTATTTTAGGTTCAGAAAATGTGGAAGTTTATTCTCTCATTTTGAAATTTCTCTCTTCAGATCGAGTCTGAAGTCGAGGTTATCTTGTAGTGGGGAACTCTGAATGGGCGAAGAAAGGCCGGCATGGGGTCAAAAAAAAGGTGAGATGATAAGATTTGAGAAGTGACAGACTAGATTTTGTCAGTTGAGTTAGATAAGTATTAATGGTAGAAATTTCGTTGAGTCCATAATGTTGTCAGAGTAATTGTGTGGGTTGTGTGAAGGGATGCGAGGATTGGAGGAAGGATGTATGGCTGGCGGGACGGATAATGAACATAATGATATAGACGAGGAAATGGGAAGATAAGAATCAAACAAAGAAAAAACAAAAGAAAGAAAGAACGAAGGAATTAAGAGGAAGGAAGAAGTAAGGAAGTAGGAAGAAAGGAAGGACCGACCGAAGAAGAGGAAAAGGAAGGAAGGAAGGAAGGAAGACGAAGTTAGTAAGGAAGGAAGGAAGAAGTAAGCAAGGAAGGAAGGAACACCCCCCCCCCCCCATCGACTGCAGGAAAAAGGAGGAAAAGAAGGGAGGATACGGCTACCTGACTAAAAATTAAGCAACTTACTAACTAACCAACTAATGGATTAACACCACCAACCAACTAAACCAGTTAACTAGCTATCATACATAAATAATAAATTAAGCAACTTACTAACTACCAACTAATGAATTATCCACCAACCAACTAAACCAGTTAACTAGCTATCTATACATAAACTAATAAATTAAGCAACTTACTAACTAACCACTAATGAATTATCCAACCAACCAACTAAACCAGTTAACTAGCTATCTATACATAACTAATAAATTAAGCAACTTACTAACTAACCAACTAATGAATTATCCAACCAACCAACTAAACCAGTTAACTAGCTGTCTATACATTAACTAATAAATTAAGCAACTTACTAACTAACCAACTAATGAATTATCCAACCAACCACTAAACCAGTTAACTAGCTATCTATACATAAACTAATAAATTAAGCAACTTACTAACTAACCAACTAATGAATTATCCAACCAACCACTAAACCAGTTAACTAGCTATCTATACATAAACTAATAAATTAAGCAACTTACTAACTAACCAACTATGAATTATCCAACAACCAACTAAACCAGTTAACTAGCTGTTCTATACATTAACTATAAATAAGCAACTTACTAACTAACCAACTAATGGATTAAACAACCAACCAACTAACCAGTTAACTAGCTATCTATACATAAACTAATAAATTAAGCAACTTACTACTACTAACCAACTAATGAATTATCCAACCACCAACTAAACCATTAACTAGCTATCTATACATAAACTAATAAATTAAGAACTTACTAACTAACCAACTAATGAATTATCCAACCAACCAACTAAACCAGTTAACTAGCTATCTATACATAAACTAATAAATTAAGCAACTTACTAACTAACCAACTAATGAATTATCCAACCAACCAACTAAACCAGTTAACTAACTATCTATACATAAACTAATAAATTAAGCAACTACTAACTAACCAACTATGAATTATCCAACCAACCCCACTAAACCAGTTAACTAACTATCGATACATAAACTAAAATTAAGCAACTTACTAACTACCAACTAATGAATTATCCAACCAACCAACTAAACCAGTTAACTAGCTATCTATACATAAACTAATAAATTAAGCAACTTACTAACTAACCAACTACTATGAATTATCCAACCAACCAACTAAACCAGTTAACTAACTATCTATACATAAACTAATAAATTAAGCAACTTACTAACTAACCAACTAATGAATTATCCAACCAACCAACTAAACCAGTTAACTAACTATCTATACATAAACTAATAAATTAAGCAACTTACTAACTAACCAACTAATGAATTATCCAACCAACCAACTAAACCAGTTTTAACTAGCTATCTATACATTAACTAATAAATTAAGCAACTTACTAACTAACCAACTAATGAATTATCCAACCAACCACTAACCAGTTAACTAGCTATCTATACATTAACTAATAAATTAAGCAACTTACTAACTAACCAACTAATGAATTATCCAACCAACCAACTAAACCAGTTAACTAGCTATCTATACATTACTAATAAATTAAGCAACTTACTAACTAACCAACTAATGAATTATCCAACCAACCAACTAAACCATTTAACTAACTATCTATACATTACTAATAAATTAAGCAAATTACTAACTAACCAACTAATGAATTATCCAACCACCAACTAAACCAGTTAACTAGCTATCTATACATAAACTAATAAATTAAGCACCTTACTAACTAACCAACTAATGAATTATCCAACCAACCAACTAAAACAGTTAACTAACTATCTATACATTAACTAATAAATTAAGCTCCTTACTAACTAACCAACTAATGAATTATCCAACCAACCAACTAAACCAGTTAACTAGCTATCTATACATAAACTAATAAATTAAGCAACTTACTAACTAACCAACTAATGAATTATCCAACCAACCAACTAAACCAGTTAACTAACTATCTATACATTAACAAAGCTAAAGAAATGATTAACCAGCCGTTAACAAAGTTGCCTATCTAGCTAATAAATTAATTACTACAAAACTACAAAACTACAAAACTATAACTAGCACAACAATTATTATTCTCCTCTAATGCCATGAGAACGCAGGTAATGGTCGCGATAAATTAAATATCTAGAGAAAGATGCAACCACCCAGAGGGGAAAGAAACCACCATGGAACTACTATTTCTCTTGAAATCCCAGCCCCGTGTCTCTGGACAATCTCGTCTTCTGGGGACGGCCACCAGAGAACAGACCTTGACCCCCACGGCCAGGAAGTCAACTTCCGAACCAGGCATTGTGGGATACCCTAAATTGAGAACGCCAATCTAATAAGCTGAGTTTATCTTTGGAAAAAATAGCTCTTTCCTTTCTCTCACTCTCGTCTTCTCTTTCCACTGTTCTGTCTCTCCGTCTCTCAACATCTCGTAAATTACGTCATTACAGGAAAGGAATGTACAGCTCGCCTTAACGAGCTTCCCTCGTTTTTTTTTTTTAGGTATGTCAGATCAGAAGTCTGGCTTACAATACAAACCAGGCTAGGAAAATATAATTGAGTCCACATAAGAGACAATCATATTAAATATCCACTCGTTAAGGATACATATGTACAGACACATACATAAATATGATAACATATGTATAAAACGTCTCATATATGTGACGTTTCTCAAAATAAGTTGTCTTTAATTAGTTTAGTTTAGTTTAGTTTAGTTTAGTTTAGTTCAGTTTAGTTCAGTTCAGTCATTTAGTTTAGTTCAGTTTAGTTTAGTTCCGTTCAGTTTAATTCATTTTAGTTCATTTCGGTTTAGTTTAGTTCAGTCCAATTAATTTACTTTAATTCAGTTTAATTTACTTTAGTGCAGTTTAGTTTAGTTTAGTCTAGTCTATTTTTAGTTTAGTTTAGTTTAGTTTAGTTTAGTTTAAGTTAGTTTAGCTTATACGACAAATTATTTTCACTGTACAACAGACTATATTCCACAACTCAATACAAATATGATCTCCTATAACCCGCATTAAAGTATTACTTGTCTCACTGGAGTGAGGAAGGTTAATATATATCATTCTTCATACTATGTTTCTTACATTAACTCTTTCCGTACGTTTCAAAGCACCATGCGCCGTGCAGAATTCGGTCATGTACGTTTAGCCGCACAGTGCATCATTCTCAATTTGATTAGTGTAAACAGTAAACAAACCATATTCTCTTTACATGCCTTGTGTCATCTTGGTATCTTATATTAAAATAATTCTTCCTTTAATTATCTACAAATCCATATATAATATATTAAGTGTTAGTTAAATATAAAATATAGATTAATATTTAAAAACATGAACAATTATGTCTTTGAAATCTCTACTGCTAAATTGATAAAACATTTTCTGCTGAAAAAGTTAAAAGAATTGAACTAAAATATTTATGATATTTGTTATCGTTTCACACCCCCAGTGTCGTTAGTCGCAACGCGTTGTGGGATATTTCTTGGAAGAGATCTGAAAGCTTATGGACTTGTCCGATGTATTATGAGGATGGTCTGCCGACTAAACAATTTGTGTGATATCCCTTTGATGGAATTGGCCCACTCACCTCCAAATCACGTGACTTTTAAAAGTAGGTTTTAGTACTTCCATTTCAACAACTTATCATGAATTGTTTACGATGAATGATGATAGATCGTATGACAGGGAACAGTTGGCTGTGTTCACTTTCTGCGCGGTTTCGCCTTATGTTTTTTCGCGTGTGCTGAGACTGCTACTATGGGGACTACAGTTACCTTTCTTTGTTTAAGAGATGAGAATTAATTCGGATGATTCCACTGGCACTGGCGGTTCAGAAATTATGGATTTTAATTCGTTTGCAGTGATACCGAGGCCTTTCATAACCAAATGACCAAATCATGAAACATCCGCTAGAATCAGTTATACAGGGACACGTTCATCTAGGCAGAAGGCATTGCATTTTAACGAAGGTATGACATTCTATAATGTAGTCCTTAAAGTAAGAAAATTTCATGCAGTAAGAAAACTGATTTTGATATTCCAGAAATAATCTTCTCCTTCTTCTTCTCAGCTCCCTGTGGAGCATAGGTCTTCTACAAACACTTTCAACTCTCTGTGGAGCATATGTCTTCAACAAACACTTTCAGCTCTCTGTGGAGCATAGGTCTTCAACAAACACTTTCAACTCTCTGTGGAGCATAGGTCTTCAACAAACACTTTCAACTCTCTGTGGAGCATAGGTCTTCAACAAACACTTTCAGCTCCCTGTGGAGCATAGGTCTTCAACAAACATCTTCAGCTCCCTGTGGGCATAGATATTCAACAACACTTTCAACTCTCTGTGGAGCATAGGTCTTCAACAAACACTTTCATCTCTCTGTTTGACATAGGTCTTCAACAAACACTTTCAACTCCCTGTGGAGCATAGGTCTTCAACAAACACTTTCAACACTCTGTGGGGCATAGGTCTTCAACAACACTTTCAACTCTCTGTGGGGCATATTTCTTCAACAAACACTTTCAACTCCCTGTGGAGCATAGGTCTTCAACAAACACTTTCAACACTCTGTGGGCATAGGTTTTCAACAAACACTTTCAACTCTCTGTGGGCATAGGTCTTCAACAAACACTTTCAGCTATCTTTGGGGGCATAGGTCTTCAACAAACACTTTTCAACTATCTTTGGGGGCATAGGTCTTCAACAAACACTTTCAACTCTCTGTGGGGCATAGGTCTTCAACAAACACTTTCAACACTCTGTGGGCATAGGTCTTCAACAAACACTTTCAACTCTCTATGGGGCATAGGTCTTCAACAAACACTTTCATCTGTCTGTGGAGCATAGGTCTTCAACAAACACTTTCAACTCTCTGTGGAGCATGGGTCTTCAACAAACACTTTCAGTTCCCTGTGGAGCATAGGTATTCAACAAACACTGTCCAAGCCGTTCTGTTTCTTGCCATTCTTTTTTAGATCTTTCCATGTCTTCCCCATCATTTTCATCTCTGCTTTCATCTGTCTTCTCCAAGAATACCTCGGTCTTAATCTTGGTCTTTTTCCCTGGGGATTCCAAGTAAGGGCCTGTTATGTAATACTCTCAGTTGGCTTCCGCAGTGTGTGTCCCATCCAGAGCCATCTACTTTGTCGCATCTCTTTGTCTACTGGTATTTAACTTTTACTTTTTAATAATTCCATGTTAGTGATTTTTACCTGCCATCTCCATCCTTTTATTCTGAGCAAGCATCCATTAATGCATATATGTATCCTTCTGATTTACGTTGTATGTTGTCCTCCATGTTCCACGGCCATATAATAGAACTGATTTAACATTTGACTAGAACATTTTTATTTGTGTATTTAACATAGGGTTAGCGGGTTAGGGTTCTGCCCTACCAAAGGAGGAGTAAGACGTCTCCTTTCCTCCGCTAGTCTTCGGGACACCCCTGGGCAAGGTGGAGTTCCCCGTTTAGCCCTCCTATCAGGGTTATGTGAAGCCATTGGAGCAGGTGGTGGATGGTGTTGTGGGAGCAGCCGACAAGTAGTGCCGGTTATGGTCCCCCACACCGCGATGGCAGGCAGAGGATCTCATGTATGGAGACAATGGCTGCGATCACCGACTATACAGTTACTGCCAAGAAGGAAAGGAATGGCAAACTACCTTCTTAAATTGCCTTGAATAATCATGACACATCACACCTTCTATTTACAGCTAACGACGTTAATGGGGGCTTCAAAGAGGCAATCAACATTTTTTGGGCACATCATGAGAAGAGGAAAGTTGGAATACTTGGTTAGAACTGGCAAAATAAAAGGAAAGAGAGATCGCGGACGACAAAGAGAGAAAATACTGGATAGCTTGGGGTCATGGCATGTAAAACAGTCAACAACAGAACTGATACGATGCACTGTAGATAGAAGATTGTGGAGGGACATGATCGCCTACGCCAACCGGCAGGGTACATGATGATGATGATGATTTAACATAACGTCTTTAGATGTTCAAATGTTTCCTGATTGAGCCGAGAGCATGTAAGTAAAGTACCCCCGTCACGCCAAGTGGCTTATAGGGAATATGGTGTTAGTGAAAAAGACATAGAGGAAGACCAAGGAATTCTTGGAGGAAACAGATAAAGATAACGGAGAAGACATGAAATGATCTTAAAGAGTGGCAAGCAAAAGAACGGTTTGGAAAGTGTTTGTTGAAGACCTATGCTCCACAGGGAGCTGAAAGGTAGAAGAAGAGAAGATAATTATCTGAATTTGTAAAACTTTAAAGATGGCGTCACCACGTGGTTGCTGTGAAAATGTCTATCGCGTGTCATCTCTTCACAATCCATCTATAGACGGTGATCATGTTGGAAACTATTAGGAAACTACTATTGCCCTTTAACTTCAAAATCAGCTTTGTTATATTTTTCTGTCTTCACTCTCGCTGACAATGACTTTGCATATTTAGCTCTGTTCAGTTGTGTCTTGCATAAATCGGCCTCAAATCAATATTTTCTGATATCCCTTGATAAAGATGTAAGTTTGGCCGAATTCATCCAAACATCTCATGATTAGACAAGGGAGACTACTGAGTGGTTTACACGACGCGGTTGTGTTTGAATTAAACAAGCCAGCCCGTGAGGATTCCAAGGACATGAACGGAAGTTCTCGATCTGGCCATTCCTGGTAAAACGGTGGTCAGACCAGACTTTCTCATGGGGATCCTGTAGAATTCAAGACTTGGGCGATATATTGAACCCCTTCTCCCTTCTCTGGGCTGCTATTTAATTAGATTTTCCTTTTCTCATGTCTTTATTTTGAAATAAATTGTATTTGTTTTCTACATGTTTTGTTCAAGTAAGGAAATAGTACCATTTACTGTCAAGTTCGGTTAAAGCACATTTACTATATTAGAATGTACATCACCAGGAGAACACGGGTTCGAAAACCGGTAAGTTCAAACGTTTGTTCTAACGTGGATTAAATAGAAACTCCGTAATCCAGACGAAGACCCTGACCACAAAATCTTCTTAGTCGCCTCTTACAATGTGCGTGACAGATGACAATTGTCATATTCTTGTCTTCCCTGACTACAGCAGGAGTCCCGGTATAGCCATACAGGTGAAATAGGTTTGAGATAACTGGAAGATGAAGTAGAAGAAGAGGAAGCAGAAGAAGAAGAGGAGAAGAAGAAGAAGTAGAAGAGGAGAAGTAGAAGAAGAAGAAGAAGAAGAAGAGGAAGAAGTAGAAGAAGAAGAAGAGGAAGAAGTAGAAGAAGAAGAAGAAGTAGAAGAGGAGAAGTAGAAGAAGAGAAGAAGTAGAAGAGAGAGGAGAAGAAGAAGAAGAATAGAAGAGAAAAGAGAAGTAGAAGAAGAAGAAGAAGAGAAGAGGAAAGTAGAAGAAGAAGAAGAAGTAGAAGAGGAGAAGTAGAAGAAGAGAGAGTAGAAGAGGAGAAGTAGAAGAAGAAGAAGAAGTAGAAGAGGAAGAAGAAGAAGTAGAAGAGGAGAAGTAGAAGAAGAAGAAGAAGTAGAAGAGGAGAAGTAGAAGAAGAAGAAGAAGTAGAAGAGGAGAAGTAGAAGAAGAAGAAGAAGAAGAGTAGAAGAGGAGAAGTAGAAGAAGAAGAAGAAGTAGAAGAGGAGAAGTAGAAGAAGAAGAAGAAGTAGAAGAGGAGAAGTAGAAGAGAAGAAGAAGTAGAAGAGGAAAGTAGAAGAAGAAAAGAAGAAGAAGTAGAAGAGGAGAAGTAGAAGAAGAAGAAGAAGTAGAAGAGGAGAAGTAGAAGAAGAGAGAAGTAGAAGAGGAGAAGTAGAAGAAGAAGAAGAAGTAGAAGAGGAGAAGTAGAAGAAGAAGAAGAAGAAGTAGAAGAGGAGAAGTAGAAGAAGAAGAAGAAGTAGAAGTAGAAGAGGAGAAGTAGAAGAAGAAGAAGTAAAGAGGAAGGTAGAAGAAGAAGAAGAAGAAGAAGTAGAAGAGGAGAAGTAGAAGAAGAAGAAGAAGTAGAAGAGGAGAAGTAGAAGAAGAAGAAGAAGTAGAAGAGGAGAAGTAGAAGAAGAGAAGAAGTAGAAGAGGAGAAGTAGAAGAAGAAGAAGAAGTAGAAGAGGAGAAGTAGAAGAAGAAGAAGAAGTAGAAGTAGAAGAGGAGAAGTAGAAGAGAAGAAGTAGAAGAGGAGAAGTAGAAGAAGAAGAAAAGAAGAAGTAGAAGAGGAGAAGTAGAGAAGAAGAAGAAGTAGAAGAGGAGAAGTAGAAGAAGAAGAAGAAGAAGAAGTAGAAGAGGAGAAGTAGAAAGAAGAAGAGGAAGAAGTAGAAGAAGAAGAAGAGGAAGAAGTAGAAGAAGAAGAAGAAGTAGAAGAATAAGAAGAAGAAGAGGAAGAAGTAGAAGAAGAAGAAGAAGAAGAAGTAAAGAAGAAGAAGAAGAAGAGGAAGAAGAAGAAGAAGAAGTAGAAGAAGAAGAAGAAGAAGAGGAGAAGAAGAAGAAGAAGTAGAAGAAGAAGAAGAAGTAGAAGAAGAAGAAGAGGAAGAAGAAGAAGAAGAAGAGGAGAAGAAGAAGTAGAAGAAGAAAGAAGAAGAAGAAGTAGAAGAAGAAGAAGAAGAAGAGGAAGAAGAAGAAGTAGAAGAAGAAAAGAAGAAGAGGAAGAAGAAGAAGAAGATGAAGAAGATGAAGAAGTAGAAGAAGTAGAAGAAGAAGAAGAAGTAGAAGAGAGAAGAAGTAGAAGAAGAAGAAGAAGATGAAGAAGAAGAAGAAGAAGAGAAGAAGTAGAAGAAGAAAAGAGGAAGAAGAAGAAGAAGAAGAGGAAGAAGAAGAAGTAGAAGAAGAAGAAGAAGTAGAAGAAGAAGAAGAGAGGGAAGAAGAAGAAGATGAAGAGAAGAAGAAGTAAGAAGAAGAAGTAGAAGAAGAAGAAGAGGAAGAAGAAGAAGAAGAAGAGGAAGAAGAAGAAGAAGAAGAGGAAGAAGAAGAAGTAGAAGAAGAAGAAGAAGAAGTAGAAGAAGAAAGAAGAAGAAGAGGAAGAAGAAGAAGAAGAAGTAGAAGAAGAAGAAGAAGAAGAGGAAGAAGAAGAAGAAGATGAAGAAGATGAAGAAGTAGAAGACTTGGTATACGATATATAGCAGAATGCAAAGAGTAGTGACCCCATTTCCTTCCGTACTTTACCCCAGCAAAGGGGATATTACCCCAGTAGTCAAAACACGTGATACGAAAGTTTAATGCATTAAAGTTGGGCGCAAATAATCCCGCTCGCTGCAAATAACGATTCATCGCAGATTTCGCCTATCTAACGCTAGTTTAAGGGCGCATGGTGATGGTGTAAATGTCTTCATAAGGAACACATACAACCAACAGAAACTACTTGTTAAATCTTCGACAACAACTCGCATAAACATCCACATAATTGGACACATATTTCTCTTATGTTGGAAGTATATGAGGACTTCGATTATGTTAATTAGTTCGAACAAATTGTTAACTCCACATCCGGTTTTAAAAAATATTTTTTTTGTTTAATACGAAAATGGCGGTTGCGCTAATTAGGAAGGCTGAAATCAACAGTGAAATGGTAAAGAAAAGTGGACTAAACACATTAGATTAAACAGAAAAGACAAGAAGAAAAAATGGAGAATACAAAATATGAGAAGATAGCAGATGTAACTAAAATTTTGCTGAATTACATTTCAACTCATCTCCGCGGATGTAAGAGCAAATTGGATGTAGGGATGTGCAGGACAAACAAGAGAAACAAGACTCGGAGAGTTAAGCGGATTTGCGTGGATCTCTGCTATGTCAATATGTCATTAGTTGCAAGCAACACAACTCGTCCTAGGAGTCCGCAAGGAGGAGGTAACCGAGAGACGAAAACAATTAGAGTTGAATTAATGATGGCGAAAATAATGAGGAAGCTGAGAAACAAAAAAAATGACGTAAAAGTGATCGTTAAATTGATAGTTAGAAAATGAAGCGATATGTACAAGGTAGTTAGTTGATTGTTTGTATGTCTTTGGTTGAAACTAACCAGTCATTGCTCTGTACGTGCTATGTCGCCTTGATGTGAAACAAAACTGATCTTTCATTTGCACAGTCCGTGACCAGCCTTCCCTGCATGTCCTAAGACTTTAGTTGAGATTGGCGTCGTTGCAGTCGGAGAATTCCCATATCCGCTCTACTGCCAGTTCCAGCAACCATTTAACTGTTCATCTACTGATTGTTCCTGAGCTTTGTGTCACACCGTGAGCTGCGTTTTTCATCCGGATTGTGTTTTGATATTCCAATTACTTCTATGAATGATGATATCGTATGATAAAGGACAGTTCAGCTGCGTTCATTTTCGATTCTTCTTGCCTTATTTCTTTTGGCGTGTGCTGTAGCTGCTATGATGGTCACTGCAGCTGCCTTTCTTTGTTTGGATCCCTCAATGAGATGAGTTTTAATTCAGATGATTACACTAGCACGGGCGGTTGAGCAATTATGGAATTTAATTCGTTTGCAGTGATACCAGGGGCCTGAACTAACCATAACTAACCATTTTTCCTGTCCTGCATTTATTGAGTATGCTGCCTTCTTTGCCACCGAAGATGCTTTTCCTGCTGTCACCACTCGTGGCACCCCGTTCCACCACTCCATTGCCATGTGGGTTGTCCTCAGCTCCCTTGTCGCCATCCTGTGAGAGGTGTTTAAAGCCCTCGCAATGTCATACATGTCTAATTTTAAGATTTCCTTAATGGCAGACCCCGCCAACTATCTCATTCCGATAAACTCTCGCGTGATTTGTGTGTCAGGACGACGGCATGTGTTGTTGGTCTTTAAACCAGTCATGTGGTTGTTTCTGCTACAGCTTCAATCTCCATGCGTGTGCTGGAGGTAGTCGTCTTGTAGGCTTCTGCACCTGTATCTATCAACTTTCCATTAGAATGCGCAACAAAAAGGTACCCTAGGTCTGCTTTACGTTATCTTACTTGCTTCCGTTGGCCTCCTCCTGGTTTAATTTTGACTCTTTACGCTTTCCTTGCGGGTTCCACTTCCGGCCAGCTCTTGTGATAGCACTGCTTACCGTCAACAACAACATAGTACATCCTCGCTCTTTTAACTGCTGACGTTAAAAATGAACAAACGTCGCTGAAATAGAACACAGAAGGCGTAAGCGGACTGGGTCGAAGCTAAATATAGTTGTTTCTTTCTGCGTTCACTGCGTTAAAATTATAAGAACAGATATCACTTTATACAGTTATATCTGTTCTTATAATTTTATGTGGTGTAGTTTTGTATCACATAATACGGTTTAATTTATTTTTATCAAATAATTCGCTTTCTTTTTCATGATGTCATTTGTTTTAAACCCGTATGGCGGCCGGGGCCCTTAGCACGGTCAGGGGAGAAATAGTGAGAACCACTGTCACGTGCCATATACGTGTGGCTACTTCAGCTCTGACCACAGTGAGCGGAGAAATCTAAGGGCAGAATCCCCCTTCAGAAAAGATCATCTGCTGCCTTGCAGGAAGATTGGGGACAATCAAAGGCTAAGGAATGCAAACCTGAATAAAATGCTGGCTGAAATCGGATGCACTGGGCCACTGGCGCAGAACACAGTGCAACGTTTTAACGGTTTTTCAGTCAGAGTGGATCTGGCAGACTCTAATTGTGATGTTCTGTCTGTGTGGGCGATCAACACACTTAACCTGACAGCTGACTTCATGTGAGAGTCTGGAATCCTACTCCGATTGAGTCCTGATCGCAGAGAGAGAGAGAGAGAAAGAGATCCACTGTCACCTGCCATTACGTTCGACTACGTTAGCTCTGACCACAGTGAGAGGAGAAGAGATTAGAACCACTATCACGTGCCATATACGTGTGGCTACGCCAGCTCTGACCACAGTGAGAGGAGAAAAGATTAGAACCACTATCACGTGCCATATACGTGTGGCTACGCCAGCTCTGACCACAGTGAGAGGAGAAAAGATTAGATCCACTATCACGTGCCACGCATGTCGTATGTGGCGACTAAGGGAGTTGGGGTCAAGATCTGGTGGAACGAAGTTCGTGCAGCTGAGCCGACGGAGCCATCTGCAGTGCTTTCACCAGTGTCTTGCAGGGGAGATTCACTCTGGGGAACGTACTGAAGTAGGAATCTTATCTACATGGAATTGTCCGTTGTGCAATTAAAATGGACTGTCGAGTAAACTAAACTAAAAATATGATTTGGTTTTGTTGTCATCATAGACCTTATTATTTGGTTTTGCTGTCATCATATATCTTATTATTTGATTTGGTTGTTATCATGTATCTTATTATTTGGTTTAGTTTTTATCATATATCTTATTATTTGGTTTTGTTGTTATCATGTATCTTAAAATCTGGTTTGTTTAATCACATAACATTGTCAAACTGTTTTAGCGTGTATTGTAACGTCGCTAAAGGGCTGCAGTGACTATATGTGGCCAGCAAAAAAAAAAAAAGGACAGCTCAGCGTTTTGATGAGATGTCTCCTCGTATGAGATCAATACCGACGATAATAATAGAGATTGAGCGACAATGGTTATTGGGAGATAAGTCGAAGAATACACGTTAGATAACTGCAGCTTTGCATGGAGATTTGAGTTCTCGAACTTGGCTAAGACCACATGATTCGGGATTACGGACTCTGTTGACATCCCACGATGTTGGGATTGCAGGATAAGTAAATAGATCGACAAATGGAGAGACAGAAAGGCGGAGAAACTGAATGATAGATAGAAAAAAGGGAGGTATAAACTAACAAGACATACTACAGTTCTCACTATCAATTTTGGATTCAAAATATCTGCCAATAAGGCTATGTAATTGGTTGTATACTTATATATATATATCATCATGTGCCATACCGGTTGACGTATGTGATCATGTCCTTCCACAATCTTCTATCTACAGTGCATCGTATCAGCTCTGTTGTTGACTGTTGTCCATGCCATGACACCAAGCTATCCAGTATTTTCTCTCTTTGTCATCCACAATCTCTCTTTCCCTCTATTTTGCCAGTTGTAACCAAGTATTCCAACTTTCCCTGTATTTTGCCAGTTGTAGCCAAGTATTCCAACTTTCCCTGTATTTTGCCAGTTGTAACCAAGTATTCCAACTTTCCCTCTATTTTGCCAGTTGTAACCAAGTATTCCAACTTTCCCTCTATTTTGCCAGTTGTAACCAAGTATTCAAACTTTCCCTCTATTTTGCCAGTTGTAACCAAGTATTCCAACCTTCCGTCTATTTTGCCAGTTGTAACCAAGTATTCCAACTTTCCCTGTATTTTGCCAGTTGTAACCAAGTATTCCAACTTTCCCTCTATTTTGCCAGTTGTAACCAAGTATTCCAACTTTCCCTGTATTTTGCCAGTTGTAACCAAGTATTCCAACTTTCCCTGTATTTTGCCAATTGTAACCAAATATTCAAACTGTCCCTCTATTTTGCCAGTTGTAACCAAGTATTCAAACTTTCCCTCTATTTTGCCAATTGTAACCAAGTATTCAAACTTTCCCTCTATTTTGCCAGTTGTAACCAAGTATTCCAACTTTCCTTTTCTCATGATGCGCTCAAAAAATTTTGAACATTCTTCTGAGAAATCCCATCTCTGTGGCCTCTAATTGTCTTTACATTTGTTTGTTTAATGTCCATGAGTCGCTTTCATAGGACAGAATTGGCTCTATATAGCACATATGAACTCTCTTTCTTACTTCTATTGACATATATATTTGTTGTATAAGACGTTTTCCATTTTATTAAATGCTATTTTGGCCTGAGCTATTGTGCTCTATTTTCTGTGGTGAATTTTCCATCTAATATTAATGTACCCAAGTATTTAGGGTTTGCGGAGTAGAGTTCTGCCCTACCCAAGGAGGGGTAAGACATCTCCTTTCCTCCGCTAGTCTTCGGGACACACTTGTGCAAGGCGGGGCTCCCGTATAGCCCTCCTATCAGGGTTATGTGAAGCCATTGGAGCAGGTGGTGGATGGTGTTGTGGGAGCAGCTGACAAGTAGTGCCGGTTATGGTCCCCACTCCGTGATGGCAGGCAGAGGATCTCATGTATGGAGACAATGGCTGCGATCTCCGACTAGTACAGTCACTGCCAAGAAGGAAAGGAATGGCAAACTATCTTTTTATGTTGCCAAGTAAAATTATAAAAAAAAAACATATATATGTCTGCGTGTGTATGTGCGTCACAGCTGTCTGTCCTTGATAGTTTAGTTGCCTTGCATCTCTCTAATAGAACACGTATCTCGAACCAATGATATGTTATGGTCGAAACCGTGAGGACGCGCGTTCGAATATTGTTAGAGTTGTTTGTGTTGACGTCATGCCTCGAGTAGATGCGGCCAGAAGCCCCTGGACTCACTGAATGTGGCGGGTCGTAATGGCTTTCCTGACATTCCCGGCTTAACTGAAGAAGTTGGAGTTCGTATAGTCCCAGGGTATGACGGGAAACTACTAGCTAAGTCTAGAGGTACAGCAATACTGGGTCTTCTATATCATTAATAGCCACCACTACAGGGATCACGGCGATCCTAGCTTCTGTTAGCGAGCCTGTGTGACTTGTCCAGCCAAGAGATACTGCAATACTGGGTCTTCTATATCAGTAAGAGCCATCACTACAGGGATCACGGTGATCCAAGTTTCTGTTAGGGAGCCTGTGTGACTTGTCCAGCCAAGAGATACTGCAATACTGGGTCTTCTATATCAGTAAGAGCCACCACTACAGAGATCACGACGATCCTAGCTTCTGTTAGCGAGCATGTGTGACTTGTCCAGCCAAGAGATACTGCAATACCGGGTCTTCTAGTTCAGCAAGAGCAACCAATACACAGAACATGACGATCCTAGCTTCTGTTACCCAGTTTGTACGACTTGTCCAGCCAAGAGATACTGCAATACTGGGTCTTCTATATCAGTAAGAGCCACCACTACAGGGAACACGACGGTCCTAGCTTCTGTTAGCGAACCTGTTTTGACGTTGGTTGTTATCAGTGAAGATTGATGAGGAGGAAGAACTGATAGGTCTTTGTCAGCTATGGTCTGCCTACCCCGGCGCTTAATCTCCCTACTCATAGTAAGGTGAAAAGCCTTTTCTACCGGAAGTGAAATAAAAACTGAGATAATGACTGCACTGGACTAGCGGCCTTTATTATCTAGACCTATAAGTACCTCCCTTCCCCACTCACCCATCGAGACACCTCAGCTAAAAACAAACTATTAACCGTAGAGCTATTTTTAGAACTAATTTTCAACCGAAGGTAGTACTGATGATCCAGTGTTGGTTATAACCTGATGAAGGCTTTTGTCGAAACGTTGTAGTTTGTCTTGTCTTTCTGTTAATTTAGCTGCTTTGTACAATTTTATATTTATTTTATATTTTATTCTGCTAGATACAGTCGAAGGCAAGTGGCGTATTTATAAAGCAAGGCAATGACGATGCCAAGAGATTATGTGAACGAGGGGCCACAATCAGTTTTGTTGGGGAGGGCAGAGGTGGGTGGATAGTGACATCGAAGTAGAGAACTGCAACCTTGAACTCGATCAATTCTGACCTGGTACAGCTAATGTTGGGAGCCGCAATAGCTCAGTGGTTAGTGAACTGGACTACAAAGGACAAGAGGTAGGGTTCGATCCACCCTGACGGCTGCCGGGTGCACCCAGCCTTTAATGGGTACGAGAATTTTTTTCTGGGAAAGCAAAACGGCACGGGCGTAATACCGACCACGTTACCCTAAAAATAATGTGCTGAAGGTGTGTAACATTTATGGTCACTAACACCATGTTCCCTATACGTCACTTGGCGTGACGAGGGCACTTTACGTTACTTTTACAGCTAACTTTATACTTGACATCTCTACAACTAGTATAATTAATGTTTTACTTTACACCTCCACGACTGGTACAGCTAATGTTATACTTCACCCCTCTACGAATAGTACAGCTAATGTTATACTTCACCCTTCTGCGACTAGTACAGCTAATGTTATACTTCACCCTTCTGCGACTAGTACAGCTAATGTTATACTTCACCCTTCTGCGACTAGTACAGCTAATGTTATACTTCACCCTTCTAAGAATAGTACAGTTAATGTTATACTTCACCTCTCTACAACTAGTACAACTAATGTTATACTTCACACTCTTCGACTAGAACAGCTAATGTTATACTTCACACTCTTCGACTAGAACAGCTAATGTTATACATCACACCTCTACGACTAGTACAGATAATGTTATACTTCACACTTTTCGACTAGTACAACTAAAGTTATGCATCACACCTCTACGACTAGCACAACTAATGTTATACTTTACCCTTCTATGACTAGTACAGCTAATATTATACTTCACCCTTCTAAGAATAGTACAGCTAATATTATACTTCACACCTCTAAGACTAGTACAGCTAATGTTATACTTCACACCTCTACGAACAGTACAGCTAATGTTATACTTCACACCTTCACGACTTGTACAACTAATGTTATACTTCACACCTATACAACTAGTACAACTAATGTTATACTTCACACCTATACAACTAGTACAACTAATGTTATACTTCACACCAATACAACTAGTACAACTAATGTTATACTTCACACCTATACAACTAGTACAACTAATGTTATACTTCACACCTCTACGACTAGTACAACTAATATTACACTTCACACCTCTACAACTAGCACAAATAATGTTATACTTCACACCTCTACGACTAGTACAACTAATGTTATACTTTACAACTCTACGACTAGTAGAACTAATGTTATACTGCACACTCTTCGACTAGTACAACTAATGTTATGCTTCACACCTCTACGACTAATACAACTAATGTTATACTTCACACCTCTACGACTAGTACAACTAATGTTATATACTTCACACTCATCGACTAGTACAACTAATGTTATATTTCACACCTCTACGACTAGTACAACTAATGTTATACTTCACACTCATCGACTTCTACAACTAATGTTCTACTTCACACTCATCGACTAGTAAAACTAATGTTATACTTCACACTCAACCACTAGTACAACTAATGTTATATTTCACACCTCTACAACTAGTAAAACTAAGGTTATACTATAGCCAGACGTCCCAAAGAACGTTACATTCACCACAGCCCGTCTGTTTGAATCTCTCTCAATAGCCAGACCTCCCACAGAACGTTGCATTCACCACAGCCCGTCTGAAAGAATTTCTCTCACTAGCCAGACCTCCCACAGAACGTTGCATTCACCACAGCCCGTCTGTTTGAATCTCTCTCTCTCTCTAGCCAGATCTCCCACAGAAGGATGCATTCACCATAGCTCGTCTGTTGAATCCCTCTCTCTCTCTCTACAAGCCAGATCTCCCACAGAACGATGCATTCACCACAGCCCGTCTGTTTGAATCTCTCTCTCTCTCTCTAGCCAGATCTCCCACAGAACGATGCATTCACCACAGCCCGTCTGTTTGAATCTCTCTCTCTCTCTCTCTAGCCAGATCTCCCACAGAACGATGCATTCACCACAGCCCGTCTGTTTGAATCTCTCTCTCTCTCTCTAGCCAGATCTCCCACAGAACGATGCATTCACCACAGCCAGTCTGTTTGAATCTCTCTCTCTCTCTCTAGCCAGATCTCCCACAGAACGATGCATTCACCACAGCCCGTCTGTTTGAATCTCTCTCTCTCTCTCTCTCTAGCCAGATCTCCCACAGAACGACGCATTCACCACAGCCCGTCTGTTTGAATCTCTCTCTCTCTCTCTCTCTCTCTCTCTCTCTAGCCAGATCTCCCACAGAACGACGCATTCACCACAGCCCGTCTGTTTGAATCTCTCTCTCTCTCTCTCTCTCTCTCTCTCTAGCCAGATCTCCCACAGAACGACGCATTCACCACAGCCCGTCTGTTTGAATCTCTCTCTCTCTCTCTCTCTCTCTCTCTCTCTCTCTTTAGCCAGATCTCCCACTGAACGTTGTATTCACCACAGCCCGTCTGAAAGAATCTCTCTCTCTCGAGCCAGATCTCCCACAGAACGATGCATTCACCACAGCCCGTCTGAAAGAATCACTCTCACTAGCCAGATCTCCCACAGAACGATGCATTCACCACAGCCCGTCTGTTTGAATCTCTCTCTCTCTCTCTCTCTCTCTCTCTCTCTCTAGCCAGATCTCCCACAGAACGATGCATTCACCACAGCCCGTCTGTTTGAATCTCTCTCTCTCTCTCTCTCTCTCTCTCTCTAGCCAGATCTCCCACAGAACGATGCATTCACCACAGCCCGTCTGTTTGAATCTCTCTCTCTCTCTCTCTCTCTCTCTCTCTAGCCAGATCTCCCACAGAACGATGCATTCACCACAGCCCGTCTGTTTGAATCTCTCTCTCTCTCTCTCTAGCCAGATCTCCCACAGAACGATGCATTCATCACAGCCCGTCTGTTTGAATCTCTCTCTCTCTCTAGCCAGATCTCTCACAGAACGATGCATTCACCACAGCCCGTCTGTTTGAATCTCTCTCTCTCTCTAGCCAGATCTCTCACAGAACGATGCATTCACCACAGCCCGTCTGTTTGAATCTCTCTCTCTCTCTCTCTCTAGCCAGATCTCCCACAGAACGATGCATTCATCACAGCCCGTCTGTTTGAATCTCTCTCTCTCTCTAGCCAGATCTCTCACAGAACGATGCATTCACCACAGCCCGTCTGTTTGAATCTCTCTCTCTCTCTCTCTCTCTCTCTCTCTCTCTCTAGCCAGATCTCCCACAGAACGATGCATTCATCACAGCCCGTCTGTTTGAATCTCTCTCTCTCTCTAGCCAGATCTCTCACAGAACGATGCATTCACCACAGCCCGTCTGTTTGAATCTCTCTCTCTCTCTCTCTAGCCAGATCTCCCACAGAACGATGCATTCACCACAGCCCGCCTGACTTTAATTCATGGACATTGTGGTTCTGCTTCTTGTATGTGTGTGTATGGAATTCTCTTCTTTTGTATTCATGCTCCTGTGGTTCCTACTAACACCATATCTATCCACTCCCCTACACCAGAGAACAATTGCTACAACGTGCTAACGAAGGCGGTTCTTGTGAATGTTTACAGAACTACATTCTGCAGGAGAATTCACCACAGCAAGAACCTTGACATTCACAATGAATTACTGGAAACAAAACTGCATTCCTGCTGACCAGGTAGGCTGATACGCAGCACAGATGCTTAATTGCTCAAATACACGCATTCATTATGTCCATGAGATACCTTCTGACACGTGAACCTACCTTAGGGATCGCCAATGATACCTTCTTAAGCCATCATTTCAAGGATTACCACATGAAGCCTTTAGCTCTTTATTAACCATTCTACGCCATTTCTCTCTTCGTTATACGATCGTTTTTTTTTTAGTTATTTTTTGTTAAGGTAAAGAGCTTTTATGGAATTACTTTCTCTCTCTCTCTCTCTTTCTCCCTTGTCTCCCTCTTTTTCATCTCTCACTCTAATTCTCCCTCCCTCTTCATCTCCCTACTTCTCATTTTTTTTTATTCCTCACTTTTTCTTATTTTTTTCTCTATCATTACCTCTCTCACTCACTCTCTCTCTCTCTCTCTCTTTCTTCCTGACTTTCACTTCTTCTCTCTCTCTCTCTCTCTCCCTCCCTCTCTTTCTTTCTTCCTCACTTTCACTACTTCTCTCCCCACCCCTCTCTCTCTCTTTCTTTCCTCCTCATTCTCACTTCTCTTCTTTCTCACATTAAGTCTCTCTCTCTCTCTCTCTCTCTCTCTCTCTCTCTCCCTCTCTTTCTTTCTTCTTCATTCTAAATACTTTTTTTGTCACATTAAGTCTCTCTCTCTCTCTATCTTTCTTCCTCACTTTCACTACTTCTCTCTCTCTCCCTCTCTCCACCCCCCCGCTCTCTCTTTCTTTCTTCCTCACTTTCACTAGTTCTCTCTCGTCCTCTCTCCCCCCCCCCTCTCTCTCTTTCTTTCTTTCTCATTCTCACTACTTTTCTTTCTCACATTAAGTCTCTCTCTCTTTCTTTTTTCGTCACTTTTTCTACTTCTCTCCCTCTACCTCTCGCACTCTCTTTCGTTCTTTCGCTTTCTTTCATCCTCATTTCTCTCCCCACCTTTCTAACTCTCTCTCTCTCTCTCTCTCTCTCTCTTCATCACTTTCTCTACCTTTCCTCCTCTCTCCCTACCTTTTTAAAATCCCTCTTTTTTCTTCTTCACTCTACCTTCTTGACTCTCTCTCCATCTCTCCACTTCTTCATGCCTCTCTCACGCTCATAAAAAAAGACACAAAACTCATCAAAAGTGGTCGTTGTGTAGGTCACCTTCCTCACCTACAACGAATAAACAAGACCCAACTTGGAAAATTATCTCGCCATTTTTGTTCAGTCTGTGATTACCATAAAACATTATGTGAAGTTCGTCATTAAACGGGAAATCACATGTGAAGTTCGTGATTAAACGGGAAATCACGACATTTGATCACGACTAGATAAAAGCTGGAAGCGAACTCTGCAGAAAGAGATGTCTAGTATACTTTAATGGCAAAGGCAAAATAGTAGCATTTTAATGTAGCAGAGAAATAGTCCTATATAGGTATATGATATGGAAATAAACAAAAGAATAGCAATGACAAAAAGTAATTTTAATGTAGCAGAGAAATAGTCCTATATAGGTATATGATATGGAAATAAACAAAAGAATAGGAATGACAAAAAGTAATTTTAATGTAGCAGAGAAATAGTCCTATATAGGTATATGATATGGAAATAAACAAAAGAATAGGAATGACAAAAAGTAATTTTAATGTAGCAGAGAAATAGTCCTATGTAGGTATATGATATGGAAATAAACAAAAGAATAGGAATGACAAAAAGTAATTTTAATGTAGCAGAGAAATAGTCCTATGTAGGTATATGATATGGAAATAAACAAAAGAATAGAAATGACAAAAAGTAATTTTAACGTCATGAAGAACATACTAACATCAAAACAAATAACACCAGGGCTAAAACTAAGAATAGAAAAATGTTATGTCTTCTCAACATTCCTATATGGTGCAGAAACATGGACATTAGACAAGAAAACAGAACAGAGAATTGAAGCCTTTGAAATGTGGATATATAGAAGAATAGATAGAATTGGATGGAAGGAAAAGAAAACAAACGATGAAGTTTTAAAACAACTAAAAATGAAAAGAGAACTACTAAACACAATTAAACAAGACAAATGCGATTTTTGGGCCATGTTAAAAGACACAACAGCCTACTAAAAGTAATCCTGGAGGGAAAAAACAAGGTAAAAGAGGTAGAGGCAGACCAAGACTAACATGGACGAGTAACATCAAAAGATGAACAAACCAGCCTATGACAACCTGCACCATCAAAGCAAGAGAGAGAGCGAGCAGAATGGCGCTCAATGGTAGCTAACCTTCGATGCGGAGATGGCACTCGATGATGATGATACGACATGATACAATTGTAATATTTCGTAACAATAAATATATAGCATCGTAAAAGATAGACGTAGAGTGGTGTTTTGTAACAATAGATATATAGTAGTGGTTTGTAATAAAAGATATAGAGCAGTGTGTGTAACAATAGACATATACATATGTTTTGTAACAATAGACGTAGACATATGTTTTGTAACAATAGACATAAACATATGTTTTGTAACATTAGACGCCGGCATATGTTTTGTAACAATATACGTAAACATGTTTTGTAACAATAGACGTAAGCATGTTTTGTAACAATAGACATAAACATATGTTTTGTAACATTAGACGTCGGCATATGTTTTGTAACAATAGACGTAAGCATGTTTTGTAACAGTAGACATAGATCTATGTTTTGTAACAATAGACAAAAACATATGTTTTGTAAAAATAGACATCGATCTATGTTTTGTAACAAAAGACATAAAATTATATTTAGTAACAACAGACATATTGAGTAAGGAAAGAAGAAGAAGCCCCTCGACGCTGAAAGGCAGATGAGGAAGGAAAGAAAAAAGAACAACAGACCTATAGTAATGTCTTATAAGAATACAAATATAGTAACTTTTGTAACATTGACACTAGAGAGAGAAATGGTATGGTTTACTGTAAGGAAGAGAAAGTAAGGTATCCTGCAGGATAACGAAAGTAATGTTTGTTTAGCGGAGTGAAAGTTATGGTTTAGTGTAAAGGAGAGAAAGTAAGGTTTGTGTAACGGAGAGAAAGTAAGGTTTTATTTAAAGAGGGAGAGAAAATAACCTTTTCTGTAACGGAGAGAAAGTAATTTTTTCTGTAAAGAAAGTATAGTATGTGTAAAGGAGAAAAAGTAAGGATTGTGTAACGGAGAGAAAGTAAGGATTTATTTAAAGAGGGAGAGAAAATAAGCTTTTCTGTAACGGAGAGAAAGTAAGGCTTTGAGTAATGGAGAAATGGTATGGTTTAGTGTAAGGAAAAGAAAGTAAGGTATCGTGCAGGATAACGAAAGTAAGGTTTGTTTAGCGGAGTGAAAGTTATGGTTTAGTGTAAAGGAGAGAAAGTAAGGTTTTATGCAAGAAAGAGAAAAAGCAAATTTCGTGTAACGGAGAAAGTAGAGTTTTGAGTAATGAAGATAAATTAAAATGTTATGTAACGGAAATAAATATTTTTTTTGTAACGTAGAGAAAGTAAGGTTCTATGTAACGGAGAGCTCTCCTGCTTTAGATAGACATTAGTATGTGTCCCTCCTCAATGATAATCACCATCTATAGCCAAACAGGTAAGATACTTATTTGTCTGACCTGAAAGATGCTATGAATGTTCTCCAACAAACAAATCAATGACTTCCAACTCACTATGACACCCCACTGGGTTTAGTGAAGAAAATACGCCAAACTTTTGAGATGTCCATAACTCTTATCTCTCTCCTTAGCGTTCGATCGTTACGTGGGCGTGGATAGGTTGTGTCGCTAGTTTTGTGACAACTCTGCAAGTTCTGCGCTTTTCAGCCCGACACATCCGCCTTCGGCAGGGATGAGTAGATTTGTTCACCAATTTTTGCATGGACAGCCCCCATTTTTGGTCTACTCTCTATGGCTTTTAACAGCAAAGAGTTCTTGAAAGTGTACGTGTGCACATGGGGCCTGCTGTTTTTAGCCGTTTTCCGAATGACTAGACGTCGGATCTCACCGCCCAGAGATGGCTAGACATCAGATCTCACTACCCAGAGATGGCTAGACATCAGATCTCACTACCGAGAGATCGTTAGACATCGTATCTCACTACCTACAGATGGCTAAACATCGGATCTCACTACCCAGAGATGGCTAGACATAGATCTCACCACCGAGAGATGGCTAGACATCAGATCTCACTACCGAGAGATGGCTAGACATCAGAACTCACTACCGAGAGATAGCTAGACATCGGATCTCACTATCCAGAGATGGCTGGACATCGGATTTCACTACCCAGAGATGACTTGACATCGGATCTCACTGCCCAGAGAGATCTAGACATCGAATCTCACTGCCCAGAGATGGCTAGACATCAGATCTCACCACCCAGAGATGGCTAGACATCAGATCTCACCACCCAGAGATGGCTAGACATCAGATCTCACTACCCAGAGATGGCTAGACATCGAATCTCACTATTCAGAGATGGCTAGATATCAGATCTCACTATCCAGAGATGGATAGACATCAGATCTCACTACACAGAGATGGTTAGACATCGGATCTCACTACCCAGAGATGGCTAGACATCGGTCCTCACTATCCAGAGATGGCTAGACATCAGATCTCACTATCCAGAGTTGGCTAGACATCAGATCTCACTACCCAGAGATGGCTAGACATCGGATCTCACTACCCAGAGATGGCTAGACTTCGGATCTCACTACCCAGAGATGGCTAGACATCAGATCTCACTACTCAGAAATGGCTAGACTTCGGATCTCACTACTCAGAGATGGCTAGACATCAGATCTCACTACCCAGAGATGGCTAGACATCAGATCTCACTACCCAGAGATGGCTAGACATCAGATCTCACTACCCAGAGATGGCTAGACATCAGATCTCACTACCCAGAGATGGCTAGACATCAGATCTCACTACCCAGAGATGGCTAGACATCAGATCTCCTACCCAGAGATGGCTAGACATCAGATCTCACTACCCAGAGATGGCTAGACATCAGATCTCACTACCCAGAGATTGCTAGACATCAGATCTCACTACCCAGAGATGGCTAGACATCAGATCTCACTACCCAGAGATGGCTAGACATCAGATCTCACTACCCAGAGATGGCTAGACATCAGATCTTACTACTCAGAGATGGCTAGACATCAGATCTCACTACCCAGAGATGGCTAGACATCAGATCTCACTACCCAGAGATGGCTAGACATCAGATCTCACTACCCAGAGATGGCTAGACATCAGATCTCACTACCCAGAGATGGCTAGACATCACATCTCCCTACCCAGAGATGGCTAGACATCAGATCTCACTACCCAGAGATGGCTAGACATCAGATCTCACTACCCAGAGATGGCTAGACATCGGATCTCACTACCCAGAGATGGCTAGACATCAGATCTCACTACCCAGAGATGGCTAGACATCGGATCTCACTACCCAGAGATGGCTAGACATCGCATCTCCCTACCCAGAGACCAGGGGACGGTAAAACCACGAAGAAACCACAAATTCGATTTTTTAAAATCTCCCACCGCCTTTGTTGGTGATCGAACTCAGGACCTTCTTGACCAGATGCCCACGTCTTACCTCTAGACCACCCAGTCCTGACGTCTTACCTCTAGACCACCAAGTCCTGACGTCTTACCTCTAAACCACCCAGTCCTGACGTCTGACCTCTAAATCACCCAGTCCTGACGTCTCACCTCTAAACCACCCAGTCCTGACGTCTGACCTCTAAACTACCCAGTCCTGACGTCTCACCTCTAAACCACCCAGTCCTGACGTCTCACCTCTAAACCACCCAGTCCTGACGTCTCACCTCTAAACCACCCAGTCCTGACGTCTGACCTCTAAACTACCCAGTCCTGACGTCTTACCTCTAAACCACACAGTCCTGACGTCTGACCTCTAAACTACCCAGTCCTGACGTCTTACCTCTAGACCACCCAGTCCTGACGTCTAACCTCTAAATCACCCAGTCTTGACGTCTTACCTCTAAATCACCCAGTCCTGACGTCTTACCTCAAAATCACCCAGTCCTGACGTCTTACCTCTAAATCACCCAGTCCTGACATCTTAGCTCTAAACCACCCAGTCCTGACCTCTTACCTCTAAATCACCCAGTCCTGACGTCTTACCTCTAAATCACCCAGTCCTGACCTCTTACCTCTAGACCACCCAGTCCTGACGTCTTACCTCTAGACCACCCAGTCCTGACGTCTTACCTCTAAATCACCCAGTCCTGACCTCTTACCTCTAGACCACCCAGTCCTGACGTCTTACCTCTAAACCACCC
This sequence comes from Megaustenia siamemsis, assembly GCA_032433765.1. Taxonomy (NCBI): domain Eukaryota; kingdom Metazoa; phylum Mollusca; class Gastropoda; order Stylommatophora; family Ariophantidae; genus Megaustenia; species Megaustenia siamemsis. The sequence continues at coordinate 69,753,727 of JAVIAB010000126.1, read as the reverse complement.
AGTCCTGACCTCTTACCTCTAGACCACCCAGTCCTGACGTCCGTGTCTTCCATATTTAAAGCTTTTCAGTGGCGAAGCGGTTTAGCCAGGGTTCGTTAATAAAGATCACACACCCAGTGCAGTAATTCCACATAGTTGTCATGCATCGCTAAAGTTAATATTTACGTTTGGGTGATACGATAATGGTTACTCCTGGTCAATATGGTGGATAGGCGGCAAGAAACGTTAAAGGCTGTGTCGGAAAAGTGTTCCTTGTTGCAGTTTTCTCATATTCCAAGTCCGGCTTGCTGCAGGAGCTACTGCGTTTAGTGCTACTTGCACACTGTGAGCTGTTCTTTTCATCCGTTTTTATCATGTTTCGATATCCCGATTGCTTACGATGAATAATGATATCATATGACAGGGAACAAATGGCTGTGTTACATTTCACTTGGATGATATTTTGGTAAATGATCGTAGCAAATAGATAAAAGATGGGGGACTAAAATCTCAGAGTTTCGGGTGGTGCAATATTCAATTGTTAAGTACAAAAAAGTTCTAATTTTTATATACAGCTTCTTCTAATCTCGTTAAGTGTGTGATAGAAGATGGTTGAATAATTTATCTTCCTGGAAATACAGAAATCAGTAAACCAACTAAAATATCAGTGGGGAATAGCTGTGCAGGAAGAATATGGTAAAGAATAATATCAAGGCGGGAAGAATTACATTGAAAGATATCAAGTGATATCATTTATATCACGAAAAATTTTCGTGAAGTTTGATTTGAATAAAGAAAACGGAAATGTCAAACATCCATGACAACTTGATACCCCTCCATCATTAATGAACAACCAAACACGGTCCTTACAAATGAACTCATCGTCCGCTGCCCTGTTGAGTTGGTCCTGTAACAAACACACTTTAATCATCATTCACATTACAAGACTAGTAATCGACCCTGGACCAATCTCCTGTTCTGAAACATACACCGTTCTCTACCCGAAGATTGGGCCTGATAATGGCCATTTTGCTACAAGTCCCTGGTCTTTACAGTCTTCCCTTATTAAGTCTAAGCAGGGCCGTCACCGCCAGACCAGGCCTGATAGAATGACCGAGCGGACTGTGATATGAATATGAATGTGGGAGAGTGAGTGAACGAGCGCTGAATCTATTATTTCTGTTGGTGTTCCTTACAGTTTCAACATATCTGTGGTTTATTTCTGGATTCTTTCTAAGATTCACTATTGATTTTTTGTGTGTTTTAGTGTTTTCATTTCTTTTCACAATTATTAACACAACGCGTTGCATTGTGCTGTGCACCATCTGTCGTATCATTCCTCGTTGTTATACAATTGTTTTTTTCTTCTCTATAGCCTGTGGGCTTTCTATGACCTTCTTGCAAGGCAGCGCTTGCTCGATGTCAAAGTTGTGTCTCCTACGTAAACAGTCTTACCAGTCTAACAAAGTTTCTCTGAGATTGTATCCAGTCTTTCTTCATACCAGTCTAACAAATTTCTCTGAGATTGTTGTATCCAGTCTTTCTTCTTACCAGTCTAACAAAGTTTCTCTGAGATTGTAACCAGTCTTTTTTCATACCAGTCTAACGAAGTTTCTCTAAGATTGTATCCAGTTTTTCTTCTTACTAGTCTAACAAAGTTTCTCTGAGATTGTTGTATCCAGTCTTTCTTCTTACTAGTCTAACAAAGTTTCTCTGAGATTGTATCCAGTCTTTCTTCATACCAGTCTAACAAAGTTTCTCTGAGATTGTAACCAGTTTTTCTTCATACCAGTCTAACAAAGTTTCTCTGAGATTGTAACCAGTTTTTCTTCATACCAGTCTAACAAAGTTTCTCTGAGATTGTATCCAGTTTTTCTTCATACCAGTCTAACAAAGTTTCTCTGAGATTGTAACCAGTTTTTCTTCATACCAGTCTAACAAAGTTTCTCTGAGATTGTAACCAGTTTTTCTTCATACCAGTCTAACAAAGTTTCTCTGAGATTGTATCCAGTTTTTCTTCTTACCAGTCTAACAAAGTTTCTCTGAGATTGTTGTATCCAGTCTTTCTTCTTACTAGTCTAACAAAGTTTCTCTGAGATTGTATCCAGTTTTTCTTCTTACTAGTCTAACAAAGTTTCTTTAAGATTGTATCCAGTTTTCTTCTTACTAGTCTAACAAAGTTTCTCTGAGATTGTATCCAGTTTTTCTTCTTACTAGTCTAACGAAGTTTCTCTATCTAAGATTGTATCAAATCTTTCTTCTTACTAGTCTAACGAAATTGATTTAAGATTTAAGTTGTTCTTTTTTTAAGAGAGAAATGTTAAAACTCTTGAAGATAAAGAGAGTACCTCTGAAGTCGGAGAATATCTGCATGTATGGCAGGGGACACCTGAGGAAACGGCTGTCGATGTGAAAGATAGGAACATCGCTAGAGATATAAAGTTGGCGAAAGAAAACAAGCAACAGTCAAGGGATTATTGATTTTTATTTTCTGATTTTTTGGGTTTGCTTTTTTAACCGACTGCTTATGCTGTTAAGTGTTCATAGAGAGGGTAGGTGAAGCGCTGCTCTTCACATTGCTAGTTCCTTATCTTCTGTTGTAGTCATCCTTTATCTATTGATAGCAACGTGAGAACATTCGCTAGAAGACAGTGGAAAGTAGCACAGATAAAAGTATATATAGCATATTAAATACTATGCGGGTCAGCGTGAAAGGCTGCTTAGAAAGTGCAAAATATGACAGGCCGCGAGTAGACCTGATAACAACATGTAAAATATGAGAGGTCGCGAGTAGACCTGATAACAACATGTAAAATATGAGAGGTCGCGAGTAGACCTGATAACAACATGTAAAATATGAGAGGTCGCGAGTAGACCTGATAACAACATGTAAAATATGAGAGGTCGCGAGTAGACCTGATGAGAGCATGTAAAATATGAGAGGTCGCGAGTAGACCTGATGAGAGCATGTAAAATATGAGAGGTCGCGATTAGACCTGATGAGAGCATGTAAAATATGAGAGGTCGCGATTACACCTGATGAGAGCATGTAAAATATGAGAGGTAGCGAGTAGACCTGATGAGAGCATGTAAAATATGAGAGGTCGCGAGTAGACCTGATGAGAGCATGTAAAATATGAGAGGTAGCGAGTAGACCTGATGAGAGCATGTAAAATATGAGAGGTCGCGATTAGACCTGATGAGAGCATGTAAAATATGAGAGGTAGCGAGTAGACCTGATGAGAGCATGTAAAATATGAGAGGTAGCGAGTAGACCTGATGAGAGCATGTAAAATATGAGAGGCCGCGAGTAGACCTGATGAGAGCATGTAAAATATGAGAGGTCGCGAGTAGACCTGATGAGAGCATGTAAAATATGAGAGGTCGCGAGTAGACCTGATGAGAGCATGTAAAATATGAGAGGTCGCGAGTAGACCTGATGAGAGCATGTAAAAGATGAGTGACTGTTGAGGAGCTGATGAGAGCATGTAAAATATGAGAGGTCGCGAGTAGACCTGATGAGAGCATGTAAAAGATGAGTGACTGTTGTAGAGCTGATGAGAGCATGTAAAATATGAGAGGTCGCGATTAGACCTGATGAGAGCATGTAAAATATGAGAGGTCGCGATTACACCTGATGAGAGCATGTAAAATATGAGAGGTCGCGAGTAGACCTGATGAGAGCATGTAAAATATGAGAGGTCGCGATTAGACCTGATGAGAGCATGTAAAATATGAGAGGTAGCGAGTAGACCTGATGAGAGCATGTAAAATATGAGAGGTAGCGAGTAGACCTGATGAGAGCATGTAAAATATGAGAGGCCGCGAGTAGACCTGATGAGAGCATGTAAAATATGAGAGGTCGCGAGTAGACCTGATGAGAGCATGTAAAATATGAGAGGCCGCGAGTAGACCTGATGAGAGCATGTAAAATATGAGAGGTCGCGAGTAGACCTGATGAGAGCATGTAAAAGATGAGTGACTGTTGAGGAGCTGATGAGAGCATGTAAAATATGAGAGGTCGCGAGTAGACCTGATGAGAGCATGTAAAAGATGAGTGACTGTTGTAGAGCTGATGAGAGCATGTAAAATATGAGAGGTCGCGATTAGACCTGATGAGAGCATGTAAAATATGAGAGGTCGCGATTACACCTGATGAGAGCATGTAAAATATGAGAGGTAGCGAGTAGACCTGATGAGAGCATGTAAAATATGAGAGGTCGCGATTAGACCTGATGAGAGCATGTAAAATATGAGAGGTAGCGAGTAGACCTGATGAGAGCATGTAAAATATGAGAGGTCGCGATTAGACCTGATGAGAGCATGTAAAATATGAGAGGTAGCGAGTAGACCTGATGAGAGCATGTAAAATATGAGAGGTAGCGAGTAGACCTGATGAGAGCATGTAAAATATGAGAGGCCGCGAGTAGACCTGATGAGAGCATGTAAAATATGAGAGGTCGCGAGTAGACCTGATGAGAGCATGTAAAATATGAGAGGCCGCGAGTAGACCTGATGAGAGCATGTAAAATATGAGAGGTCGCGAGTAGACCTGATGAGAGCATGTAAAAGATGAGTGACTGTTGAGGAGCTGATGAGAGCATGTAAAATATGAGAGGTCGCGAGTAGACCTGATGAGAGCATGTAAAAGATGAGTGACTGTTGTAGAGCTGATGAGAGCATGTAAAATATGAGAGGTCGCGATTAGACCTGATGAGAGCATGTAAAATATGAGAGGTAGCGAGTAGACCTGATGAGAGCATGTAAAATATGAGAGGTCGCGATTAGACCTGATGAGAGCATGTAAAATATGAGAGGTAGCGAGTAGACCTGATGAGAGCATGTAAAATATGAGAGGTAGCGAGTAGACCTGATGAGAGCATGTAAAATATGAGAGGCCGCGAGTAGACCTGATGAGAGCATGTAAAATATGAGAGGTCGCGAGTAGACCTGATGAGAGCATGTAAAATATGAGAGGCCGCGAGTAGACCTGATGAGAGCATGTAAAATATGAGAGGTCGCGAGTAGACCTGATGAGAGCATGTAAAAGATGAGTGACTGTTGAGGAGCTGATGAGAGCATGTAAAATATGAGAGGTCGCGAGTAGACCTGATGAGAGCATGTAAAAGATGAGTGACTGTTGTAGAGCTGATGAGAGCATGTAAAATATGAGAGGTCGCGATTAGACCTGATGAGAGCATGTAAAATATGAGAGGTCGCGAGTAGACCTGATGAGAGCATGTAAAATATGAGAGGTCGCGAGTAGACCTGATGTGAACATGTAAAATATGAGAGGTCTCGAGTAGAGCTAATGAGAGCATGTAAAATATGATAGGTCTCATGTAGAACTGATGAGAACATGTAAAATATGAGAGGTCTCGAGTAGAGCTGATGAGAATATGTAAAATATGAGAGGTCTCGGGTAGAGCTGATGAGAATATGTAAAATATGAGAGGTCTCGAGTAGAGCTGATGAGAACATGTAAAATATGAGAGGTCTCGAGTAGAGCTGATGAGAATATGTAAAATATGAGAGGTCTCGAGTAGAGCTGATGAGAATATGTAAAATATGAGAAGGTCTCGAGTAGAGCTGATGAGAACATGTAAAATATGAGAGGTCTCGAGTAGAGCTGATGAGAATATGTAAAATATGAGAGGTCTCGGGTAGAGCTGATGAGAATATGTAAAATATGAGAGGTCTCGAGTAGAGCTGATGAGAACATGTAAAATATGAGAGGTCTCGAGTAGAGCTGATGAGAATATGTAAAATATGAGAGGTCTCGAGTAGAGCTGATGAGAATATGTAAAATATGAGAGGTCTCGAGTAGAGCTGATGAGAACATGTAAAATATGAGAGGTCTCGAGTAGAGCTGATGAGAATATGTAAAATATGAGAGGTGTCGAGTAGAGCTGATGAGAATATGTAAAATATGAGAGGTGTCGAGTAGAGCAGATGACAACATGTAAAATATGAGAGGTGTCGAGTAGAGCTGATGAGAATATGTAAAATATGAGAGACCACTAGTAGATCAGATGACAACATGTAAAATATGAGAGACTGTTTAGAGCTGATCAGAACATGTGAAATAAGCATAAAATGGTAATAAACAGCTAATAGAGAGACGAGAAACACTGAGACGTTTAAGTAAATGTAGAATTTTTTTTCCTTGTATATTTTAATTTGTGTACCTAATGAAGGCTTTTGCCGAAACGTTGTTGTATGTCTCGTCTCTCTTTCAATGTAGCTACTTATTACTAACTTTATTTTATTTTTACTAGAATAGTATGGACGATCGGGATAAACACTTTGTTGTTTGCTGGAACGGAGATTGAACAGATACGGGAATGTAGTGACGTCAAACTGTTCTAAAGTCTAAAATGAGGTGTTGCAGAGAGGAGGTGTGTGTAGCTTTCTCACAAAAACGTGTTGTGTAGCCTGTGTTGTTATCTTGAACTGATAAAGTCGCTCTCTATTTTATTCGAATTTTAGGAGTTTAGTTGACAGATCATCTTTCTTGCTCAGCGAAAAACTAAACTGCTCACATCTAACCCCCAACACTCTGCGCCCACAAGCACATATAGCGAAAGCACTGTAGATGGTTTAAAATTAGAACACAAACTACGCTCGCAGGACCGAGAAAGACCTTGAAAAAGATAGGGGTACTTAGTTATCAATTTATCTTTTAACGATTTTAACACGCGCAGAGCCCGTATTTGGTCTATCATTTTTTTTCTTAACTGGCAAGGAATATTTAACGTGCAGATAGTGCACATACCCGAGGGTCTACTAAAATCTATCTTTGTAGCCATACCGAAGAAGTCAGGCGCCACTCATTGTGAAGACCATCGCACTATTAGTCTCATGAGCCATATGACTAAAATATTACTAAGAATAATCATGAGACGTGTAAGGAACAAAATAAAACCAGAAATAAGTGAGGAACAATGTGGATTTGTGGAAGGAAAGGGCACCAATAACGCAATATACATCTTAAGGACATTGATAGAAAGATCTATAGAGGTAAAGAAAGATCTATATATGTGCTTTATAGACTACACGAAAGCATTTGACAAAGTAAAGCATGTGGAAATAATCAATATGCTGGAGAAATTAAACATTGATGGCAAGGATATGCGAATCATAAAAAAATATGTACTGGCAACAAACAGCAGCTATAAGAATTAACAACCAAACAGGACAATTCCAATATATAAAACAAGGAGTCAGACAAGGCTGTGTTCTGTCACCGGACTTGTTTTCACTTTACAGCGAATATATTATGAGATCAATAGTAGACAAAAAAGGAATTGAAGTCAACGGTCACAACATAAATAATTTGCGATATGCGGATGACACAGTCTTAATAGCAGAGACAGAGAACGAACTACAAGAAATGATAGACATAATAGTAGAAGAAAGCAACAAGAAAGTCTCAGTCTGAATAGTAAGAAAACAGAAGTAATGGTTATATCGAAGAAACAATCATCACCATCATGCAGCATAAAAATAAACGAGACAAATCTGAAACAAGTGCAACGTTTCAAATACTTGGGCACAATAATTACATCAGATGGGAGATGCACCACGGAAATAAAAAGCAGAATAGCTCAGGCCAAAATAACATTTAAGAAAATGAAAAATATCTTATGCAACAAATCTATGTCAATAAAAATTAGAAAGATAGTTCATCAGTGCTATATAGAACCAATTCTGACCTATGGAAGCGAATCATGGACAGTAGACAAACAAATGAAAAGACGGTTAGAGGCCACAGAGATGGGATTTCTTAGAAGAATGTTGAAAGTTCCCTGGACAGATAAAAAGACCAATGAGGAAGTTCTCAAAGAGGCCAACACAAAAAGGGAGCTCTTAAAAACATCAGAAAGAAGCAATCAACATTTTTTGGGCACATCATGAGAAGAGGAAAATTGGAATACTTGGTTACAACTGGCAAAATAAAAGGAAAGAGAGATCGCGGACGACAAAGAGAGAAAATACTGGATAGCTTGGTGTCATGGCATGGAAAACAGTCAACAACAGAACTGATACGATGCACTGTAGATAGAAGATTGTGGAGGGACATGATCGCCTACGCCATCCGGCAGGGTACATGATGATGATGATGATAGTGCAATAAAGGCCTCTTGTTTTTCGTGGCTTATCCCAGGGAGCTAGATATAGGATCTCACCACTCACAGTTACGGGAACGGAAAAAGAAATGAAAATACCAATGGTGGAAGTAAAAAATGTTCGTCTGGTGTCCGAACACAGAACCTGTCCGTTCTATCATAGTTGTTCTATCTCTGGACCAACATTTCTGAAACTGTCCTCCACGGGGCCCCAGGAATCCGCGGTGGTGTGACAGGGGGGTCCGCGGAGGCTTGAAGAATAGTATAATATTTTGTAATTAATGAAAGATAGAACGAATAAATGGAAACACAAAAGATAATAAATCCTGGGGGTCGCCACTACAGAACGTATTTAAAGGGGGTCTGGGGTAAAGGACAATTTGAGAACCGCTGCTCTAAACCACTCCGCGCCCTGATTCTATCGATGTCTCCTCTCGTCATCCTTTCAAATAACAGCCTTATTTTCACGTGAGCGACTCGTGCAGAAGTCGGATGCATTGGGCCGAAAGACGCAAATATCAGTTATACTGCAAACCACAACACAACACAGACACGCCCACTTAACGTTCTTTTAAGCACGGATGGCAAAGAGGTGTATTCCTTTAGTCATCGGCCGAACCCAAGAAAGCATGTATGTGAGGGACTGCTGGTCTCAAGACAGGGAGGTTGTGAGTTCGAATCTCGGCTGCACGAGTTGGGATTTTTATTTATGATTTCTCCCGGCTTCATGAGTTAATTACACATTGACGGAAAAAATATGAGTATTTCCGAAGACGGGGTTATCTGCGTGTGCAGCGAGGACTCCCTGTGCACGCGGCTACCGGGGAAAAACGGATTAACACGCAAAATTCAGTTGTTGGTCTCTGGGGACCTCGCAGATGTGAAAGCTGGTGAACGCAAAAATAAATAAATAAATATAAATAAGTACTTTCACGTAAAAGAGGCAGATGCAGACCAAGACTAACATGGACGAGTAACATCAAAAGATGGACAAGTCAATCTATGACAGCCTGCACCACCAAAGCAAGAAACAGAGTAGAATGGCGATGCATGGTAGCCAACCTTCGTTGCGGAGAAGGCACACGATGATGATGATGATGATGATGATGATGATGATGATGATGATGATGATGATGACTTTCACGTTGTATATTCGTGATGTAGGTTGGTTTTTTGTTGTTTTCTCATCAATTCTAAAGATGTAATGATTTCCTGGAATTGTTCCAATTGAGTTTTTCCTCAGTACTACCAATAAACACGGACAATATATTTCCCATACATATAAGGTATAGTTAACATCACCATCATCATCATCATCATCAAGTACCAAGCCTGCTGGAGTAGGTGATCATGTCTCTCCCCAACTTTCGATCACGACAGTTATTTATCATTTCTGTTGTTGACCTTCTGCCAAGCCATTCTCTTAAGTTGTCTGATATCTTTTCTCTTTGCTTTCCTCTATCTCTTCATCCCTCAATTTTTTTCCCAGTTGTTACAATATATTCCAGTTAACATAGGGTAGTTAGGATTCTCATTAAATTAATTAAAAGTCATATTTACATTAGTATTGTTTATAACTTTGAAGTATTTCGATACTTCTATTTTGTAATATGCATAACTTTGTGAAGTCATAGAGGGTTGAACTGTCCTGAGGAAATCAACGGTTCAAAATAATATTTTTCACAAACGAGCAGGAGAACAAAAAATGGGTACTTGACTTCGTTCAGAGAAGAAGACTTCTGGGAATAGAACATTGAGCAGTGCTTCCAACCCCCACTACCGAGTGGTGCTTCCAAGAGAGATGTTAACCATACACCCCACTCCACAACGGTTGTTCCGACCCACTGCTGTCATCACGGTTGACTTCCTGCTCCCCAAGAATGCTGGGAACACACTCTTTTATTATCTCATTTTCAACTCGTTCGCTTTGGAGAGTGTGTTTCGAGCGGATCTGAGAGTGACCTCTCTCCACTTTTCATTCACTGTTCGTTCTGGTCTGTGAAGTTTTTAATTATTTGCTCAGTGTAAAGATTGAACAAGCTTGGTGATAGGATGCATCTTTGTCTTACTCCTCTTTTTATGTCCATGTGTGTAGAGTTCTCCTTGTTATATTTAATTATTGCTGTTTGCTCCCAGTACAATTACATATTAGTCGTATGTCTGTGTCGTCCAGATTTATATCATTTAGGCAGTCTATAAAAAAAAGGAAAAGTAAAGTACCCCCGTCACGCCAAGTGTCGTATAGGGAATATGGTGTTAGTGACCATAAATTTTACAGACCTTCGGCACATGATTTTTGGGGTAATGTGGTCGGTATTACGCCCGTGCCGCTTCACTTTCCCAGAAAAAAATCCGGTACCCATTAAAAGCTGGGTGAACCCGGAAGCCGTCGGTTGGTGTCGAACCAGAACCTGTCCGTTCTATCAATTCACTATCTCTGACCTATTTCTGAAACTGTCTCCAGGAATCCGCGGTGGTGTGACAGTCCGTGGATTGAAGAATAGTATAATATTTTGTAATTAATGAAAGATAGAACATAAATGGAAACAAAAAAGATAATAAATCCTGGGGGTCGCCACTACAGAACGTATATAAGGGGGTTGGGTGGGTAAAGGACAATTGAGAACCGCTGCTCTAAACCACTCCGCGCCCTGATTCTATCGATGTCTCCTCTCGTCATCCTTTCAAATAACAGCCTTATTTCACGTGAGCGACTCGTGCAGAAGTCGGATGCATTGGGCCGAAAGACGCAAATATCAGTTATACTGCAAACCACAACACAACACAGACAGCCCACTTAACGTTCTTTTAAGCACGGATGGCAAAGAGGTGTATTCCTTTAGTCATCGGCCGAACCAAGAAAGCATGTATGTGAGGGACTGCTGGTCTCAAGACAGGGAGGTTGTGAGTTCGAATCTCGGCTGCACGAGTTGGGATTTTTATTTATGATTTCTCCCGGCTTCATGAGTTAATTACACATTGACGGAAAAAAATATGAGTATTTCCGAAGACGGGGTTATCTGCGTGTGCAGCGAGGACTCCCTGTGCACGCGGCTACCGGGGAAAAACGGATTAACACGCAAAATTCAGTTGTTGGTCTCTGGGGACCTCGCCAGATGTGAAAGCTGGTGAACGCAAAAATAAATAAATAAATATAAATAAGTACTTTCACGTAAAAGAGGCAGATGCAGACCAAGACTAACATGGACGAGTAACATCAAAAGATGGACAAGTCAATCTATGACAGCCTGCACCACCAAAGCAAGAAACAGAGTAGAATGGCGATGCATGGTAGCCAACCTTCGTTGCGGAGAAGGCACACGATGATGATGATGATGATGATGATGATGATGATGATGATGATGATGATGATGATGATGACTTTCACGTTGTATATTCGTGATGTGTAGGTTGGTTTTTGTTGTTTTCTCATCAATTCTAAAGATGTAATGATTTCCTGGAATTGTTCCAATTGAGTTTTTCTCAGTACTACCAATAAACACGGACAATATATTTCCCATACATATAAGGTATAGTTAACATCACCATCATCATCATCATCATCAAGTACCAAGCCTGCTGGAGTAGGTGATCATGTCTCTCCCCAACTTTCGATCACGACAGTTATTTATCATTTCTGTTGTTGACCTTCTGCCAAGCCATTCTCTTAAGTTGTCTGATATCTTTTCTCTTTGCTTTCCTCTATCTCTTCATCCCTCAATTTTTTTCCCAGTTGTTACAATATATTCCAGTTAACATAGGGTAGTTAGGATTCTCATTAAATAATTAAAAGTCATATTTACATTAGTATGTTTATAACTTTGAAGTATTTCGATACTTCTATTTTGTAATATGCATAACTTTGTGAAGTCATAGAGGGTTGAACTGTCCTGAGGAAATCAACGGTTCAAAATAATATTTTTCACAAACGAGCAGGAGAACAAAAAATGGGTACTTGACTTCGTTCAGAGAAGAAGACTTCTGGGAATAGAACATTGAGCAGTGCTTCCAACCCCACTACCGAGTGGTGCTTCCAAGAGAGATGTTAACCATACACCCCACTCCACAACGGTTGTTCCGACCCACTGCTGTCATCACGGTTGACTTCCTGCTCCCCAAGAATGCTGGGAACACACTCTTTTATTATCTCATTTTCAACTCGTTCGCTTTGGAGAGTGTGTTTCGAGCGGATCTGAGAGTGACCTCTCTCCACTTTTCATTCACTGTTCGTTCTGGTCTGTGAAGTTTTTAATTATTTGCTCAGTGTAAAGATTGAACAAGCTTGGTGATAGGATGCATCTTTGTCTTACTCCTCTTTTTATGTCCATGTGTGTAGAGTTCTCCTTGTTATATTTAATTATTGCTGTTTGCTCCCAGTACAAATTACATATTAGTCGTATGTCTGTGTCGTCCAGATTTATATAATTTAGGCAGTCTATAAAAAAAAGGAAAAGTAAAGTACCCCCGTCACGCCAAGTGTCGTATAGGGAATATGGTGTTAGTGACCATAAATTTTACAGACCTTCGGCACATGATTTTTGGGGTAATGTGGTCGGTATTACGCCCGTGCCGCTTCACTTCCCAGAAAAAAATCCGGTACCCATTAAAAGCTGGTGAACCCGGAAGCCGTCGGTTGGGATCGAACCCTACCCCTGTCCTTTGTAGTCCAATTCACTAACCACTGAGCTATTGCGGCTCCTCAGTCTATAAATTGGTTATATTTAATAAAGTAGTAGAGACGTAATTGCCGTATCGAAGGAACAATCATCACCATCATGCAATATTTATATAAATGGGACAAATCTGGAACAATTGCAGAGATTCATATACCTGGACACAATAATAACATCAGATGGAAGATGCAGGACAGGAATACAAACAGTTCAGTCAAAACAGCATTTCATCATCATCATCATGTGCCATACCGGTTGGCGTAGGTGATCATGTCCTCTAAAATCTGCTATCTACAGTGCATCGTATCAGTTCTGTTGTTGACTGTTTTCCATGCCATGACACCAAGCTATCCAGTATTTTCTCTCTTTGTCGTCCGCGATCTCTCTTTCCTTTTATTTTGCCAGTTGTAACCAGGTATTCCAACTTTCCTCTTCTCATGATGTGCCCGAAAAATGTTGATTGCTTCTTTCTGATGTTTTTTAAGAGCTCCCTTTTTGTGTTGGCCTCTTTGAGAACTTCCTCATTGGTCTTTTTAGATGTCCAGGGAACTTTCAACATTCTTCTAAGAAATCCCATCTCTTGGCCTCTAATCGTCTTTTCATTTGTTTGTCTACTGTCCATGATTCGCTTCCATAGGTCAGAATTGGTTCTATATAGCACCGATGAACTCTCTTTCTCATTTTTATTGACATAGATTTGTTGCATAAGATATTTTTCATTTTCTTAAATGCTATTTTGGCCTGAGCTATTCTGCTTTTTATTTCTGTGGTGCATCTTCCACCTGATGTTATTATTGTGCCCAAGTATTTGAAACGTTGCACTTACAGCATTTCAGAAAATGAAAAATGTCTCGTGCAACAGTCTACGTTAATAGAAGTGAGAATGAGAGTCCATCGGTGCTGTATGAGGCCAAATCTGACCTATAGAAGCGAACCACGTACAGTAGACAAACAAATGAAATGATGATTAGAGGCCACAGAGATGGGATTTCTTAGAAGAATGTTGAAAGTTCACTGGACAGATAAACATACCAACGAGGAAATTCTCAAAGAGGTCAACATAAAAAGGGAAAACCTAAACACATCAGAAAGAAACAATCAACATTTTTCGGGCACATCATGAGAAGAGGAAAGTTGGAATACCTGGTTACAACTGTCAGCATACAGGGAAAGAGAGATCGCGGACGACAAAGAGAGAAAATACTCAATAGCTTGGTGGCATAGCATGGAAAATAGTCCAACAACAGAATTGATAGGATGTACTGAGGGAAGCAATATAACAGTTAGAGAAGCAATATAACAGTTAGAGAAGCAATATAACCATGAGAGAAGCAATATAACAGTTAGAGAAGCAATATAACAGTTAGAGAAGCAATATAACAGTTAGAGAAGCAATACAACAGTGAGAGAAGCAATATAACAGTTAGAGAAGCAATATAACCATGAGAGAAGAAATATAACAGTTAGAGAAGCAATATAACAGTTAGAGAAGCAATATAACAGTGAGAGAAGCAATATAACCATGAGAGAAGCAATATAACAGTTAGAGAAGCAATATAACAGTGAGAGAGTAATATAACCGTGAGAGAAGTAATATAACAATGATAGAAGTAAAATAACAGTGAGAGAAGTAATATAACAGTGAGAGAAAAAGAGAAATGAATATTATTTTTTAATATTAATTTATAATTACAGCTATATTAAATGTTAATATTAATTTATAATTACTGCTATATTAAATGTTAATATTAATTTATAATTACTGCTATATTAAATGTTAATATTAATTTATAATTACAGCTATATTAAATGTTAATATTAATTTATAATTACTGCTATATTAAATGTTAATATTAATTTATAATTACAGCTATATTAAATGTTAATATTAATTTATAATTACAGCTATATTAAATGTTAATATTGATTTATAATTACTGCTATATTAAATGTTAATATTAATTTATAATTACTGCTATATTAAATGTTAATATTAATTTATAATTACTGCTATATTAAATGTTAATATTAATTTATAATTACTGCTATATTAAATGTTGATATTAATCTTTTAATGTACTTTAGCGTCTTGATAAACAGTTGTTAGCAAGTAATCATGATAAGTCAGGAGAAATTTAAAAAAAATTTTTTTAATGGCATGGATAAAGCTTTATGCAATAAGTGGAAGACAAAAATTAGAACAACGTTTCCACTCTATAGGCCTTCAGCAGGAACGAACATTCAACACAAATGTGTATTTAAAATTTTTTTAAATATATAACTTTTTTTTCATTGCCCCTTACAATTAGTTTTACTGCAGATTCGTATTTGCATGCATTTCTTTGCTTTGGCCCAATCATGATGAGTCAGTAATTTGGTAAAAATATTATTAATTGATCTTCTTCTTCTTCTTTCTTCCTTTCTCTTTTCACTGATACCTAAAAGGTGTCGTGGTTTATATCATTTGTCGTTCTTGAGCTGCTCCAACTGTCTGAATTAGTGATTTTCCTTTGTTGTTACATGTCTCTGTCACTGCATCTATCCATCTTCTTCTAGGTCTTCATCTTGGTTTTTTTTTTCATGCATTCTTGAGAATAACGCCCTTGATGGTGATTGGTAAGGGTTCATTCTGACCAGGTGGCCAAACCATTTAAGTTGTTGTTGTTCTATATATTCTTGGCAGGGTTTTGTTCCTACCATTTTTCTTATGGTTTCATTTGGTATTCTATTTCTTCTTGTGTTGTTTGTTACTTTTCTCAAGCACGCATCTCACATGTATTGATCTTTCTTAAATGTGATTTAGAAAGGGTCCATGTTTGACTTTCATAGCACAAAGTTGGTATGAAAATGCTATTTATCATTTGTTGTTTAGCTGGCATAGAAATGTTTGGATGTCTTAGCAATGGTTAAAGCTGTATTAATTGATAATTACCGCTATATTAAAGCATTTTAATTAAGTTCTAGGAAGACTTACGCTGCTATGATTCAGGGACAATAACTCTTATATATGTTGATAATTGACGTCCTTCTCACTAACGGTCCTGAATTATGTCCCATGTCATCTCGACAGGAAGAGACTAGCCAGAATAATGGCTACCGAAGTTGATGGTCAGCGCTAATTGGTTATGAGAACGTCCAGGCCGATCACGTGACACGGTTCGATGCTTGGACGGGGGAAGTATCCCAACAAAATTAGTAGTCTAAGAGATGAAGTGGCCAGTGGTCGACCTTTGTCTGGCTTGGAGATTGGCTTGTCTATGGTTTATAGAGGAGGCAGGGAGAAAGGGTATATCACCCTTTTTATTTATTTTTTGTTAACAAATTCGAAATGTTGGCTTGTATGTAAATATATATTAATGACGAGACGAAAGCGGATGTGTCGTGATCTAATTATAATAGAGACAGTTTCACTATAAAGTGGACTGCAGTATAGCAAACGCTGTTTAGCCCAAACCAAGAAAATTGACTTGAAAAAGAACCAGAAAACGTATATAAAAAATAGAAAAACGAAGGTTTAAAAAAGCCATAAGAAACGTTTATAAATACAGAAAAATAGAGGGAAAAGAACCACAAAAAGTATATAAATACAGAAAAATAGAGGGAAAAGAACCACAAAAAGTATATAAATACAGAAAAATAGAGGGAAAAGAACCACAAAAAGTATATAAATACAGAAAAATAGAGGGAATAGAACCACAAAAAGTATATAAATACAGAAAAATAGAGGGAAAAGAACCACAAAAAGTATATAAATACAGAAAAATAGAGGGAATAGAACCACAAAAAGTATATAAATACAGAAAAATAGAGGGAAAAGAACCACAAAAAGTATATAAATACAGAAAAATAGAGGGAAAAGAACCACAAAAAGTATATAAATACAGAAAAATAGAGGGAAAAGAACCACAAAAAGTATATAAATACAGAAAAATAGAGGGAAAAGAACCACAAAAAGTATATAAATACAGAAAAATAGAGGGAAAAGAACCACAACAAGTATATAAATACAGAAAAATAGAGGGAAAAGAACCACAAAAAGTATATAAATACAGAAAAATAGAGGAAAAGAACACAAAAAGTATATAAATACAGAAAAATAGAGGGAAAAGAACCACACAAAAAAAAATAAATACAGAAAAATAGAGGGAAAAGAACCACAAAAAGTATATAAGTAAAAAAAAAAGTAAAGTACTCCTGTCGCGCCACATGCAACAAATCACATCACATGAAATCAAATCAGTGAAAAGTTTGAATGAAAAATGTTTTAAAATGCTTGTTGTTTGTATTGTACACCCGCTGGCCGATTTTGACGTTCACACTTTACTTCAAATTCATATTTTCTACTTATCATCATCATCATCGAGTGCCCTCTCCGCATCGAAGGTTGGCTACCATGGAGCGCCATTCCACTCTGTCTCTTGCTTTGATGGTGCAGATTGCTATAGGCTGACTACTTCATCTTTTGATGTTACTCGTCCATGTTAATCTTGGTCTGCCTCTGCCTCTTTTACCTTCTATCTTCCCTTCTAATATTACTTTTATTAGACTGTTGTGTCTTTTAACATGACAAAAAAATTGCATTTGTCTTGCTCTAATTGTGTGTAGTAGTTCTTTTTTTAATGTTTAGTTGTTTAAAACTTCTTCGTTTGTTTTCTTTTCTTTCCATCCAATTTTACCTATTCTTCTATAAATCCACATTTCTACTTTTAGATATCTAAATTGTGGTTTATTTTAACATTCAACTTGTCTTTATAACCCTAAACTAAACCATTGTTTTCAAGCATTTCGATGTACGATTATTTGTGACATTTCGCGCATTGGATCATTTACAAAGCAATAACTACGGAAGCAAAAAGGGCAATATACAAATCAATGTTTCTACCAACTCTGTGCTATCAGTGCCAGAATTGGACGCTGGACTCTAGAACAATAAGAAAGATAACGACCACCGAAAAAAATGTGTCAGAAGAATGACAGGAAACAGCTTAAGGGACAGAGTAAGAAACACTGACCTGAGGAAGAAACTCGAAATTGAACCAGCCATCGAATACATAAAGAAACAACAGATAAATTGGTTCGGCCACATAACAAGACAGAAAGAACTAACAATGAATCAAAGAGCATAAACAAACGCTACGAAAACGTCAGATTAAGAGGAAGACCGAGAAAGAGATGGATAAATGGAATACTAGAGTCACAACATCAGAAGATGCCAACAGAAGAGCAAAGAATCGCAGATTTTATCTCCCCTCGACGCCAACGGCAACAGAGGAAGGATAGAAGAAGAAGATCATTTACTTCCAACCCGAAATAAGGAAAAATGAACAAATAAATAGGCAAAAATTGTACGGTTAAAGCTTCATGTAACAAGTGGACACGACAAATCAGAAAGATGTTTCGGCGCAATAGGCCTTCAACAGGAACACACATACAACATAAGTACAAATATGTATGTATAATAAATAAATAAATAATCGAACTAGAAAGAGAAATGAAAAGTAAATGGGAATAAAATATTATTAAAAACTTCTCGGTAAGATTTAAGACGAATCTGAAAAACCGAAAAAAGAATCTGTCAATGAATTTTCTTTTGTCTTTCCTCAAAAATGCCTTTCAGCGTCGAGGGGAAATAGAGTTTGCGGTCTTGTGTTTTCTGTTGGCATCTGTTGCTGTTATGTTTTCTGTTGGCATCTGTTGCTGTTATGTTTTCTGTTGGCATCTGTTGCTGTTATGTTTTCTGTTGGCATCTGTTGCTGTTATGTTTTCTGTTGGCATATGTTGCTGTTATGTTTTCTGTTGGCATATGTTGCTGTTATGTTTTCTGTTGGCATATGTTGCTGTTATGTATTCTAGTGTTGAGCAATTATGGATTTTAATTCGTTTGCAGTGATACGAGGCCTTCTATAACCAATAACCAATAACCAATTCTAGTGTTTCTAATGCTCCGTCAATCCATTTTTTTCATGGTCGGCTATTGAGTCTTGTGTTCTCACAACGTTCATTAAAGACTGGTTGTGTTTTGTTTTGATCTTTCTGCCTTATCACGTGGCCAAACCATTTTATAGTTTATTTATTTATTCTGTGGCAGGGGCTATTCCTAGCTTTTTTCTCAGTTTATTTCTGATCTTATCACTCAGACTGTTTCCTGTCATTCGGCTAACACATTTCATCTCTGTAGAGGTTATTTTTATTATTGTTCTTGCATCTAGGTTCCAGGACTGGCATTGGTAGCACAACATTGGGATGAAGATTTGTATTGTAGAGTGCCCGTTTTGCCTCTAGAGTATTTTTTCTTTGCAGGACAATAGTGATAATAAATGTCCAATGATTTGACAAGCTTTGTTGCATCTTGAGTCTATTTCTGCTGTTTGTGAATTGTCTTTTGTCACTAGACTTCCTAGATATTTTAATTCCGCTGCTTGTTTTAGTTATCTGCCATCTATCGTTATGTTGATTTTCTGTTTCTTTTTATTTTTATTTTTTGTTGCGATATTCAAGAATTCTGTCTCACTGATAATGATCTTCAACTCTCTATTGGATAAAATACACAATATGAGGAATCGAGAGTTTGTTGAAACTACGCAGCGTGAGACGACTTATCATGAATTATCAATGTTCTCTTCTCTAACTCGGCTCAACAGGAAATTGAGAACCAGAAAACGTGTAGAATTACAAGATAGTTATCAATGTTCTCTTCTCTAACTCGGCTCAACGGGAAATTGAGAACCAGAAAACGTGCAGAAAGACATGATCCCTCCTTCCCAATTAGCAATAGGGACCTAAGAAATCGAATTGATGCAATCGAATTAGAATTGAATTAGATACAATCGGATTAGATAGAACCCAATAAGAATCGAAATAGATACAATCGAATGAAAATATAATTAGATACAATCTAATTAGAATCGAATTAGATACATTTGCATTAGATAGAATCAGCGTTGTGATGATGAAAGTTCGAACATGAAACAACTTTTCCAGGTAACGAATGTGAGCTCACATTCCTTGTGATGACGGTAACATGACTTCTGAACATGAACATGTGACTGCACTGGACCTCCGCTGTGTCTTTCTTCATCGACTTCATCATCATCAGGTTACATGTCATTTGTAGAACGTTGTATTCACCACAGCCCGTCTGAAAGAATCCCTGTCTCTAGCCAGATCTCCCACAGAACGTTGCATTCACCACAGCCCGCTTAAAAGAATCTCTGTCTCTAACCAGATCTCCCACAGAACGTTGCATTCACCACAGCCCGTGTGAAAGAATCTGTCTCTAGTCAGATCTCCCACAGAACGTTGCATTCACCACAGCTCGTCTGAAAGAATCTCTGTCTCTAGTCAGATCTCCCACAGAACGTTACATTCACCACAGCTCGTCTGAAAGAATCTCTGTCTCTAGTCAGATCTCCAACAGAACGTTACATTTACTACAGCTCGTCTGAAAGAATCTCTGTCTCTAGTCAGGTCTCCCACAGAACGTTACATTCACCACAGCTCGTCTGAAAGAATCTCTGTCTCTAGCCAGATCTCCCACAGAACGTTACATTCACCACAGACCGTCTGAAAGAATCTCTGTCTCTAGCCAGATCTCCCACAGAACGTTACATTCACCACAGCCCGTCTGAAAGAATCTCTGTCTCTAGCCAGATCACTCACTTCTGTTGCCATGTTCAAGGTTTCCTTGATGTCTTCAAACTCCCACCTACTTGATCTTGTTCATCATCATCATCAAGTACCGGGCCTGCTGGCGTAGGTGATCATGTCTCTCCACAACTTTCGATATCGACAATTATTTATCATTTCTGTTGTTGACCTTCTGCCAAGCCATTCTCTTAAGCTGTCTGGCATGTTTATCTCTCTGCTTCTTTCTATCTCTTCTTACCTCAATTGTTCCGGTTGTTACAATATATTCCAGTTGTTCTCTCCTCATTACATGGCCAAAAAATAATGATTGTTTCTTCCTAATATTGGAAATGATCTTGTATGAATGCTTGATCTTGTATGAATGCTTGATCTTGTGTGAATGCTTGATCTTGTGTGAATGCTTGATCTTGTGTGAATGCTTGATCTTGTGTGAATGCTTGATCTTGTGTGAATGCTTGATCTTGTGTGAATGCTTGATCTTGTGTGAATGCTTGATCTTGTATGAATGCTTGATCTTGTATGAATGTTTGATCTTGTGTGTATCTCCCCTCGACGCCAACGGCAACAGAGGAAGGATAGAAGAAGAAGATCATTTACTTCCAACCCGAAATAAGGAAAAATGAACAAATAAATAGGCAAAAATTGTACGGTTAAAGCTTCATGTAACAAGTGGACACGACAAATCAGAAAGATGTTTCGGCGCAATAGGCTTCAACAGGAACACACATACAACATAAGTACAAATATGTATGTATAATAAATAAATAAATAATCGAACTAGAAAGAGAAATGAAAAGTAAATGGGAATAAAATATTATTAAAAACTTCTCGGTAAGATTTAAGACGAATCTGAAAAACCGAAAAAAGAATCTGTCAATGAATTTTCTTTTGTCTTTCCTCAAAAATGCCTTTCAGCGTCGAGGGGAAATAGAGTTGCGGTCTTGTGTTTTCTGTTGGCATCTGTTGCTGTTATGTTTTCTGTTGGCATCTGTTGCTGTTATGTTTTCTGTTGGCATCTGTTGCTGTTTATGTTTTCTGTTGGCATCTGTTGCTGTTATGTTTTCTGTTGGCATCTGTTGCTGTTATGTTTCTGTTGGCATATGTTGCTGTTATGTTTTCTGTTGGCATTGTTGCTGTTATGTATTCTAGTGTTGAGCAATTATGGATTTTAATTCGTTTGCAGTGATACCGAGGCCTTCTATAACCAATAACCAATAACCAATTCTAGTGTTTCTAATGCTCCGTCAATCCATTTTTTTCATGGTCGGCTATTGAGTCTTGTGTTCTCACAACGTTCATTAAAGACTGGTTGTGTTTTGTTTTGATCTTTCTGCCTTATCACGTGGCCAAACCATTTTATAGTTTATTTATTTATTCTGTGGCAGGGGCTATTCCTAGCTTTTTCTCAGTTTATTTCTGATCTTATCACTCAGACTGTTTCCTGTCATTCGGCTAACACATTTCATCTCTGTAGAGGTTATTTTTATTATTGTTCTTGCATCTAGGTTCCAGGACTGGCATTGGTAGCAAACTTGGGATGAAGATTTGTATTGTAGAGTGCCCGTTTTGCCTCTAGAGTATTTTTTCTTTGCAGGACAATAGTGATAATAAATGTCCAATGATTTGACAAGCTTTGTTGCATCTTGAGTCTATTTCTGCTGTTTGTGAATTGTCTTTTGTCACTAGACTTCCTAGATATTTTAATTCCGCTGCTTGTTTTAGTTATCTGCCATCTATCGTTATGTTGATTTTCTGTTTCTTTTTATTTTTATTTTTGTTGCGATATTCAAGAATTCTGTCTCACTGATAATGATCTTCAACTCTCTATTGGATAAAATACACAATATGAGGAATCGAGAGTTTGTTGAAACTACGCAGCGTGAGACGACTTATCATGAATTATCAATGTTCTCTTCTCTAACTCGGCTCAACAGGAAATTGAGAACCAGAAAACGTGTAGAATTACAAGATAGTTATCAATGTTCTCTTCTCTAACTCGGCTCAACGGGAAATTGAGAACCAGAAAACGTGCAGAAAGACATGATCCCTCCTTCCCAATTAGCAATAGGGACCTAAGAAATCGAATTGATGCAATCGAATTAGAATTGAATTAGATACAATCGGATTAGATAGAACCCAATAAGAATCGAAATAGATACAATCGAATGAAAATATAATTAGATACAATCTAATTAGAATCGAATTAGATACATTTGCATTAGATAGAATCAGCGTTGTGATGATGAAAGTTCGAACATGAAACAACTTTTCCAGGTAACGAATGTGAGCTCACATTCCTGTGATGACGGTAACATGACTTCTGAACATGAACATGTGACTGCACTGGACCTCCGCTGTGTCTTTCTTCATCGACTTCATCATCATCAGGTTGCATGTCATTTGTAGAACGTTGTATTCACCACAGCCCGTCTGAAAGAATCCCTGTCTCTAGCCAGATCTCCCACAGAACGTTGCATTCACCACAGCCCGCTTAAAAGAATCTCTGTCTCTAACCAGATCTCCCACAGAACGTTGCATTCACCACAGCCCGTGTGAAAGAAACTGTCTCTAGTCAGATCTCCCACAGAACGTTGCATTCACCACAGCTCGTCTGAAAGAATCTCTGTCTCTAGTCAGATCTCCCACAGAACGTTACATTCACCACAGCTCGTCTGAAAGAATCTCTGTCTCTAGTCAGATCTCCAACAGAACGTTACATTTACTACAGCTCGTCTGAAAGAATCTCTGTCTCTAGTCAGGTCTCCCACAGAACGTTACATTCACCACAGCTCGTCTGAAAGAATCTCTGTCTCTAGCCAGATCTCCCACAGAACGTTACATTCACCACAGACCGTCTGAAAGAATCTCTGTCTCTAGCCAGATCTCCCACAGAACGTTACATTCACCACAGCCCGTCTGAAAGAATCTCTGTCTCTAGCCAGATCACTCACTTCTGTTGCCATGTTCAAGGTTTCCTTGATGTCTTCAAACTCCCACCTACTTGATCTTGTTCATCATCATCATCAAGTACCGGGCCTGCTGGCGTAGGTGATCATGTCTCTCCACAACTTTCGATATCGACAATATTTATCATTTCTGTTGTTGACCTTCTGCCAAGCCATTCTCTTAAGCTGTCTGGCATGTTTATCTCTCTGCTTCTTTCTATCTCTTCTTACCTCAATTGTTCCGGTTGTTACAATATATTCCAGTTGTTCTCTCCTCATTACATGGCCAAAAAATAATGATTGTTTCTTCCTAATATTGGAAATGATCTTGTATGAATGCTTGATCTTGTATGAATGCTTGATCTTGTGTGAATGCTTGATCTTGTGTGAATGCTTGATCTTGTGTGAATGCTTGATCTTGTGTGAATGCTTGATCTTGTGTGAATGCTTGATCTTGTGTGAATGCTTGATCTTGTGTGAATGCTTGATCTTGTATGAATGCTTGATCTTGTATGAATGTTTGATCTTGTGTGTATCTCCCCTCGACGCCAACGGCAACAGAGGAAGGATAGAAGAAGAAGATCATTTACTTCCAACCCGAAATAAGGAAAAATGAACAAATAAATAGGCAAAAATTGTACGGTTAAAGCTTCATGTAACAAGTGGACACGACAAATCAGAAAGATGTTTCGGCGCAATAGGCCTTCAACAGGAACACACATACAACATAAGTACAAATATGTATGTATAATAAATAAATAAATAATCGAACTAGAAAGAGAAATGAAAAGTAAATGGGAATAAAATATTATTAAAAACTTCTCGGTAAGATTTAAGACGAATCTGAAAAACCGAAAAAAGAATCTGTCAATGAATTTTCTTTTGTCTTTCCTCAAAAATGCCTTTCAGCGTCGAGGGGAAATAGAGTTTGCGGTCTTGTGTTTTCTGTTGGCATCTGTTGCTGTTATGTTTTCTGTTGGCATCTGTTGCTGTTATGTTTTCTGTTGGCATCTGTTGCTGTTATGTTTTCTGTTGGCATCTGTTGCTGTTATGTTTTCTGTTGGCATCTGTTGCTGTTATGTTTTCTGTTGGCATATGTTGCTGTTATGTTTTCTGTTGGCATATGTTGCTGTTATGTATTCTAGTGTTGAGCAATTATGGATTTTAATTCGTTTGCAGTGATACCGAGGCCTTCTATAACCAATAACCAATAACCAATTCTAGTGTTTCTAATGCTCCGTCAATCCATTTTTTTCATGGTCGGCTATTGAGTCTTGTGTTCTCACAACGTTCATTAAAGACTGGTTGTGTTTTGTTTTGATCTTTCTGCCTTATCACGTGGCCAAACCATTTTATAGTTTATTTATTTATTCTGTGGCAGGGGCTATTCCTAGCTTTTTTCTCAGTTTATTTCTGATCTTATCACTCAGACTGTTTCCTGTCATTCGTCTAACACATTTCATCTCTGTAGAGGTTATTTTTATTATTGTTCTTGCATCTAGGTTCCAGGACTGGCATTGGTAGCACAACATTGGGATGAAGATTTGTATTGTAGAGTGCCCGTTTTGCCTCTAGAGTATTTTTTCTTTGCAGGACAATAGTGATAATAAATGTCCAATGATTTGACAAGCTTTGTTGCATCTTGAGTCTATTTCTGCTGTTTGTGAATTGTCTTTTGTCACTAGACTTCCTAGATATTTTAATTCCGCTGCTTGTTTTAGTTATCTGCCATCTATCGTTATGTTGATTTTCTGTTTCTTTTTATTTTTATTTTTTGTTGCGATATTCAAGAATTCTGTCTCACTGATAATGATCTTCAACTCTCTATTGGATAAAATACACAATATGAGGAATCGAGAGTTTGTTGAAACTACGCAGCGTGAGACGACTTATCATGAATTATCAATGTTCTCTTCTCTAACTCGGCTCAACAGGAAATTGAGAACCAGAAAACGTGTAGAATTACAAGATAGTTATCAATGTTCTCTTCTCTAACTCGGCTCAACGGGAAATTGAGAACCAGAAAACGTGCAGAAAGACATGATCCCTCCTTCCCAATTAGCAATAGGGACCTAAGAAATCGAATTGATGCAATCGAATTAGAATTGAATTAGATACAATCGGATTAGATAGAACCCAATAAGAATCGAAATAGATACAATCGAATGAAAATATAATTAGATACAATCTAATTAGAATCGAATTAGATACATTTGCATTAGATAGAATCAGCGTTGTGATGATGAAAGTTCGAACATGAAACAACTTTTCCAGGTAACGAATGTGAGCTCACATTCCTTGTGATGACGGTAACATGACTTCTGAACATGAACATGTGACTGCACTGGACCTCCGCTGTGTCTTTCTTCATCGACTTCATCATCATCAGGTTGCATGTCATTTGTAGAACGTTGTATTCACCACAGCCCGTCTGAAAGAATCCCTGTCTCTAGCCAGATCTCCCACAGAACGTTGCATTCACCACAGCCCGCTTAAAAGAATCTCTGTCTCTAACCAGATCTCCCACAGAACGTTGCATTCACCACAGCCCGTGTGAAAGAATCTGTCTCTAGTCAGATCTCCCACAGAACGTTGCATTCACCACAGCTCGTCTGAAAGAATCTCTGTCTCTAGTCAGATCTCCCACAGAACGTTACATTCACCACAGCTCGTCTGAAAGAATCTCTGTCTCTAGTCAGATCTCCAACAGAACGTTACATTTACTACAGCTCGTCTGAAAGAATCTCTGTCTCTAGTCAGGTCTCCCACAGAACGTTACATTCACCACAGCTCGTCTGAAAGAATCTCTGTCTCTAGCCAGATCTCCCACAGAACGTTACATTCACCACAGACCGTCTGAAAGAATCTCTGTCTCTAGCCAGATCTCCCACAGAACGTTACATTCACCACAGCCCGTCTGAAAGAATCTCTATCTCTAGCCAGATCACTCACTTCTGTTGCCATGTTCAAGGTTTCCTTGATGTCTTCAAACTCCCACCTACTTGATCTTGTTCATCATCATCATCAAGTACCGGGCCTGCTGGCGTAGGTGATCATGTCTCTCCACAACTTTCGATATCGACAATTATTTATCATTTCTGTTGTTGACCTTCTGCCAAGCCATTCTCTTAAGCTGTCTGGCATGTTTATCTCTCTGCTTCTTTCTATCTCTTCTTACCTCAATTGTTCCGGTTGTTACAATATATTCCAGTTGTTCTCTCCTCATTACATGGCCAAAAAATAATGATTGTTTCTTCCTAATATTGGAAATGATCTTGTATGAATGCTTGATCTTGTATGAATGCTTGATCTTGTGTGAATGCTTGATCTTGTGTGAATGCTTGATCTTGTGTGAATGCTTGATCTTGTGTGAATGCTTGATCTTGTGTGAATGCTTGATCTTGTGTGAATGCTTGATCTTGTGTGAATGCTTGATCTTGTATGAATGCTTGATCTTGTATGAATGCTTGATCTTGTGTGAATGCTTGATCTTGTATGAATGCTTGATCTTGTATGAATGCTTGATCTTGTGTGAATGCTTGATCTTGTATGAATGCTTGATCTTGTATGAATGCTTGATCTTGTATGAATGCTTGATCTTGTGTGAATGCTTGATCTTGTGTGAATGCTTGATCTTGTGTGAATGCTTGATCTTGTGTGAATGCTTGATCTTGTATGAATGCTTGATCTTGTATGAATGCTTGATCTTGTATGAATGTTTGATCTTGTATGAATGTTTGATCTTGTATGAATGTTTGATCTTGTGTGAATGCTTGATCGTGTATGAATGTTTGATCTTGTATGAATGTTTGATCTTGTATGAATGTTTGATCTTGTGTGAATGTTTGATCTTGTGTGAATGTTTGATCTTGTATGAATGCTTGATCTTGTATGAATGTTTGATCTTGTATGAATGCTTGATCTTGTATGAATGTTTGATCTTGTATGAATGTTTGATCTTGTATGAATGCTTGATCTTGTGTGAATGCTTGATCTTGTGTGAATGCTTGATCTTGTATGAATGTTTGATCTTGTATGAATGCTTGATCTTGTGTGAATGCTTGATCTTGTGTGAATGTTTGATCTTGTGTGAATGTTTGATCTTGTATGAATGTTTGATCTTGTATGAATGCTTGATCTTGTGTGAATGCTTGATCTTGTATGAATGTTTGATCTTGTGTGAATGTTTGATCTTGTATGAATGCTTGATCTTGTGTGAATGCTTGATCTTGTATGAATGCTTGATCATGTATGAATGCTTGATCTTGTGTGAATGCTTGATCTTGTATGAATGTTTGATCTTGTATGAATGCTTGATCTTGTGCGAATGCTTGATCTTGTATGAATGTTTGATCTTGTGTGAATGTTTGATCTTGTATGAATGCTTGATCTTGTGTGAATGCTTGATCTTGTGTGAATGCTTGATCTTGTATGAATGCTTGATCTTGTATGAATGTTTAATCTTGTGTGAATGTTTGATCTTGTATGAATGCTTGATCTTGTATGAATGCTTGATCTTGTGTGAATGCTTGATCTTGTGTGAATGCTTGATCTTGTATGAATGCTTGAACTTGTATGAATGTTTGATCTTGTGTGAATGTTTGATCTTGTATGAATGCTTGATCTTGTATGAATGCTTGATCTTGTATGAATGCTTGATCTTGTATGAATGTTTGATCTTGTATTAATGCTTGATCTTGTGTGAATGTTTGATCTTGTATGAATGTTTGATCTTGTATGAATGCTTGATCTTGTATGAATGTTTGATCTTGTATGAATGTTTGATCTTGTATGAATGCTTGATCTTGTATGAATGTTTGATCTTGTATGAATGTTTGATCTTGTGTGAATGCTTGATCTTGTATGAATGCTTGATCTTGTATGAATGTTTGATCTTGTATGAATGTTTGATCTTGTATGAATGCTTGATCTTGTATGAATGTTTGATCTTGTATGAATGTTTGATCTTGTATGAATGCTTGATCTTGTATGAATGTTTGATCTTGTATGAATGTTTGATCTTGTGTGAATGCTTGATCGTGTATGAATGCTTGATCGTGTATGAATGCTTGATCTTGTATCAATGCTTGATCTTGTATGAATGCTTGATCTTGTGTGAATGCTTGATCTTGTGTGAATGCTTGATCTTGTATGAATGCTTGATCTTGTATGAATGTTTGATCTTGTATGAATGCTTGATCATGTGTGAATGCTTGATCTTGTGTGAATGCTTGATCGTGTATGAATGTTTGATCTTGTATGAATGTTTGATCTTGTATGAATGCTTGATCTTGTATGAATTTTTGATCTTGTGTGAATGCTTGATCTTGTATGAATGTTTGATCTTGTATGAATGTTTGATCTTGTATGAATGTTTGATCTTGTATGAATGTTTGATCTTGTATGAATGTTTGATCTTGTATGAATGTTTGATCTTGTGTGAATGCTTGATCGTGTATGAATGTTTGATCTTGTATGAATGTTTGATCTTGTATGAATGCTTGATCTTGTATGAATGTTTGATCTTGTATGAATGTTTGATCTTGTATGAATGCTTGATCTTGTATGAATGTTTGATCTTGTATGAATGTTTGATCTTGTATGAATGCTTGATCTTGTATGAATGTTTGATCTTGTATGAATGTTTGATCTTGTATGAATGCTTGATCTTGTATGAATGTTTGATCTTGTATGAATGTTTGATCTTGTATGAATGCTTGATCTTGTATGAATGTTTGATCTTGTATGAATGTTTGATCTTGTATGAATGTTTGATCTTGTATGAATGCTTGATCTTGTATGAATGTTTGATCTTGTATGAATGCTTGATCTTGTATGAATGTTTGATCTTGTATGAATGTTTGATCTTGTATGAATGCTTGATCTTGTATGAATGCTTGATCTTGTGTGAATGCTTGATCTTGTATGAATGTTTGATCTTGTATGAATGTTTGATCTTGTGTGAATGCTTGATCTTGTGTGAATGCTTGATCTTGTATGAATGCTTGATCTTGTGTGAATGCTTGATCTTGTGTGAATGCTTGATCTTGTATGAATGCTTGATCTTGTGTGAATGCTTGATCTTGTGTGAATGCTTGATCTTGTATGAATGCTTGATCTTGTATGAATGCTTGATCTTGTATGAATGTTTGATCTTGTGTGAATGCTTGATCTTGTGTGAATGTTTGATCTTGTGTGAATGCTTGATCTTGTATGAATGCTTGATCTTGTATGAATGTTTGATCTTGTGTGAATGCTTGATCTTGTGTGAATGTTTGATCTTGTATGAATGTTTGATCTTGTGTGTATCTCCCCTCGACGCCAACGGCAACAGAGGAAGGATAGAAGAAGAAGATCATTTACTTCCAACCCGAAATAAGGAAAAATGAACAAATAAATAGGCAAAAATTGTACGGTTAAAGCTTCATGTAACAAGTGGACACGACAAATCAGAAAGATGTTTCGGCGCAATAGGCCTTCAACAGGAACACACATACAACATAAGTACAAATATGTATGTATAATAAATAAATAAATAATCGAACTAGAAAGAGAAATGAAAAGTAAATGGGAATAAAATATTATTAAAAACTTCTCGGTAAGATTTAAGACGAATCTGAAAAACCGAAAAAAGAATCTGTCAATGAATTTTCTTTTGTCTTTCCTCAAAAATGCCTTTCAGCGTCGAGGGGAAATAGAGTTTGCGGTCTTGTGTTTTCTGTTGGCATCTGTTGCTGTTATGTTTTCTGTTGGCATCTGTTGCTGTTATGTTTTCTGTTGGCATCTGTTGCTGTTATGTTTTCTGTTGGCATCTGTTGCTGTTATGTTTTCTGTTGGCATATGTTGCTGTTATGTTTTCTGTTGGCATATGTTGCTGTTATGTTTTCTGTTGGCATATGTTGCTGTTATGTATTCTAGTGTTGAGCAATTATGGATTTTAATTCGTTTGCAGTGATACCGAGGCCTTCTATAACCAATAACCAATAACCAATTCTAGTGTTTCTAATGCTCCGTCAATCCATTTTTTTCATGGTCGGCTATTGAGTCTTGTGTTCTCACAACGTTCATTAAAGACTGGTTGTGTTTTGTTTTGATCTTTCTGCCTTATCACGTGGCCAAACCATTTTATAGTTTATTTATTTATTCTGTGGCAGGGGCTATTCCTAGCTTTTTTCTCAGTTTATTTCTGATCTTATCACTCAGACTGTTTCCTGTCATTCGTCTAACACATTTCATCTCTGTAGAGGTTATTTTTATTATTGTTCTTGCATCTAGGTTCCAGGACTGGCATTGGTAGCACAACATTGGGATGAAGATTTGTATTGTAGAGTGCCCGTTTTGCCTCTAGAGTATTTTTTCTTTGCAGGACAATAGTGATAATAAATGTCCAATGATTTGACAAGCTTTGTTGCATCTTGAGTCTATTTCTGCTGTTTGTGAATTGTCTTTTGTCACTAGACTTCCTAGATATTTTAATTCCGCTGCTTGTTTTAGTTATCTGCCATCTATCGTTATGTTGATTTTCTGTTTCTTTTTATTTTTATTTTTTGTTGCGATATTCAAGAATTCTGTCTCACTGATAATGATCTTCAACTCTCTATTGGATAAAATACACAATATGAGGAATCGAGAGTTTGTTGAAACTACGCAGCGTGAGACGACTTATCATGAATTATCAATGTTCTCTTCTCTAACTCGGCTCAACAGGAAATTGAGAACCAGAAAACGTGTAGAATTACAAGATAGTTATCAATGTTCTCTTCTCTAACTCGGCTCAACGGGAAATTGAGAACCAGAAAACGTGCAGAAAGACATGATCCCTCCTTCCCAATTAGCAATAGGGACCTAAGAAATCGAATTGATGCAATCGAATTAGAATTGAATTAGATACAATCGGATTAGATAGAACCCAATAAGAATCGAAATAGATACAATCGAATGAAAATATAATTAGATACAATCTAATTAGAATCGAATTAGATACATTTGCATTAGATAGAATCAGCGTTGTGATGATGAAAGTTCGAACATGAAACAACTTTTCCAGGTAACGAATGTGAGCTCACATTCCTTGTGATGACGGTAACATGACTTCTGAACATGAACATGTGACTGCACTGGACCTCCGCTGTGTCTTTCTTCATCGACTTCATCATCATCAGGTTGCATGTCATTTGTAGAACGTTGTATTCACCACAGCCCGTCTGAAAGAATCCCTGTCTCTAGCCAGATCTCCCACAGAACGTTGCATTCACCACAGCCCGCTTAAAAGAATCTCTGTCTCTAGCCAGATCTCCCACAGAACGTTGCATTCACCACAGCCCGTGTGAAAGAATCTGTCTCTAGTCAGATCTCCCACAGAACGTTGCATTCACCACAGCTCGTCTGAAAGAATCTCTGTCTCTAGTCAGATCTCCCACAGAACGTTACATTCACCACAGCTCGTCTGAAAGAATCTCTGTCTCTAGTCAGATCTCCAACAGAACGTTACATTTACTACAGCTCGTCTGAAAGAATCTCTGTCTCTAGTCAGGTCTCCCACAGAACGTTACATTCACCACAGCTCGTCTGAAAGAATCTCTGTCTCTAGCCAGATCTCCCACAGAACGTTACATTCACCACAGACCGTCTGAAAGAATCTCTGTCTCTAGCCAGATCTCCCACAGAACGTTACATTCACCACAGCCCGTCTGAAAGAATCTCTGTCTCTAGCCAGATCACTCACTTCTGTTGCCATGTTCAAGGTTTCCTTGATGT
Organism: Megaustenia siamemsis; assembly: GCA_032433765.1. Taxonomy (NCBI): domain Eukaryota; kingdom Metazoa; phylum Mollusca; class Gastropoda; order Stylommatophora; family Ariophantidae; genus Megaustenia; species Megaustenia siamemsis. The sequence goes on along the minus strand of JAVIAB010000126.1, from coordinate 69,721,597 downwards.
CTTCAAACTCCCACCTACTTGATCTTGTTCATCATCATCATCAAGTACCGGGCCTGCTGGCGTAGGTGATCATGTCTCTCCACAACTTTCGATATCGACAATTATTTATCATTTCTGTTGTTGACCTTCTGCCAAGCCATTCTCTTAAGCTGTCTGGCATGTTTATCTCTCTGCTTCTTTCTATCTCTTCTTACCTCAATTGTTCCGGTTGTTACAATATATTCCAGTTGTTCTCTCCTCATTACATGGCCAAAAAATAATGATTGTTTCTTACTAATATTGGAAATGATCTTGTATGAATGCTTGATCTTGTATGAATGCTTGATCTTGTGTGAATGCTTGATCTTGTGTGAATGCTTGATCTTGTGTGAATGCTTGATCTTGTGTGAATGCTTGATCTTGTGTGAATGCTTGATCTTGTGTGAATGCTTGATCTTGTATGAATGCTTGATCTTGTATGAATGCTTGATCTTGTATGAATGCTTGATCTTGTGTGAACGCTTGATCTTGTGTGAATGCTTGATCTTGTGTGAATGCTTGATCTTGTGTGAATGCTTGATCTTGTATGAATGCTTGATCTTGTATGAATGCTTGATCTTGTATGAATGTTTGATCTTGTATGAATGTTTGATCTTGTATGAATGTTTGATCTTGTGTGAATGCTTGATCGTGTATGAATGTTTGATCTTGTATGAATGTTTGATCTTGTATGAATGTTTGATCTTGTATGAATGTTTGATCTTGTGTGAATGTTTGATCTTGTATGAATGCTTGATCTTGTATGAATGTTTGATCTTGTATGAATGCTTGATCTTGTATGAATGTTTGATCTTGTATGAATGTTTGATCTTGTATGAATGCTTGATCTTGTGTGAATGCTTGATCTTGTGTGAATGCTTGATCTTGTATGAATGTTTGATCTTGTATGAATGCTTGATCTTGTGTGAATGCTTGATCTTGTGTGAATGTTTGATCTTGTGTGAATGTTTGATCTTGTATGAATGTTTGATCTTGTATGAATGCTTGATCTTGTGTGAATGCTTGATCTTGTATGAATGTTTGATCTTGTGTGAATGTTTGATCTTGTATGAATGCTTGATCTTGTGTGAATGCTTGATCTTGTATGAATGCTTGATCTTGTATGAATGCTTGATCTTGTGTGAATGCTTGATCTTGTATGAATGTTTGATCTTGTATGAATGCTTGATCTTGTGTGAATGCTTGATCTTGTATGAATGTTTGATCTTGTGTGAATGTTTGATCTTGTATGAATGCTTGATCTTGTGTGAATGCTTGATCTTGTGTGAATGCTTGATCTTGTATGAATGCTTGATCTTGTATGAATGTTTGATCTTGTGTGAATGTTTGATCTTGTATGAATGCTTGATCTTGTATGAATGCTTGATCTTGTGTGAATGCTTGATCTTGTGTGAATGCTTGATCTTGTATGAATGCTTGATCTTGTATGAATGTTTGATCTTGTGTGAATGTTTGATCTTGTATGAATGCTTGATCTTGTATGAATGCTTGATCTTGTATGAATGTTTGATCTTGTATGAATGCTTGATCTTGTGTGAATGTTTGATCTTGTATGAATGTTTGATCTTGTATGAATGCTTGATCTTGTATGAATGTTTGATCTTGTATGAATGTTTGATCTTGTATGAATGCTTGATCTTGTATGAATGTTTGATCTTGTATGAATGTTTGATCTTGTGTGAATGCTTGATCTTGTATGAATGCTTGATCTTGTATGAATGTTTGATCTTGTATGAATGTTTGATCTTGTATGAATGCTTGATCTTGTATGAATGTTTGATCTTGTATGAATGTTTGATCTTGTATGAATGCTTGATCTTGTATGAATGTTTGATCGTGTATGAATGTTTGATCTTGTGTGAATGCTTGATCGTGTATGAATGCTTGATCGTGTATGAATGCTTGATCTTGTATCAATGCTTGATCTTGTATGAATGCTTGATCTTGTGTGAATGCTTGATCTTGTGTGAATGCTTGATCTTGTATGAATGCTTGATCTTGTATGAATGTTTGATCTTGTGTGAATGCTTGATCTTGTGTGAATGCTTGATCTTGTGTGAATGCTTGATCGTGTATGAATGTTTGATCTTGTATGAATGTTTGATCTTGTATGAATGCTTGATCTTGTATGAATGTTTGATCTTGTATGAATGTTTGATCTTGTATGAATGTTTGATCTTGTATGAATGTTTGATCTTGTATGAATGTTTGATCTTGTATGAATGTTTGATCTTGTATGAATGTTTGATCTTGTGTGAATGCTTGATCGTGTATGAATGTTTGATCTTGTATGAATGTTTGATCTTGTATGAATGCTTGATCTTGTATGAATGTTTGATCTTGTATGAATGTTTGATCTTGTGTGAATGCTTGATCTTGTGTGAAAGTTTGATCTTGTATGAATGTTTGATCTTGTGTGAATGCTTGATCTTGTTACTTACATTAACAAAAATATGCTAAAACTTCAGAAATTAAAAAGCCACGAGTAGATGTTTCTGAGACATGAAATAACATCGTTCATCAAACAGTCAAATTGTTGAGCATGTCCGGACATCAGATCTCCTAACTAACAAATGCTTCGTTATCTACACAACTGAACGACCGTGAGACTGCCAGCTGTGCAATAGTGTCCTTTCTAGCAAGTAGTAAAGTTGCTTTTAAATACAGTGTGTTATGTTGTGATTTGTGTTATGGTATGCCATGTTATGTTGTGTTATGATATGCTATGTTATGTTGTGTTATGATATGCTATGTTATGTTATGCTATGTCTCAAGTGGAATATAATTAATGTTCCATCGACAGCAGCAGAATTTGAGTTTGGAGACTGATGAATTTTAGTTCTCTAATGCAGATATCTACGTTATAGTCAACCGAATGTTCCACTTAACGGATTTACGCCGGTGCTACAGAGTCAGTTCACCCGGCAGCGGGGCTCTTTGGCAAGTGTTGTGAATGCGACCTTCCCCAAACGAAGTCGACATGAGGTTTACGTACATCATTACAACAAATAGAAATATCAATATATATAGCTCAGGTATAGCTGTAAAGGTGATGATGATGATCCAAGGGTTTGAACTGAGACCTTCTGGTGTTAACTTTTAAGGGCTATAAGGGCCTCAACGTTTCATTTAAGGCCTTACCAATCCAAACTCTGGCACTTTGGAGGCCTTCGGTAGCCTAGTTGGGAAAACCACCCGACTGGACTACCGACGTTCGGACAACCCGACTGGACTACCGACGTTCGGACAACCCGACTGGACTACCGACGTTCGGACAACCCGACTGGACTACCGACGTTCGGACAACCCGACTGGACTACCGACGTTCGGACAACCCGACTGGACTACCGACGTTCGGACAACCCGACTGGACTACCGACGTTCGGACAACCCGACTGGACTACCGACGTTCGGACAACCCGACTGGACTACCGACGTTCGGACAACCCGACTGGACTACCGACGTTCGGACAACCGCTGGAAGCAGTGCTAATTCTACTCGTGGTTGGAAAAAAAAAATAACTCCCACGGTCGACCCAGCCATTGTCAGAAATGGGTACCAGGGTATTACCCTGGGAATGTGAGGAATGTCACCTCGCATCTGAGTTTCGATGCTTGAGGCGGCACTATACAGAAATCTCCGAACAGTTCTCGATAGGCGGCCGAGCACATATGGGTGTAAACTCGCGTGCTAAGATAGGCGGCCGAGCACATATGGGTGTAAACTCGCGTGCTAAGATAGGCGGCCGAGCACATATGGGTGTAAACTCGCGTGCTAAGATAGGCGGCCGAGCACATATGGGTGTAAACTCGCGTGCTAAGATAGGCGGCCGAGCACATATGGGTGTAAACTCGCGTGCTAAGACGCCGG